>CM072863.1:7362500-7875000 GCA_036937835.1 Pampus argenteus | reverse complement strand
GAAGTGTGTATTAAACATTCAGACAGTCTGAAACGCCATGACATGTCTTTCCCAGGTCTGGCTGCATGAAGACATGCATTTTTATTCAGCACTTAAAGAGTATAAATGAGAAGTACAGAAACACAGCTTCGGGTCAGTGATGACATCAGTGCTGATGCTGTAGACTTTCAGCAGTTCCTTAGTATGAAAATAAGTAAGTTACATACAAAAAAATATTTTTGTGAGCATGTTTGTGTACAACAGTTTATTATGAGGACCACTGGAACTACAGTAAAACTTTCTTTCTGTGATGTAATTCACGCATTGTCATATATTGTATGTTTCCATGCAGCAAACGGTGGGATTGTAACGTATAGGGTCCTGTAACATGGTCAGAGAAAAGAGGGACACACTCATATGGCTCCCTATTTATCCCCACCATTATTCTTTTCACTCATATTTACAGAAAGGAGTAGTAAAAAGGCTGTTTCTGGAGTGAGTGTGCGATAACTGAAAATCAGCTAGAGTGGTTGTGAAAGAAAGCAGTTTAGAAAGGAGCCACTGCGAAGACGAAAGAGCACAAAAAGTGAGAAAAGAAAAAAAAGGAGACATTCAGAAAGGTAAGAATGAATCAGTTACGTTAAAAATATTTAAAGCATTTTTGCAGCTTGAGGGTTTATATTAATGTTTCTTAATGTGTAGATGTATTTGAAGCAGTCCAACCTGTCTCTCTAATGGCTTTCCCCTTCATTTGCTTGATTCATTCAGGAGCCAACACACAAAACTGCACACACCCACATGCCCTGCTGACTGAAAGGCAGCAGGGATAAGTGGTAGCTCGCTGAAATAAAGGGATAGAGAGGAGGTCGCCATAGCAACACTGGGGGTTGTCGCTTTTACTGGAGAAAGAAAATCGGCTCTGCCTATCTCTCTTTCTTTCTCAATTCTCCATTCTCTATCTCACCTTTCTTTTTTGTCTGTGTGTTTATTTCATCTTCCTTACGTCAGCTGCTCAGGACAGCTGCACAAGATGTAACAAACTCATGCTCTGCTGTTCAATGCTTTACTTGTTTTTTCATTTATCATTATTGTGATATTGTAGTTAAAAATCATAATTGTGTGTGCGCAAAGAAATAAATGTTTGTGTCTCACATTTTAAGGATAAGAAGTAGAATTAAAGCACATAATCTGGAGGAAATGGTGACACACACACACTGACAGACAGATTTCTGACATCATGTGACACAAATACGCAATATTTAAAAGTGTGTTTTCAGTTGTCAAGTTCATGGTAAATTGATGCTTTGTTATAGGTTACTACATCTGAAGCAAGCATATCACTCTGTCAAATTCAGAAATGTGACTCATTTATCAGGAAATGCTTGCATGCATTCACACACACACACACACACACACACACACACGCACACACGCACACACACACACACACACCATTGGGTGCAAAAATCTGCCACATTTTGCATGATTGCACATTCTGGAACATGATATCCTATGACAGGTTGCATGTGAAAATGTTGAAAATGTGCTATGTCCATGTGTGGCGTAGCATCCCTTCCTGGTCACAGCATCTGAATTCTGTTCACAGGTGGACCTGGGAACACTCAAGGACTCAAGGACAACCCTCCCACATCACAGCTAAACGTGTGTGTGTGTGTGTGCGTGGGTGCGTGTGTGTGTGTGTGTGTGTGTATACAGAAACATGGCCAGGAGATGATTGAGAATTTGCTGCCATGGTGACAAGCCCTGCAGTATCTAATAGCAACGGGTTGTTGAGAAGGCTGCATTTTGTGGGGGGACAGAGATAGATAGAAGAAGCGAACACTGAGTGCTCGTACTCACATTTTGCATAGTATTCACATTTTGATCACGTTCTTTACAATTTGTGCAGAGTGACATCATCTACTCAATTCACTATTTGCTCCCTCTGTATTAAATATGCACTAATGCATCATTAAAAGCGAAAATCACACATATAATAGAGAGCAACTGCTAACTGTTCAACTTCATCAAATCTGCTCCCCTGCAACCAAACTCAGAATAGATTTTAATATATGATGAGTCTCCAGCAGAATACTTACCAACAAAAAGGTAACACAATTAATCATGATTAATCATCTTTTCATATTTCAATTAGCTATCACATTGTGTATGTGTGTGTGTGTGTATGTGTGTGGATAGTGTGGAAGATAGCAACAGGTCTGTCTTTATTTGTCAGTTCCCTGTGCATGGTTGCCATGGGAAAATAGACAAGAGAGAGTTTGGTTTGTGGTTCAACAAGCTCAGTCTAATTTTGTCTCTATACCAAAAAGGGCTGTTGTTTCAAAGGGTAAGACCTATTTTGTTTACAGCTTAAATTAAAGTTTTAGCGATTTTGAAGAGCAGATAATATCACAGTTGGGGGAACTAAATTGATCCGTAGAAAAAAGAAGTCAACACTCTTCGTGAACGTCTTTATTATTATTTATTGACTCTCCCTGGTGGTGAGATTTGGTAATACGATCAACACACTTCATTCTCCTCATGTATTGCACATAGCATTATAAAGTGAACTGCAACAAACCTAGACAAACATTGATTATACAAACCAAATGGTCATTGCAGACAAATGATGAGCATAATAATCATTAAAAGTATTCTGCCAACATAAATACTTCCTCAATGTCTTTGTCTACCTAAGTATCCTGAGTGTATTATCCTGTGAATAATAATAATACAAGCACAACTTCTCATTTAGAATATTTTAACATAATACTTACATACTCATTATATATCATACATGTAACAGTGAATGTACAGGTACATTTCTAATGTTAAGTAATAAAGTAAATGTGTAAAAACAGCATACAAAAGATTTTGTATGGATTCTACATATTGCACGACTAATATTATATGTACTGAACTATGAACCCAGTTCAAGGCACTTAAACATCAAATGCATTTAAAAGCCATTACTTTTTGAGCACACTGGGCACATAGAGCTCTTTGAATAATTATCATTGTGTCCTAAAAGTTTGAAAGTTTGTAATGCACTCACTGATGATAATTGTTGCAAAGTATAGTTGGTTATTTTTGTTGTTCTATACTCATATATTATAGGCCATAATTAGAGTGACAGCACCAACAGTTTTATTCAAGTTTTTGTAGCGTATTGCCAAAGCAAGAGACAAAAGTGGGTTTAATATTTGTTTATGAGATTTAAGGGACATAATTCCCTTATTTTAAATTATGTTTTTATAGTGATGGAAGGTTGCTTTTGTTTAAAGACATGATTGTGTTGACTCTGTGCTTGACTCTATACTTTTGTCATAATAAAAATGTGGATATTTTGTGTGGTATTTGTGGCACAACAAGAACTTTCTTTCATTCACTTTTGTTGTGAATTGCAACATTTGCTCTATAATCTTATTATATCCACCTGATATTATGGATCCATTTACCACTAACACAAAACCATCATAACTGCAGTGATTAACAGAAAATATCTCCTATAATAAACTGGCAACAGGAGAACCTTGAGAAGTTACCACCAGGAAGGGAACTTAAGTAGCAACTTTTTCATATACTGTAGTTAGGTGGAAGAGTGTGAAAATTGCATATTGCATTTACATTTCCTTATTGCTTTCTTTTATTTGGCTGTAGCGTTCTCCTCGATTGATGTCCAGGTACGGATGCCATTCCTCAGAAGGAGAGGACAATGACTTCAGACGCTGTGGAAAAGTATAAGATTAGGATCACTGCCTGCAAGTTACACAAGAAAAATGCTACCAGTCTTAAACAAGATGACACACACACCTCCCAGATGCTTCCCTCTGCTCTTATCAGCTTATACACAGCAAAGATAGGGATCCAGAGGAGGACAAATGCAACCATGCACCAGCCAAGAGTCAAACCCCAGGCTGGGAACTGGACTGCACCATAGGAGGGGGGCACAAATGTCAACAGAGACCAGATCAGGATCCCCTGTACAACAAATGTAGTTGTTCATATAACATGTTATGCTCGACCTTCAAAATAAGCTAAAACATGCAGACCTATACAGGTACAGAAACTACAAAAAGCTTCCTCTGAATGAGAGCCAAAAAGCAAATAGGATGAGTTTGTGTTGAATATTTCTGCAACAATATAAAGTAAAAGAATAAACGTGAGGTGGTACTCACCACTATGATGCAGGGGCTGATAAAGAACCAACATGCTCTCCACCACAGCCAGAAACCGAACGTCTTTTTTCCAATCATCATCTCAATGTCTTCAATCAAACGGTTCCCTCCTGCAAGGCATGAGAACAACACGAAACATATGTACAATTCATCCACAGAAAGCTGTCTTACTTCTGATGCTAATGCCTATATATCGTTCAGACACTCAGCTGCTAGCTAATGTGTCAGCAATGTCATTTGTTCACCATACAGAATTACTGTAAGGTCTGGTGATGTTCTATATTAAAGTGTCAACAATGCTAAAAAATTCCCACAACGACACCTACCTATACTAGGTATTATATATGCATCCAAAACTTGATAACTTATTATTATTCCGCTGTGCCATAGACCTTTATTGTTTTGTTTCAAAATCTATTACTAAAATTAATACACATGCACACGTACATACAGTAAATACAACCAATGAAACTAACTTGTAAATTTATATAGAAATCTTTTACATTTACCATATACGTAGCAGAAGCCAATGATCTCCATCAGAGCCAAAACTAGCAGCACCCAGCTGGTTGTAAACTGGTCGATTAGAGTCACCCAGTATATTCCTGCCTATCTTAGACACACACACACACACACACACACACACACACACACACACACACACGTACAGTACAGGTAAGTAAGATAATAGCATCAAACACTAGTAATACAGTTTGAAAGGACCTACCCTTGTGACGCATGGTAGGCCTAAGAGGAAGATGACGGCACTCGTGGCAATAGTTAAAAAGGCACGTCTGGGTTTGAGGATTTTAGGGTACGCGTCAGTCAGGCAGGTGGTAATCACCTCTAATGGAGATATGAGAGATGAAAAGCAACGAGATAACTGAAGAATTTTGGGCTGAATGGAAAACAGTAATTCGTTGCTTCAATACAGATCTGACGTGTTGAAAAAGGTGCTTTTGAATAGGTAAGCTTGAGGTATGACAGCATAGCCAGTGGTAAATGACAATCTCACCTAAAACTGTAAATTGAGTGTCCAGACCAATTAAGAAAAGCATCGAGAAGAACAGGATAGACCACAGAGGGGAAATGGGAAGCTTAGCCAAGGCAGCTGGATATGCAATAAATGCCAGACCAAAACCTGCACAAAGATAGAAAAACAAAACATAAGAGAACATACAGAACCCTTTTTTAAAAAACCAAGTGGTATTACAAGCGCCTGACCTTCCTTCACCACTTCTCTAACGGGCTTTTCATAGATGTGAGCCATGTGACCCAAAACTGAAAAGATGGCAAAGCCTGCAAACACACTGGTACCTAGGAAGAGATGGAAAATAGTCACATACAGTAGACAAATCAGCTTTAAGATCCCATGCTTTATTTCACACATTTCACACTGGAGATTTACCTGCTTGGGCAGCCAGTTGAGCCTACTCAACCCAAAGAAAGCTTCCTGTAAAAAAGGGCAGCACTAATTGTTTTTGCAGCTTTAATTTAGCCACAGCAAATGGAAACAGCTATGGATGAGGAAAACCGCTGCCCTTTCTTCTCCAGTAGATCCACTGGATAGCTCTTCACTACTGTGTCTTTTTTTATACTATCGTTTGGGTAGTTAAACTCCACACACAGCTTTAATGTTTACTACATTAAGATTACACTGTTGTATCTTTACTTAGCTCTGATAAAGCTGCGAAAAATACATACACTTAAATTAGAAATAGTGCTTCAACTGAAACAGTGTTTTCCTACCATGGTTAATGAGGGTTACAACCACTGAGTCCAAGAACATGTTGTTGTGGAAGTTGCTATAAGAAGCAAGAGTGACAACTCCACCCCAAGCAATGGACAAGGAATAAAAGGTCTGAGTTGCTGCGTCCTTCCAGACCTAAAAGATAGAGCAAAATCCATCTGAAAGGTTGTAGACATTAATGATTTCCTGACTTTCCCTCTAGTGCCACCATGAGGTTGACAACATAGATTTTTGAGTGAAATGTCTTTCCCAACCTTTGGATGAAGTCCCATGAAATGTGATCACACGCAGTCGTGTCTACCTTACGATGGATTATAACAACTTTGGCGATCCCTTAACTTTTCTTCTAGCACCATCATCAGATCAAACTAATAATGACATGCCCACTAGCCTCTGTTGTACTTTTTGTTCAGTGGCTTTAAACTCTCAGTCTTGTTTTTGCGTCCCTACCTGTCCTTCAGTCAGTTTGGTCAAGTTGGATTGGGAGCCGATGTAGAACTCTATCCCACGTTTAGCTCCCTCCAGTGTCACACCTCTGATCAGCAGGATGAAAATCACCAAGTAAGGGAATGTAGCTGTGAAATACACAACCTGGAGAGACAGAGCAAGAAAATTCAGTGTTCAGACTGAATACAACAGTTTCTCATTGAAAATCAGTGTTTCTCTGATGCAGATCAGATGATAACTGACTCTGATAATATAAAGATCGATCCAGACATCTGTACATATTGGGCCTTTAACAAAATGACAGTATAGTAGATGTTGACTTACTTTGCCGGATGACTTGATACCTCTGATGAGCGCTGCAGCCACAAGCATGGAGCTCAGCAGCAGACAGAGAGCCAAGTGCCAAACTACTGGTCCAGTTTCATCTAGACCACTGGATCTCTGCAGAGCCACATGACTGAGGAGGAGACACATCTGACTGTACAACAGCAGTATGACAGAAGTGTGTGTATGTGCTTGTTTGCTTGATTGTGTGATTCTTACTCCCAATACTGCTCACTCGGGCTCTGCACTGATGCAGGGATCATATTGGATGAAGGACAGGTGTTGTTTAGCTGAGTCCAGTTGGCCACTAAATCACCACTTACATTACAATACACTAGAAAAGGAGAAATGACCAGTGAATGGCTTACTCAGAATATCAGCCAATTTGGTGGCAGATCAGATCAAAGCATCTCACAAGTAGTTGTGGAAGAGCACCTTTAGGTTTGTCACTGCAGTTACTGTCAGCCCAGCTGGAGCAGCTGGACCACGGCAGAGGAGACTGGAAGGAGGCAAACAAGTAGTACAAGCTGTAGGCGACGATGACGTTGTAGTAGATGGACACCAGTACATTCACCACAACCATGGCAAAGCCAACACCTGGACAAGATAGCAGATTATAAAGCAAAGTATATGGCAATAGAAAATATTTTACAAAACAAATCTGGTGTCTGGCCTCACTGAGCCAATCAAACCACAAACAGATATTTCCTTATTTGTATTTCCTGATGGGCCCTGAAGCAATTTGCGTTGTTAAAATATTATCCTATTCTTTAATCTTTAGTTTAATGACCCATCTTATTTATTTAGATTAACTTTTGATGTTGCAATTTATGCTAAATCTACCGTTAATTATAATAATTATTAAATGTTAACTCCAAACATCAGTCCTGTGTGTAATCTTTTGTGTATCACACTGATTTTTCAAGCAACTTGAACTGCATGCTTACCCTGCAGGATCGGCGCTGCTCTCCACATGTTGATTGGACCTTGGCTGCAGAACTGACCAATGGCATTTTCCAGGAAGAAAAGAGGAATTCCGCACAAAACCAACATCAGAAAATAGGGAATGAGAAAGGCACCTGCTCACAGGGATAAAATCAAGTTTTCATAACATTCTTAATACTTACAACAGTGTTATCAAAAGTGATTTTTTTAAAACACTAATAACAAATAATTACCCCCTCCATTCTTGTAGGCTACATATGGAAATCTCCAGATGTTTCCCAGGCCAATAGCAAAGCCAATCATAGAGAGTAAGTATTCTGTCTTGTTGGTCCAGTTCCCACGATCAGGGTTCTCATCACCGTCGCTCGCAGGAAGGTCCTGCTCAAAGCAATGTGTGATGTATTATCTATGATTTAAATGAACTCAATAATAAATCAGAAAAAAAACAATGTATGCAATATAAGCATTGCTAGTACAGTGTATACTGATGATACTACAGGAATTAATGATGGCTTACTTCCAGTAATTCACTTATTAATGTTACACCTGTGCTTTTACTGCTATGTCATTTCAAAATGTTTTCAAAATAAGAGCCTCGCTATGAATCATGCACACAAGCACATGATGGTTTATCTTTGGTTGTTACTAGGAAACCTTTGTTCAATGTTATGTGGTTATTATGCATCAAGATGACATTAACAACTCAGTGAGACTGCTGCTGTCAACCTAAATAGAGGTGGGGGAGTAAATGTTTGTAAAGCTGAATTTAGTCCCCAAGGGCAGCAGTGTCTGCAGGCTTTTATCCTTCCAATTAATGTCTGTTTAATGTCTTCTAATCCTAAAAAAGCACACATACTGGAGTATTAGTTACTTTGATGGACAACAACATCATAATAATATTATATTCATTTTGGTTGTAGCTACAGTATATAAACATTGCTATGTTACTTCAATAATGACACATTTTTGTTTCATTTTCATTAGTGCTGCTGTCATATTGTAATATAAATCCAACCTACTGTGCAAAGAAACATATCAAAACGAAACAACGACAAATATGAGGCTATCACTTATGTCAACAATGTGAAGAATGCTCAAGTTAATCAGCAGATGTCTGTCATCCTACCTCATCAGCAATAAGAGCAGGGTCCTTGGAGACGTTTGAGACATTTTTCAACATGTTATATCATCCGTTTCTGATGGTTGTAAGAGGAAATTCACACTGCTAAAAAAAAAAGTATCTAGACTCAGAGCAACAGAACTGGATACAGCGATCTGTTCACAGCAAACACAGGATATGCAGGTGAACCTACTCACACTGCAAAAACATGTTTGTCATTTACCTAAGTAAAGCTGTTTTATGGTTTCATTGCAAGCCAAAAGCCAAACAAAGTAATATGAGCTCATCTGCAAGTTTAAAGAAACAGTTCACCTCTTAGTAATATGATGTATGGGCAGAACTATGTGTTCACATGCTGCAAGATATTGTTAAGTATAACAAATTAGGTCTTTTTGCCTGTGGTCATAATAATATATCTTCAAAATGGTATAATATAAGCAGACATTAAAACATAAAGTAGCTGAGCTGAAACTAACCCTCACATAATTAAACATGATATTATTTTCTGCTCCACCTCCAAATCATCTGTTATTTTAATCTAGCATGAGCGCACAGCGTCTATTTTATGTTCATGCAAGCTCCAAAAAGAAGCACTGAATATATTTAACTAATCAGATATTCTGAAAATGCAAGATGAGATATTTTTGTCTTCTTCATTCTCTATTCCCAGCTGTTTGCCAACGATACAGAATTTGAATAATACATGCTAATACATGCTTTGTTAGGTTTTTACAAGTTGTAACAAATGGCTTAACATGAACAGTGAAAACATGATTATTTATTAATGAAACTTGTCAGCCTTTATTAATGACTTGACTTTAAAATAAGTTTCCAGATCTGCAGTTAAAATGCAAGATTTACAAGATATGGAAAGTGACAGACTAATGACAGTAAAAACTAACCAATGAAACTTTGATATGACCATTGTCGTGTTGTATAGTTCTCAGAGGCATAAAAAAATCTATCTACAGCTGCTCAGTTCAGTGTGCTCTTCAGCTTAACCAAACACTATTTTGCTGTTCAAACCCACTGACATGTTAATTTGCACACATGGGTAAATACTGCATGAGTGGTGACAGACAAAAGTGATTAATCACTGACATATGCAGCATGTACATACAGTATGTATGTATTTATAATAAAAGGCTAGTTTTTCAGAGCTGTCCAGGCTTAGCAAATCACTTTTTAGGGTCTTAGTTGACTTTAAAAATGTTAAGTGAACTAAAGTCTCTGGCAAAACAATAGTACTGTGTAGCTCCATTTGCATCTCTAATGTTATGAAGTATAGTCTATTAGTAAGTCTTTAAAAGTATTTTTTTTTCGTATAGTATGAAATATACATACTGTGCTCCTACAGATGCTGACGTGTTCGGATAGAGAACTATTGTGCAACTCTAGCTCCCTCTTGTGTTACACTTGTAATCAACAGGATCAGAATAACAACACAGGGAAATACACAACCTCTAAACACTGATTACAATTACAAGTCAAATACGTATACCCTCCATATCTTATAGGCAAAATGTGGAAATCTACAGATGAGACAAATGCACTCTCCACAGAAAAAAAAAAAAAAAAAAGATTACCCATTGGAGAAAAAAAATTACCTTTTATGAAAAAATAATTAGGGTACAATCATTTTAAAATAAATTGAAAGGGAATAAATGTCCTAAAGATGATCACCTATAGCAGGTAGAGGGGAATTAATAAGTGCCATTCACAGCTGAGGTATTAAAATGACTGATTAAATGAGTGCTGATTAAAACACAGCAATCATAAGTTGGTGCATCACACTGATTCTCATAAGACAGTGAGACAGGAAGATTCACTGCCCTGTCATTTCAAAGGCACATTTCATCCCAAGAAGACATAAATAAATAAAAATGACACAGTGCATAATTTAGCAGATGTTTGTTAACAAATAAATGCCTGACAGATTATTTTGCCAGCTGGTCTGTCTGTTATGTAAGGGTTATTGTATGTACAGGAACAAAAACAAAATGGTTTAAGTTAACTAACAATTCAGGCTGGATTTCAAAAAAAGATGTTTATTCCTTTTGCACATGATGCATTGCTGTGGCCTGTTTGGTGAAAAGATGGCAAAATTAAAGACAGCTGAAGAGATCTCAGTTCTCAGAGAGCTACATAATCACTGAAAGCACACAGCATGAGCTGTAATAACAGAGTTAGCCCAGGCATTTTGCCCAGAAATGTGGGTCAACTTCACAAATTACAACAAAAACAAACTCAATAGATTTCATGTCCTCAATATGTTCTGAACGAGAGAAAAAAAAAAGTCCCAAGAAGTTATATGAAGGGTATGTTTTAAAATTGCCTAAATATGATCCTACCAAAAATGGCCATATCCTAGTGACCATATATGGCAACATTGTTGGCAACATGCTATATTTGACCATGCTGTCTTTTTTCCTTGGACAAAACAAATAAACCCTGCCGTACATCAGTGACAAGAATTTATTATGATCACATCATCACATTTTTGAGTTAGTACAGCTGGAGCTGGAGTGGCCAAATATACAGGGTGCTGTGTAGCATTTCTTAATATTTCTTTATATTTGGTCACATTATAACATCCAGACATTTTGAAAAAATAACACGACACAGTTTTTGTGGTCACATATTACACACTTTACTTTTTTTTTCATAGGTGTTTGCGAATTTGTGTGCACACACTTTAATTAGCTGGTTCTTTAATTTGCAAATAACACTTACTTTGATGATATGATGGCAATGACCACACCCCTCCACCCCTCCTCCACCCACAAGGTGTTCTTGACCTGCTCATGAGACAACTTTTCTTGTGATTTGGCACTATATAATTAAAATTGACTTGATATGATATTATATGGCCACACTATACTTACTGCTCATGCACAGGCTGTTTATCACCAGCTTATTACAACATTGCAACTTATTTAATGTCACAGTCAGACTTGCTCAGTCACACATTTAACTGCTCACACACACACACCTGTGCACTCAGTCACATCTTATATGAGCCCTTCAGCTTAATCAAATACTAGTTCACAGTTCAAACACACTCAGAGGTTCTTTTGTAAATATGAATTGTCACATCAGTAAATACTGGATACCTGAACAAATGTCACACACACACACACACACACACACACACACACACACACACACACAAACACACACAAATTAGATTAATTTAGGTAAGCTTAGTTTAGCTTTAAGTTTTAAGTTTAATTAAGTTGATATGATGAGAAGGGAGACATTACAAGTATAGATATGCAGACGTCCAGGTGACTATCATGACAACTGACCACTAAAAGGTAGTATTTAAAGTCCAATCCTCATGGTAGGATGCATGTGCTACCACAGATTATCACAAAAGAACACAATGCATGTAGTTGATAATAATAACTGCTAACACACAGACATGAAATATAAAATAGTTACGTAGATAATTTGGATGTGAGATCAGTTCTAAAACATTTAGCATTGTCTGCTATGAATAAATACAGCATGTAAATCAGCGTTGAATATGTTGAATATAAAGTCAGAAATGCTGAAATAATTTATTGCAGCAGATTTTGTGGTAAGGCAAACATGATTTACAAGATCACACATTTTTGATTAAACACAGTGAAATGATTAAATTAAAAATCCATGGATTACTGACTAGTGATACATTACCTGATTTTAATTTTGATATTCACATTGGATTACATAATCACCTCTAATGAAAAAATACTGCAAGTATTGCGATTGTAAGTAGCTTTCAGCCACTCTAAACTCATTGTTCTAGTTAACCTGACTGTATGGTTGAGTCCTAAACAGCTTTCATTTACTGTAAACACATGACCTGACACTAGCTTGTTGAATTATACATTAATTATAATAACTATTTACCTGCTCATTCTCATTTTCTTGAAGAGAAAGGGAGAAGGTAGTGGACTAAACCACTCAGGCCCATGTTGCTCTGGTTCTGCTGGAATATTAGGCAAGTGTTTTAATACAGTAGCCATCAGACAGTGTTGATGTGCTGTGCGTTTGTATTTGAGTCACTTTCTGCCTCCTGAATCTCAAAAATCACTTGAAGCAGCTTTAACTTTCAGTATAAAGTTAACTGCTTGACCAAATGGAAAAAAATAAAGGTAGAAAAGCTGCATTGATGCATGTTCATACACAATTACAGACATCAGAGCGATGAGCTGGTGATCACATTTACATTTACATTGGTTTCTGGTTTGTTGTTGCAATTCTTGCTGCAGCGTTCTTCTGTGTAGCGCTCCCCGCGATGGATGTCCAGGTAAGGATGCCATTTTTCAGAGGGAGAGCACAATGACTTCAGACGCTGTGGAAAGGAAGAGATAAGAATATTAGTACAAATTTTCATCTGGAGGATGCTTCCTGGCATTATAGAAACAAAAAAATCAATTTGTGCACATTTGAATTCTTTACAAAACATAGACTGAGAAAAGAATGGTGTTTTAATTTGCCATATTTCTTCCAAATATCATAACACACACACACCTTCCAGGGATTTCCGTCTGCTCTCACCATCTTATACACAGCGATAACAGGGATCCACAAGAGGATGAATGCAATTATGCACCAGCCCAGAGCCAGGCCCCAGTCTGGGAACTGGATGTTTTCATAGGAGGGGCGTGTAAGGGTTATCAGAGACCAGACCAGGATCACCTGTAGACAGCAGAGGTTTGTTTAAGGGTTTCATTCATGACAGAACTAATTTATGCATTAATGTCTTGAGGGGAGAATTTCAAGTCACCATATTGTTGTGAACTACTGCGATAGCACTCATCAACATACAGTATGTAAGTATGTACAAGTAGCAGGTGGGTCGTTTGTGTCAGTGTTTAGTGTCTATGAAAGTTTTCTAATGTTACTTGCACTAAAGGTGGTGTGTGAGGTTGTACCCACCACTATGATGCAGGGCGTGATGAAGAACCAACATGCTCTCCACCACAGCCAGAAGATGAAACTCTTAGTGCCAATCATCATCTCAATGTCTTTGATGAAACGGTTTACACCTGAAAAGCACGAGAAGAACATGCACATGTACACAGGTAGAGTTTAAGGATATCTACTGTAACATTTCACATTTATAGAGATATCACACTTACCATATATGTAGGAGACACCAATAATCTCCATGAGTACCAAAATTAGCAGCACCCAGCTGACAACAAACTGGTCAATTAGAGTCACCCAATATATTCCTGCCTATCTCACACACACACACACACACACACACACACACACACACACACACATGAAAAACACACACAGGCAGGTTAGACATTACTGTATGCCAGACAAGAGAAAGATAAAGTTACTCTTTAGCAGACCTACTCTTGTGACACAGGGCAGACCCAGGAGGTAGATGAAGACATTGACTGCTATGGTGATTAAGGCACGTTTGGATTTCAAGAGTTTTGGAAAGGCATCAATCAGACAGGTAGTGATCACCTCTGAAGACAAGAAGAGATATTTCAGGATACAGGAGTATACAATGACAGCGATGGTGCGAGGCAACGTAAGAGCTCACCTATTCCTCCAAACTGGGAATCTAGGCCAACAGTCAAAAGCATGACAAAGAACAAAATGGACCAAAGAGGAGAAATTGGCAGCTTAGAAAGAGCATCTGGATATGCAATGAATGCCAGGCCGAATCCTGAATAAGACAAAAAGAAAAAAAGGAATATAAAACAGAGAACATCTGGCAGTATTCTATATTTTTACTTGTTGGTGGTCATATGATGTGTCTCTCTCTGACCTTCCTTCACCACTTCTGCAACGGAAACTTTGTAGGTGTGAGCCATGTGTCCCAAAATTGAAAATATGGCAAAGCCTGCAAACATACTGGTGGCTTGAAGGAGACGAACATAGTAAATTAGATTGAAGGGGTAAAAAATAAATTCAGAATAAATCAGTCATTAATCACTCATTTGTTGGTGCATGTAATTCATTGTATGATAACAAAGTATGACACTGATCCACACTGTAATTCCTATATATTGTAATATATAAGAAATGTATTGATTTCCTTTGAATAATGTTGTTCACTGTGCTCCTACCAGCATTGGTTAGTGTTATAACAAATGAGTCCTTGAATATGTTGTTGTGGAAGTTGTTATAAGAAGCAAGAGTCATAAGTCCACCCCAGGCAACAGACAGAGAGAAGAAAATCTGTGTTGTAGCGTCCTTCCAGACCTAAAAACACACAGTAAATGCTTTAAAAATTTAAAAGAGAATTTATTATAATGTGTTGTTAACCAGGGCCACACACACTTACACACACACACACACACACACACACAAAATAACCAGTTAGGTCTCTACCTCTGCTTCAGTCAGTTTAGTCCAGTTGGATTGGGAACCAACATAGTACGCTATCCCATCACTAGCTCCCTCTAGTGTCACACCTCTGATCAGCAGGGTCAGAATCAACACATAGGGGAACAGAGCTGTGAAATACACAACCTGGATAGACAAAGGCCAAGAGTTCACAAACATTTTTACCTAAAATACAGTCAACAAAAACATTGCATTTAACTAAGGAAATGCAGATAGCTGTAGAGATAATACAACGTGTACTGTCTCAAGGCAGTTAAGCACCAGAAATGCTCAACAGCTTCATGTTTTTAAACTCTCTAAATGTGAAATGCATTAAAGTGTGCTGTGTGTGTATCAGGGATTTGCTGGCATGTAGCTGCAAGAGAGGCACACTGGCTTTCAATTAAAAAAATGACTGGCCAATTGATGCCAAATGTTCTGCTATCAATTGTTATAGTGGTTTTTAATGTGGTAGATGTTGACTTACTTTGCCGGATGACTTGATACCCTTGATGAGCGTTGCAGTCACAAGCATGGAGCCCAGCAGCAGACAGAGAGCCAAGTGCCAAACTACTGGTCCTGTTTCATCTAGACCACTGGATCTCTGCAGAACCACAAGACTGAGGAGGAGACACATCTGACTGTAGAACAGTAGTATGACAGAAGTGTGTGTGTATGTGCTTAAGTGTGTGATTCTTACTCCCAATACTGCTCACTCGGGCTCTGCACTGATTCTGTAATTATGTCGGATGGAGGACAGGTGATGTTCAGCTGAGTCCAGTTGACCACTAAATTACCACTTACATTGCAATACACTAGGAAAGGAGAGATGATGCACGTATAAGCGTTAATTTCCCAGAAGTGTTATTGACATTATCTTTGAGTTGAAGTGGTTTTAGATTACTTACATTTTTCAGGAATATTGTAAAAGCATTTTAGTACTAATAAAATATCACTGAACTAAACTCCCTGTGCTTTTTAATCTTCCATTAATATCATATTATGTCATCCTGTCATCCTGTCATCATTATTTCAGGTCACATCATTCTGATGACAAATGACAAACCACCAAACAGCTGATCTGATCAACACATGTTCACACAGGAAAAGCAGATTGAGTGGAGAAGCACCTTTAGGCGTGTCACTGCAGTTGGAGCTGGAGCAGCTGGACCACGGCAGAGGAGACTGGAAGGAGGCAAACAAGTAGTACAAGCTGTAGGCGATGATGACGTTGTAGTAGATGGACACTATTAGATTCACCATAACCATGGCAATACCAACACCTGAAGAGGAAGAGAAAGAGGTTATAGGAGCTGTTGCTTTATAAAAAAGGTTTCAACGAGAAGCTCTCAGCTGTACAGTATAGTTCCCTTTCTGCGTACGGTTTGTTTAAACTCAGTTTCAAATGATAAACTTAATGCAGCACACAAAACATTCCCGTGATTATTAAAATATTGTAATTTTAGTGAGTTTCTTACACACATACCAGAAAGTATTAACTCCATAACATGGATGCACCGTTCATGTGACATTGGTGGATATTTGTGTCAGCATGCTCTGATTTATTAATTTTAATTGATGAAGTAATATGTTGTGTACACTAACATCTAATGAAATGACACCATATGTTTTATTTCATGATTTCATGCCTTAAATTAAACTTTTTGCTTCTAAATATTTCTGGTCACAAAGTCGTAAAACCAAACAATGAAAAACTCATCTGAAGTCAGCAGTCATATAAAACTGTAGTTTATGCTACACAGTTGACTATTATAACCAACAGCCTCATTCAATCTCTCATATTTGACATGTTTCACTTTAGATGTACCCGACTGATCTCTCACAGATATGAACGGTTGTCTTACCCTGCAGTATCGGCACTGCTCTCCATATGTTGATTGCACCTTGGCTGCAGAATTGTCCAAATGCACTCTCCAGAAAGAAAAGAGGAATTCCAGCCACCAACAACATCACAAAGTAGGGTATAAGAAACGCCCCTGCTCATAATGAGGGATTGGAAGGCAGAGGATTAAAATACACTTAATAATATGGGATTCACAATACAAATCGGTACAAAATACATACCCCCTCCATTCTTGTAGGCCAAATATGGAAACCTCCAGATATTTCCCAATCCAACAGCATAACCAATCATAGAGAGGATATACTCCCTCTTATTAGTCCAGTTTCCACGATCAGGATTCTCATCGCCAGCATCCACATGTTGGTCCTAAACGATCAAATCAAATCAAATCAAATTTTATTTATATAGCCCAAAATCACAAAATACATTTGTCTCAGAGGGCTTTACAATCTGTACAGGGAGTGACACCCTCTGTCCTTAGACCCTCGATTCGAGTGAGGAAAAACTTGCCCACCAAAAAACCTTTTAACAGGGAAAAAGGTGGAAGAAACCTCAGGAAGAGCCACAGAGGAGGGATCCCTCTTCCAGGACGGACAGACGTGCAATGATGTCACATGTACAGAACAAATCAACACACACATATTGTACACTCACAATGAATAATAATGAATTACAATGGATGATAAGAATAGGTTACAATGAATGATGAATTATTACAGTAGCAGCAAATCATTACATAACTATAAACTGTAATGGGGATATGGCAACAATGATGACGGCGACAACACATGCAGTAGACGCCACGCAGGACCACAGCAGCAGACACAGTCCACAAGAACCTGCTGGACACGAGAGAGCACAGAAACTCCGGGGAAGAAGTTTAATTAGTAACATGATAGATAGATGGATTAGATAGATGGATAGATAAGGAGAGAGAGATAATGAGAGAGAGAGAGCGAGAGAAAAGTCCCAGAATGTATTCAAGGGACAAAAGTTATAAAAGTAAGTAAGAGTGGAGCGGAGAGCTAGTACCATTACCTACCATTACAACTAACATTTGTCATTATCTCAAATCATTTCATACAATCATGACTTCTAACTGATAACAATGTATAACAAAAATAAAAGATCAGCTTCAGTGAGTGAACTGCCACTTCAGTCATGTTGGCTTTGTCATTACTTTGAGGCAATTTGATTCACAGTGGCCACTTAAATTGAGCCATAATATATTTAAATAATTGTCTATTTCATCTATAGTTGTAAAGTAGCATCATAAAAACATTTTTTTTTTCTAAATTTATTACAATTAAAAACAGAAAGCAATGTATTTTTTTTTTATTAATTCCCAAATTAAGCAATCACGATATTTAATCTATTTCCCTCTATAGATTTGTTCTTCAGTCTGATTCATTGTGTGGATAATTATCAGGTGAAAGTCTGGTCAAACAGGTTTGCAATCCTACCTGTTCAGCAACAGCAGGATTACCGAAAATTAAATCCTTGAAACTGTTCAATTTGTATTTCCTCATGTTCTCTCACTTGCTTCATAAAAAGTCTGTATAAGAAATTCAAATTGTCAGGTCTACTTTAAAGTCCCCCTCCTCCAAGAGGCAGGGGAGTGCTGTTTATCAACCAATCACAAATACTGACCTGTACCTATGACTCGCCAACAGCACCACTGTGTATGTGCACAATTCATATCTTAATCATATCTAGAATCATCAAATAATTATCTCTCTTGATAACAATAATGACTTATATACTGAGCAATAAAGTTCATGTATGGTACTTTCTGTCTAATGTCAGTATTTCTGATCACGAACTATTTTCTACACAGTGATACATCATTCTGTGGAAAATTGATCTACGCTCTATATGACTCCATCTTCTTGAAGAGTGATAACAACATTATATTGCCTGAATTCATAAATGAACAAACCAGTGTAGCTGTAACTACTGCTCAGTGATTACTATGATGTGTGTCACTCTGTGTCAGTAACCACAGCTGTGACACTGACGACAAACTGATCTAATTTTTGCCAATGACATGGACATATAATTATGGTACTGTAAATATGTGTACGCCTATCTCACCTGTAACCACAGTCTGATGATGTGACCAGTGAACACACACACACACACACACACACACACACACACACACACACACAGTGAAATAGCTTGTCCTCATATTATAATGGTTAATTACAGTTAATTAACTAAAACTTAGCTTGTTAGTTAATTAATTAATTAACTGTCTTTATTTTAATTATTTGGTTCTAGCTATTTTACAGCAGCTCCTTCAACAGCAATGAATGATTCTTCTGTTTTTGACACAGTTGATCATTCCCACCTACTTTATGTCAAACAACAGGTTTAGACTTCTAGCTCTGTTGTTGGAGATACACTTTCTCTGTTACCTGTGGTTGCTCTGAGAGGTTCATATTGCAGCCAGTCACTCCATACTATAAATGCAGTCTATATAAGTTTTCACATTTATTACTCCTGCTATTGATCCAATCTTTACAATATGTGACAAACGCCATATTTGGGTCACAACATCCTCGGTTCAATCTCTTCCACATTGCCAAATGATAAAAGTTTTGTTGTTGCATGCAAATTAACTTGGAATTTGATTGCACAGTAGATACACAACTCCTCCCTTTTTTGATTACAAAGCATTAAAGTTGCAAGTAGTGAGTAAATAGCATTATTCATTGCTGACTTCTTGGCAGTTACACAGCACTACATGGGTTTATCTCTACTCCTCATTGTGTGCAGTCTTATCTGCTTGGTTTCTTTGGTCAGTGACATGTGGCTATAATTTAACCACTTTAAATATATAATATGACAGTATGTGGTGATGTGGACACAGATTATAAGAAAATAATTTAAATATAGACATAATGTGTGACTATCCCACTACTGGCCAGCTGACACACAGAGGATTCATCTCTCATGCAGCAGCTGAAAGGATGATGAGCTTTATCCTTTTCACCAGCTTGAACTACATTAGATTAGCTCTCTCACTGCAGCTGAGTAAGTCATAAAAACTGGCATCTGTTGGGCTTTTACATTGAAATATATTAGGATTTTTTTTCAATTGTCAGCAATGAATATTTTCGAGTATTCATCGAGTGTAAAAATAAAAATAATTTCACTTGGTGACGATGATGAAGGTTCATACTCTATGTCCTTTATGAAAAACAATACAAACATGTACTCCAATACTGGCTTAATGAGGATATACTTTGGCACAGCGAAATGCTCCTAACCATTGTAGTTTATTGCATGCATTAGCACAGCAGAGACTGGGGATGTCATAAGTTTTACAGGTAGACCTACCTGAAACCAGGTATTCAAGCGGTGGAGTCACTGAACAACCAACATTGCCATCCTTAAAAAATAATCACACTTGTTATGTGTGGTAAAGTATTCTGAAATATTATTTCATAGTTTCCAACAGTGAGATCTTAATAGATTCATTGCATAATTAAGTTGAGGATCAAATATAGATTTAGCTTCATTGATGTATTTGCAGCACAGTTACTATATCCTGAGTGCCTCTGTATGTCTTATACATCCTTAATCCATAAAATAACTAAATCATATATATATACGGTATATATCACACACATAAACACAAGGACTGTAGAATACAGTGAACTACACATGCTGCATTTTTCACTGGATGCACTGTAAGAAGACAAAAAGACTGATCTTTCTAAGACTCCTAACTTTTATTTAGGCTTGTAAACATAAACCCTTAATCAATATGAAAATCAATACATGCAATGTATAACACAGGAATCATAATTCATACACACAAAGTATGTTTTAATTTGCTACAGTACAGTATGGGGATATTTTTTCACATGGCACAGTACATAGATATCCTTCTATTTCTCTAAGGAAAGTTCATTTCGTTGTGCAAAAAGAAGATATACAGAAAAATGAGCCACAGCATTTTTATCTTAAAGGAAAACAATAGTTTGAACAATCAACACTGAACTCCATTAAGATATGAGAAGAAGTTGTGCAGACAATATCATGCAGCAGACATTATAGTACTTATAAACAATGCACATCAAAGTTTAGAGACAATATGTTTATGTCAACTTATCAGACAAGACAATGAACTGCATGGTGGGAGAGAGAGATACAAATAGCTATAGAAAAAAAAAAGATACTATGATAAGATATTACAAAGGTCATTGATCCTCACAACATATAAAGAAGGACCAGGGTCAGATCATTTTCAATACACAAAAAATAAAAGGTTAACATGTGGCTCATACAGTACCTTGTTGAGCATATAAACTGTATTTGTACTAGAAAAAAAAATCAACTTTGGTCATTTCTCAACACTTATTGAGGAAACTGATATTTTTCTTGTTTTATATCAGCCAGGGAACATTACCTGTGAAATAAGACATGTGTCTGGTGAAACCTGAAAGCAAATACATGTGACAATCTTTGCTCTCACTCTGATGTAACTTGTGGACGTTACAGTAAGAACCATTTGCTGTCGATATTACATTATATCATCGCCCCTGCTGTGCTTTGGTTTTTGCCGCAATAAATGCACTGTGAGTGCATATTGTAAGCTGAGACACATGGTTAGATATCAATGTGGGATGCCATGCGCAGGCAGTAAGATGACTCTGCGGGGATGTCCTGCTGACTGATCTCGTTCCCATCCAGTCTCAGCGTCTGCAGCTTGGAGAAGTTGGTCACATCTGTAACGGTGCAGAAACTGCCCAGAGTGAACTCTAAAACCACAGAACAGAGAGAGAAGTGGTAATGACTTTATTACTTCACGCTATACAGCAGTGATAGTCTGCACATACCCATAGATTTATTATGTTTTACCTTTGATGTGGTTGGCTTGCAGATACAGATGCTGTAGTGCAGTGTTTACTAGAGGGATTCTCTCCAGTTTGTTGAAGCTCAGGTCCAGCTCCACCAATCCAGTCACATTAAAGGTGTTGGCTGGGATGCCCTTGTCCGTGAGCTGGTTGTGTCCCATTCTGACATACTGCAGCTGCGTGAAGCGTCCCAGGAAACCCTCTGGTAGAGAGTCAATGGCGTTGGACTGGATGTAGAGTTGGTGCAGATGTTCGGGGAGAGCCTCTGGGACCTTGGTTCAGTACATGGAGAGAGTTCAGGAGGACTAGAGACTCTGCGTTCAGTTAATAGGACACACACAGTCCCAAACGCACATTTACCTTTGTCAACTTGTTGCCGCTGATTTCCAGCAGCGTGAGGGATGTCAGTGCCTTCAGTGATGTGCCCATGTCTGTGACAGCGTTGTCATGGAGATACAGGATAGTGAGGTTATCCATTCCCTCAAAGTCTGCAGGTGTTACCTAGGCAACCGTGGCAATAATTTTAAAGTCTAATGCCCATACTGATCAACAGCGCAGCATGAATATCAAACTGTAACTGCAATATTACCTTTTCAATCATGTTATGGTTGATTCTCAGGTCTCGCAAGGAACGAGGGAGGCTAGAAGGAAGGCTGGTCAAATTGTTGTGTTGCAGATATAAACGCTCCAGTCCCCCACACTGCAGAAATGCCTAAGAATATATATATATATATGGAGAGAGAGAATAAAAGCTTACTAACATGGACATAATAGGGAATTCAACAAGAATCAAATCCTCCATGAAAAAGATTCATATGTCCAATTGCGCAAAAATTGTTAGCATGTGTTAGTAAATGGAACAACAAACACATGCAACAATAAATTCATTTTTTTTTTTTTTTTGCGATGACACAACTGGTTAGCCACCTGCAAGCCATCTGACAGCCATTTACACCATGTGTCTCTGGCTCTGAACGAGACCAGATGTAGGTTTACCTTCTCGCCAATGGCTTCAGATGTCAGCTGGTTGTAGTGCATCATGAGCCACACCAGATTGGTTGCATTGACCAGAGCCGAGTCTGGTATGGCTGTGATGGCATTATTTTGAAGGTACAAATACTTGATTCGGGAGGGGATGGTTGGGATGGCTTTCAGGCCCCGTCCATCACAGTACATGGCAACGGGAAAGGAAGGCGGGCAGTCGCACTCTGAGGGACAATCTCCTCCTGTGGTGTCTGCCTCCATGGAACCATAATAGTACCCTTGGCTCCGATAGCCATACAGCCAGGAGAGGGAATGCCATTGATGGGAGAGAGACAGTGGCAGCAGGGCAGACAAGATAATCACCAGTCGCAATGTCATTGCTGCGCAAGTCTTTTCTATAACCTGACAGATAGATAGATAGATAGATAGATAGATAGATAGATAGAGAGAGAGAGAGAGAGAGAGAGAGAGAGAGAGATTAAAATTCAAAAGAAAAAGAAAAATTATAAAGGCTAGTGTTGACCCTCTGTATCGATCAGATTCAAGGGCGACTTCTTCTCTTATATATTATAGATGTTCAGGAATTGCAAAAGTAAAGGATTACAAGCCACCAAAAAGTAAAAAAAAAAAAAAGAAAAAAACAACTTTGCAAAAACATAACTTTTCTCACTTCTTCAGAGAATAAACTGGTATTCATGAAAAATATCTCTTTTTTTTTTCAAACACAAAGCCATCCTCACTGTTATCATACTGCACTGAAGTTAAATAAGCAGTCAAAGAGTTTGACGTTGGTTTGGAAATGTAACTGCCTACAGAGAAGCACATTCTCAATGGTCTTAATCCACAGGGAATCCAGGGGGGAAGTTATAAAAAAACAGAAAAAAAAACCTGAGCTATGAATGCCAGCTTTGTTAAAAGGTCTCGCTGCTGCCCCAGAATTGTTGGACAATAATGACCCTCTGATCTGCTGAGGGAAAAAAAAGGCTAAAGCAAAATTATGACTCTATCATCATGTGTTTATTCATCACCTATCAGGTTTCATAGAAAAATAATTGTGCATGAAAGACAGATTGACAGACATACAGACATATGTTCACACACACACACACATACACACACAAACACACACCTACCTGATCAGAGAGACTGGCCCTCCTTGTCCCCTCTCTTTCAGAGTGTGCTCAGGACTGGAGGGGACTTTCACAAATGCTTTGTAAAAAAAAAAACAACCCTTCCCTCCCTGAACTCCTTTCCATTCTGCCATCCCCCTCTCCACCCCTCTTTCTACTCCTTTACAGTGCTGGTTCCTTCCACCCCCTTTATCCAACCCTCCTGTACCCCATTTTGTTCGCTCAGGCATGGCCCAGCCCACCCCACATCCCCACTCTGGAGCCTCTTTTTCCACTAATGTGAGGGATGTGAGATGCAGTGGCTGTGAGGGATTGTTCCCATCTGTGTGCAGCACATTCAGTCCCTTTCAGCTGAACCTCACAGTTCCTTCACAATATTTAGACCTTTTGCATCTTTGCTATTGACCCATTTGGATCGCTGGATGTAATTTACACAAGATTATATACATGGCCTGAAGGAAAAAAAAGTTCAGACTTTGACAAAAAAAAAATCCTACAGTAATCCTTCTATGCTTATAGATGTCTTTTAAATATTATTCAGATTGATACTGAATAAGTGCTCTTTAGCCCACTTAGCAAACATCTTTGTTCCAGGGGAAAAGAGTGTGCATCCGGAGTAGATATAACTCTCTCATTCATCTCCAACAACCTCACATCTTGTAAAGGGTTAAATGAAAACACGTGTGTCGGTCCTCTCATGTTTGTCTGTCTGGTCTGAATGTGGGCCTCTTCCTGCCTCTGTGTCTTCTCTCTGACACGACCTCCATCTGAATCAGTATTTTCTGCTCTCTTTTATCTTTCACTTCACCAAACAGTTGTTGATTCACTGAATCTGACACTTTTCTATATAGTCTATATGACTATATGAACATGTTTACACAGGCCTGACTCTTATTTGTCTTATTGTCTTCATTGAATTTCAAATTCTTCTGTGCATTTAAAATATTCAACATATAGAAATATTTGGAAAAGTGCTTCCTTTGAATGGCAGTCCACATAACCAATTCATTTAAAGGAATAGTTTGACATTTTGGGAAATTCACTTATTCACTTTCTTACTGAGGGAGGATGATTGATACCACTGTCATGGTTAAAAGTGGTTATGATCCTAACTATTCCTTTAAGTCCGTTATAGCTTTTAACATTCATCCAAGGACAGTAACATCTCTGGGAGTGATCAAATAACAGTCCTATCAACACTTATCAAATATAGTAACTACAGCCTAGAGGAAATACTTTTGGTTTAAGCCAGCTTTGTGGCTAACATGTGTTATCTTAATTGAAACCAATGTGTCTGATATCAATAAAATAGAGTGACAATAGTGACAGTAAAAGAGAAGAATATATCATATTAAAGGGAGGAAAGAACCGACCAGATGGTCACATTTACAACAGAGCTGGTTAACTGTGGTGAGGTAATTACAGGGAACAGATTGTGATTTTTGAAGCTTTGAAGAAAGAAGCTTCAACACTGGTATGTGTTACAAGCAAGAGGGACAAACAAATACACAAAGCAATGTATTGTTCAATGTCGTTCTATAGTTTGGTACCACAACATGTAGAAACTTTGTTTTTTATTTTTGTGTCTACTTGGATATGTAGAAACCAGAAACTATGTAGCAGAACAGACATCATATTCCTTATTTTAAATGTGACCTCCAACAGTACATCTAGCAGAGAAATGACAGCTGTTTGGATAACCTGTTGTTTTGTGTTTAGTACCTGTGCACAGAATATAGATGAGCACTTGTGTGTTTCTGTGTGAGATAGAGAGTTTCGTATCCATTCAGGCAAAAACATAATAAGAGAGAGTGCAGCAGTTATCATTTAGAGTGAGAGAAATGGATTCTCTGCTGACCAAGACTTCAAAGCAAGAGGCCCAGGTGGACTTTGAGTAGCCCCAAATACTCCCGACCCCCACCCGTGTCCATCTCCTTTCGTCTCCTGTCTGGGTCATGACCAGCGCTGAGCGGGGATCAGAAGATCAGAGGTCCAAGCCCTTTTCATTCAGGCTGTGAACTCCTCACAGGAATTTTTATTTTTAAGATGAAGCTTATTTGGTTGCTGTTACTCACCTGCAGAAACAGAAAATCAGCAACTACAAAAACACTTTTATAAAATATCTGCTCAACCTTGCTTCGCCCAGATGTTATAAGTCAACGAGGACAGATACTTGCCATGGATGTCATACAGCTACATAAGGCCCTAATACATACACAATAATATGATGCAATCTGCAGCAGCTTATCTTTTACAACATAGTCTCACAAATACACAAATACACACACACACACACACACACACACACAGTCTAACCTTAACCAAAAGCAAGTCCTAACCCTTCAGTTTAAAGGTTAACCTTGTGGGAACCAGACTTTTGCCTCCATAATGTGATTTATGCACACACAAACACACACCCTGTTACTACCAATATATGTATATATATATAGTATATATTCTTATCTTCCTATACAGAGATTGTTGAACAGATGTCGTCATGATAATTTAATGGAATTAATTCTAGGAAGGATAAAGATTCAGTCTTAGTTGTCACTGGACAATGTGTCTCCTTAAGGTAACTTGAACCATGGCACCCCAGGGCACAGGGGGCAGCATAAACTATGCAATAGGAAGCAGATGTCCAAGCACACATGCACAGACACACACACACACAATACATAAATCACGCACAGATGTTACACTACGTCAAGCTTCTCATACTGATAAAATATTTTATGTATGTTGGTAATGCACCTAACTATGGATGGACAAAGTGAAGCTTGTTGTCTGCGTCACAATGGTCTTATCACTGTGAAAAACACATTAAACTTGAGCAGTACCTCAGTCATGCTTCACTACTGAAAGAACAAATGTGGCTAAAAAAAAATGGACAAACATTGATTATTGTTTTTTTTAATGAAATCTTCCCACCTCTCATATTGATATATGTTTTACTTTATTAATGTGTTGTTGGTGATTGTAACAGTAAACATTTGCAAAGAAGACCTTTGCCTTAGTTTATCTCAACCTCTGTGCTGATTGATTAGAAAGGAAACAGAGCCCTCTAGTGTCAGTAACAGGA
Source organism: Pampus argenteus (assembly GCA_036937835.1). NCBI lineage: Eukaryota > Metazoa > Chordata > Actinopteri > Scombriformes > Stromateidae > Pampus > Pampus argenteus. The sequence continues at coordinate 7,847,984 of CM072863.1, read as the reverse complement.
CAAGTCGATCAGGGAGCAGATGGTGAAAGGAGTCATGAGAAGAGAAAAGTCAAAGAGGAGGCAAATGAAAACAGACTCTGAAACATTGCTTATTTTCATTTCTACGGGTTACATTTTAACCAATATAATAACTATCTGTATTTTTGTAATATTGGAACGATTTCACATCATCGTCCTTTTAGAGGTTGTTCTGTGAAACAAAAGTTAGAGCTCAAAAAGAAAATAAAAAGATGAAAATCAACCTTTGAATTGAGAAGAATGAGAAGAGAAAATATACATTTCAATATCAATTTCAATATGCCTATAAATGGACGAAAGGGGGAAATTGTTTTGACAACTGCTGTTTCAAAGATCGAGAACAGCCTTTGGTAGTTTGGGATGAAAGTTACATCTTCTACATCTGTAGATATTGATCATATTTCATATGAGCATCTTCTCTTAAAATGGTAGACACATGTGGTGGAGTGCAGGTTAAAAAAAACAAGTGTAGCAACTGAGAAGCTGATGTACTTACCAGCTCCCACACAAAAACATTATCTGAGGGCAACTTCTGCTTTGGGAAATGTGATAACTGTGAAAACATGATGACCCGAGAGACATAACAAGAGATATCAGTTAATTGTTAATTAAAAGTTCTCATTGATGTTGGTGTAATATGTGTAGTGTCATATGCGGAGTGTTATATGGTAATGATATTGTGTTTTGTGTTGTGTACTGTTTAAACTATGACAGGTAATACAGGCGCTACTGTATTCTTTGATTTCACTTCATCATCTTAGGAAAACACAGAGCTCTCTAGGATGACACTAAGAGTCAGTTAACAGTCAGCAATAAAAAATGACACGATTTCTTTGTTGCTCTTTTTTGTACTATAGCAGCATTTGTCTATATGCTATTGTGGTCCAATCTTTTAAAGGCTAGTGTTATTTTTTCCTGCACCATTGTGGTCATAGTTCCTTAGATGTTTCTTTCCTGCACCAGAGATGTTACACTACAGTGCCCTCTTGAGTTACCCTGGGCTTGTGCAAATCATCTGGGAACACTGCCTTCATGTCAGACATAATTAATGCTATGTGACTGTTGTAAATGAATTATGTGTATTCTTATGTAAGCATTTATATTTATTTTGGCCAGGTCTGTTGCAAAAGAGACAAGATATAGAGATATAGAGACCTCCCGATTCATTAAAGCCTGTTTTTTGGAGATTCTGTCATGACAGCCGTCATACAGAACCAGGCTAAATGTTCCCTGTTTGCAGTCTTTGCTAAGCTAACCAGCCGCTGGGTGTAGCTTCATACATATGGTGGAGAAATTAATCTTCTCATCTAAATCTCTACCAGAAGACAAATAAGCATATTTACCAAACTGTTGAACTATTCCTTTAACAACTTGTAGTTGCTGTCACTGATACATACACATATATTCCTGTCCCTTTCGTTTCTTGTTTATCTGTTTTTGTGGTAAAATAAAACACTCCATCACTTCTCTTCTCCATCAAAAACACATACAGACACTCATGAGGATATAAAACCTTGTTATGGCTGTTATTTCCATGCTAGAGGGCGCTGAAATCGTTTTCCTCTCCTCTATTCAGATGCTTGCAAGAGGTTCCTTTATTCAAGACCCCCCGCCCCCCGCCCACACACACACACACACACACACACATAAACACACACAGACGGACACAAATGCACATACAGAATGGTCTCTTTGGCTCCCCAGGTACTTTGTGGCTTGAATACCTCTAGGCAGTTTCACAGACACACACACACATACACATACTCACAGACACACAGCTGATTGTTGAACACTGATCAAAATTTTCTCAATTCACTGACTCTGCACGATCAGAAAAACCCAGTTGCCCTAATTTGATTGAATCCCTCGTCTTTTTCTTCTGTGTATTTTTGTGCATCTCCATGGTACAAGCATGTACATGTTTCCACCAAATGTGGGTCTAGTTATTTCCGAAGGCTGAAAGCGAGAAAGGAAGAAGTGAATGAGAGTCTGGGATGTGGTCAGCGTTTGGAGAAAAGGAATGTATCAGACAGAGGGTAAACATTGCCGGTAGTTTGAAAACACACACAGGCACATTAACACACACAGCTTCCGAGGGGCACGGAGGGACTCATTTGGGAATCTAAAACAACCGATCCCGGTTGTGTAGCTCTTAATCAACAGGTAAGTGTCAGTTTACTGTTTGTTTCTCTTCTGCTTCACTTTCCTTTCTCTGCAAGGTAGGAAAAACTGGAAATGATGAAGTCTACAATGTGTGTGTGTCTGTGTAATGACAGTGGATTTACTGAGTCATGATTGCATAACGCAACTAATATCTTGGCAACCTTTTGAGCATGTGCTGATACTGCACTGTAGGTGAATATGGCAAAATGCGACATTGCAAACATGCTTATCAAGTTTCTGATTCAACTTCCTGATGATGCAACATTTTCTCACTAACTGCTGTCTTACAGTAACTGATACGCTCGCTATATGTGTGTTATACACAACAGTCTTGTGGGTATCATCGTAAGTTTGAATAGAAAGAGAAAAGAAGCAACCATCTGAACTTGTGATGTGTCTTATTTCAATCCACATAGTAAACAATTATTTAGTATCTTTCCTTTAATTTTTGTACTGATTTATTCATTTATGAGTTACATTAGACTGCTATAAATATGTTTAGTGCCCTTTTCTGACCTAACGCTGAAAACGTTTTCATCTTGTTTTCAGGTGGATAATTTTTAATAATAAGTTTTTATTTTAATGCTAACATGCTCATAATAATAATAATATGAGCATGCTGATGTTTAGCAGGTATAATGTTCACATTAACACATTAGCATATTAACATGCTAACAGTTGCTATTAACCATTAAATACAAATTAAAGCAAAGCCTGATGAGAATGTTATTAGTTTTGCAGATATTTGGTCATAAACCAAAGAATTGAACAAATTTTAAAAAAATAATAATTTTACCAGCTGGGTAACTTTAACCTGTAAAATCACTGGAGTTCCCATTTAATATAACTGTCTTTATATTTAATTTGCAGGAGTAAATATCTGACCAACTGTCTCCATGGCTGTCCTATGCTGTGCCGTGTTGGTTCTGCTGTGGGTTTTTGACACAGCCTCAGCCACTGTTGTTGCTGACATGGACATGCATGACAGTCCTCCTCTGCAGATCAACCGCTTGCTCGGTGAGCCTAGCGTGCTGAGTCTGAAGGGCCGAGTGGACCCGTCTTGGTTCAGAGCCACCAACCCCCAGGTCTGTCCTCAACAGTGTGACTGCCCCATCCACTGGCCCACAGCGCTGTACTGTGACCACAGAGGTCTGGCAGACATGCCTGACCACCTGCCGGTCAGAACTCAATACCTGTTTCTACAGGTAGGAACAACACTGACACGGTCCCTGAGCATGTGTTATATTTAATGGTCTGTTACTAACCCACAACCACAGGTTTTTCATTTCCTGGTCACATATTGTAACTGCACTTTACTGTTCTGCTTTGTTTTAGCTGCAAAGTGTAAAAAGATGAAATCCACGAGGCACTGGGTTCTGTTGTTCTCAGGGCAACAACATCTCGTCCCTGCCTTCGTCTGTTCTGGCCAACATCACAGGACTCCGCTGGCTCATCCTGGACCACAACCAGCTGCAGAGTGACAAGCTGGACCAGGCCGCCTTGAAAAACCAGACCCAGCTGTGCTATTTTTTTGCCAACCACAACTACCTGAGTGCAGTGCCCAGTGATCTGCCAGCTGGACTCAGACAGCTGCGACTGGCCTACAACCAAATTAGTAGCATCAGCCCCGGAGCTCTCCAGAACTTACATAACCTGACACTGCTGCTTCTGCAGGGAAACAGGTTGCAAACCATCTACAAGGGAGACCTCAAAGGTAGTGTAATGTGTGTGTATTTTATTGTCTGCACTGACACAGGTACAATTTTGTGCACTAAGCCACAAGGTGGTTCAGGGTTTAATTCAGCAGTAATTAGACCTTAATATTAGTACACATTTGCTTTAAAAAGTGAATATTTCTGTATGAAAATGTTGAAAATCAATCTCACCAATTTGTAAGTATTCATTTTTGTATTTGTGTGTGACCTCTCCTCATTTAACAGGTCTGCTCAGTCTGAGCTTTTTGGACCTCAGAGGGAATTTATTCTCATCTGTCCCTCGGCATTTACCCCCCTCTGTGCAGCAGCTCTATCTGTCCAATAACTCCCTCTCTGGCCTGGATCAGGACAGTTTTGAGGGATTCCTTAATCTCAAGTATCTTCGTCTAAGTCATTGTGGTCTGCGGAGCCACAACATCCACCCGCAGGTTTTCAACTTCTCCACCTTAGTGGAACTGGACCTTTCCCATAACAAACTTACAACCACTCCAACAGTCCCAACAACATTGCAGTACCTCTACCTTGAGGCCAATGAAATACAAGGTGAGGTGTATACACACAAAGCAAACACTGTGAATGTAGTAAAGGTGTCACTGACATGTCTTTAAAATTTCCTGAACTTTAAAACAATATACTAAGGGGAGGGGCTCAGACATGAAAAAGACAAGAGGGTGGAGGAGTTTAGAGAGGGAATATTGGGTGGTTGAATGAAGGGAAAGTAGGTTAGCAAAGAAGAAAGGAGATTGGTATGAAAACATCTGTGATGGTTTTAGAAATAAGAGGGCCAGATGAGCCAGAAGCACATGCTGTTCCCCTCCTCATAGTCCCCGCCTTCCTCTGTCTGCTCCCCATCTCACTGACCTTTTTTTGACAGACATCACAATGCAGCGGACTTGAAGCCAAGAGCACATACCAGTTCTGACGATCTTTAGCACCACTAAAAAAAATCTCACATGACCACTGTGAATATTATAACCTGTTGTGCAGTTTTGGCTCACAGGCTCTGTCAAAATGTGCGTCTTGTTTCTTAATCTATGATGCAGCAGACAGCTGGGCTTTGTACTAACCAGACAGACAGAAGGCCAACCACTTCCACAATAACACAAACCTCATCGTCTAGCTAGCAGCCTGACAGCTACCAGTAATCCTGTCTGCCAAAGTCTAGTCAGGGCAGAGAAAAAGCTCTACAACTGAAAGAAATGAGCAGCACCTGCAAGACATCTAATGGGAAATACAGGAGGAGATGAGCAGACAGCATGGATACAAGACAAATTCCATTAAAAAAAACTTAATAAATCACATGTGATGAACACATAGTATATGATATGACATCATAGACATCACTGGTTCAGTATCTACAGTGCTTGGACAAGGCAGGAATAAGCAGATGGCTGTAACTCTTGTGATTTAATAATGAAATACAGTCTGTATATGTGTTCTGTTGCTCCAGAGTTCAACGTGACTAGTTTCTGCAGAAAGGTGGGACCGCTGTCCTACTCTAGGATAAAGATGCTACGACTGGATGGAAACAAGATGTCCTACCAACATCTGCCTCCTGACTGGGTCTTCTGTCTTAGAGTTCTTCAGAGTATTTACATTTGACTCCACCTTGTGAACATGCATCAGAGGATGATTACTGTGTGTGTGTGTGTGTGTGTGTCACTGGCAAACCTCATCTAGTGGTACAGGGGGAAAAAAATGATTTAATAAAGATTTTTTTGTTTGTTTCTCTTGTTTTGTTTGCCAACTTTTTTTTTGCGAAACTTAAACAACTGTGCCTTAAAGCAATAAACCAGAGAAGAAGACATTATTTCGTTATGTTGTCAATACAGTGTTAGTGGAGATTTTGGTACCGTACTGTATGTTTTACCCTGTTTAACTTCTGTTTACGTTTAACATTTCTCCCTTTTCAAGCCTGTTTTGTGTCTTGATGTCGCCTCACAGTTTATTCATTTAGAGGAAGCATCCATGTGACTGATGATAACAGGTTGGAGAACACAGACGACAACTGTCTCATAACTATGAAAAAAGTCTTTTTAAGATGTACTAAAACTTGCTTAGAGCCACCAAGTGGATCATAATCTGCTTGTATCTGTCTGAAATGTAAAATACCCACTGATAATAATAATACCAACCACAAATATTAATAATAACACATTTACATTTTGTCTTAATGCCACAAACTAAGCAGGAAGTGATTAGTCATTGTGGTCCTGTTTACTCAAATGGTAAAAATGACACTCACATTTCTCAGACTGAAAATATGATATAATAATGAAGTATTGCCTATGTCTAATAATAATAATGGTAATACTGTTTTCCTGTCATTGCAAGATAAAGATCATATATCTCTTGAGCGGTTGATTGAGACATGTAGTTAGAGAAAAATGTGTGGCAATGTTTTTTTCCAGGTAATAGTATCTGTTCTTTTTTTTCAGTGTAAAACAAAGTGTAAAAAAAACTATATCAATATCTTACTTACAAATCAGAATTATGACTTTTTGATCAATTTTTATGGAGTTGGTCATTGTGTTTACATATCAAACTGGGAATTAGATAAAATCAGTAAATGTATTAAATTTATGTGTAAATGATGCACTTACTGTTGTAAAACTGACTTTTCCTGCAGGTAAAGACATGGTACACTATACTTGATACAGATACTCAGCTACTTACCAATAACTGCTCAAAGTACTTATTGTTTATGTGTCTGTGTGTCTGTTCCATGTACCGTTACTAAAGCACTGCCATACTTTCCAGGTGACACCATGTCTTATAAACAGAGCATGTGTAATGGTCTGATCAGGCTGTCTGGACCAACTTTTACCATACGCAGAGATCACTGACACAGACTTCCTTTGAGGGACGTGTATTAACCATAAAAGTCTGTGTGAGTGCTTGTTCCAGTGACCAACAGCCTGCAGTCTACTGAGTATATATGAAGTCATGATGGAAGGAGACAAACTGAAGGAAAAAATGTCAGTGACCATGTTGCTGCCGAGTTGCTGTAAACATGAAACAAGCAGTCCAAATGCTACATCAATAACTCAAAAAGAAACCAGCGGATAACTGCTCATACAACAATGACTTACCATTATCACACTTTGATTTTTGCACATATTAAACAAACAAATGTTCTCATCTAAGTCTGTGCAAGAAAGCAAATAAGCATATATATCAAAATGCCTATGTCACAACCTTCAAATATAGATGTAGAGATTATTCTCATCTTCAGCTGTCCTACTTGCCTTGTTATTGTCACCTGCACACACTCCTCCATAAATGTGGCACTGACCCACCTTTTCACCACAATTAGCTTTTTCTCTGAATTTCTCTCTTTTTTTTACTGCACTCTGTAAATCAGCTGTTACGCACTTGAAACAGACCTCTCTTGCATTCCTCATTTTCAGATCCATGAAGCACAATGAAGCACAGTGATATAATGTAAATATAATGTATATTCTTTAGCAATAACAACATAGATATTTTAAAGGGAAACAGATTTGATGCATAGTCTGTTTTAGTGAACACCCACGCGTGTCTCCCAATCAGTTAAGAAGACACAGATGTAGTTTTTTTTTTAGAAATTGCCAGCTGGCAGAGGTTTATGCTGCAAGAGGAGGAACTGTAGGACCAGATGGCACATATGAACACCTGAGAGACTCCCTGGCATATCACAGTGGTATAAACCTTTGGCTTAAGGTGCTTTATTGCATGAATGTCAAGACACCAAGGTGGTCATTGTTCTTTAATAACAAAATAATGTCATTTTTTCCATTGTTACTTCTGTTACTTTTCTGTTTCCAAAACCTGATATGAGTTCTTCATCATAAAATTTGGATTGCAAGTAAAGACAGTAATTAATGTTAGTTTAGAAATGAGTCCTCATAAAGAGTCATAGGCTATGGGATTTAAAAACTGAAATATTCTCTGACTGGTGGAGACATTAAAGCTCTGGCCATTCATCTCCTCTGAACTGAACTCTGCCTTGGAAAACAACAGTAAAAACAATCTGCTATAATTTCCCTGCAGTGTCGTAACGGCAGCATAGAGAGCCGTGGAGCTGAGGACCCTCACATATAACATCCCTCAGACCCACAGACAAAAAAAATAAAATAAATAAATAAACAATGGTGTGGACAGATGTTTGGAGGTTTTTTAACTGATTCTACAGTTCTCCTCAGCAAACAGTGAGTGTTTTAGCATCTTTCAGCTAACTGTCTGACTTTCATGACCCATAACTCTACAGTTTTGGTTCAGTTTCACCACTTTTATCATCATCATGTTTCCCAGATGCATGAGGTAGCTGTTTACAGCAAAAAAAAGGCCCAAATAGCAGATAGACAAAGTTTGCTTGTGAACAAAGAGGAGCAGGAGTTGAGAAATCATCTTTGAATACATTGCAGGCTTGTATGGTACTTGTGGTTTTGGTTAGATGACTGAGGAAGCTGTTAGTTTCATTTACAGGCTCGTTTACAAGGTGAGACCTCCAGCCCTCCAGGCAGAAAACGCTGACTCTTCTGTCTTATATTTCCTCTGAAGGTCATCAAGACGCAAACAAGTAAAAACATTCACGCGTCTTTGACAAACGGCAGCAATTTTAAACATAATTTCTAGAAACAATGACAGCTACAAGTTTACAGCCGTGAGTCTCACAAATCCACCGGAGGAACTCATAAGCTTCACAAAAATCATCTGTTCTTGAGATTTGTTGCTTCAGCCAAGAAAATCTGAAATTTCTGGTGTCAAATGTCAAATGTAGCCTTTACTCTTTTCTATAATAAGTATGATATCTAACATTGGAGAGATTTAAAAGGATTTAGCTTGTTTGTAACCCCCCATGAAATTCTGAGAGTATCCAGATTTTGACATAATGCTATAAAGAACAGTTTATTGCGTATTTCCTGTGTTTTCCCACAGTCACTGCACCACTCGTGCACCACTGGACCACGTGCTATGGCAGTTGACGGCAGTTGTAATGCAATATAACTCAGAGTAGAGCGAGTAGTTGTGGCTTTCCTATTTGTTTTACCCAAATAACGCTTTCATTAAGTTGCTGACTAAACATTAATGGATGTGGGGGCGGCTGCGTCTGAGTCAGAGCGGTTTGCGAGCTGTGGAGTTGAGGGTGAACACTGTACATGTGTGAACTAAGTGCATTGCGCATATATTATATAATATCAGATTTTCTGTATTTATCTGAATCTCTGCACAGAGCCTCATATGTCAAACACATGCAGGATACCCAACACAGTATGGACACACACACACACACACACAGTGCTGCATCACACCACTACCACACATCATATCATGACAAGCACATGAACATTGTTTGAATCCTTCTGTGTAAACATCTGTCTGTCCTTTCGCTATTCATGTATCTTCTTAAGTTTAAAGATAACCTGAGTTCAGGTAAAGGTGAAAATATTTCTACTTAATTAATTCCAACCACAGAGTGATGCAAACAAATGAGGTGTTTTCTTAATTACATCCAAAGAGAAGAAGAACCACATAAGACATAATACCTAAGTAATGCATAAGAATACTGCGATAGTCACTATTAAACTAACTCATCAGATTGTGTATAAACAGTGAGTGAGCTGATATATACTGTATATTATGCTGGATATTGTTTGCATGTCTACATGTCCAGATGGCTTCCTTCTACAGACTTTATTAACAATGGTTTCACTTGAGAAAACACTTCTATGTTTAGTAGCACGGGTATTATGATTTCATGCGTGATGTAATGCATGCTGATGGTGTTCAGCTTGTGGTTTTTTTTTTTTAAAGACACATGATTTAAATGTATTAGAAGTTGCATTTTGTAATTTGATTGATGAACTTTTTTTTTTTACCAATGTTATAATCACAGATATATTTTTCCTTTAGACTTCATAGATAAACAAAGGACTACTTCTCTGACTACTTTGCATTTAATGAGCAGTAGTGGCTCAATGTAATTCTATTGCCTTGTTATTCTAAGGTTGTGTAGATGGTTTAACAGCAAAAAGCTTAAAAACTGAGCTCAAACTCTAAACACGTCATCTTTGATATATAAATGAATCCAGTTTGTTTTCACTTTTCATCTGAACATTCACTAAATCCTGATGTCATGTTCCTGTAAACATCCTGCATAAGTTTATTCATGATTAATGTAATAATAAATATTATTTTGGGTTTTTTTGTGTGCATAAAATGATTTATGAGAAAATACATTTGTATTGTATGACATTTTTCAAAGGCAAACACAATGGGAATATTGTATAGCCTGCTAAAAGCCTGCTGCCGTCCAAAGCCAGAGATTTTGGCTTGGCCAAGATGGTGCTGCTTGCAGAATTTACAGGATGCTGCAATATCTCACGTTGTTGCTGCAGATTTGAGGGCAGATTAGAAAGTCGCCTGTAAATGTTAGCATTCCTCTGGCTCTATTTCATCTGGGAACATTTCTGGCTGAAGCTCAAGTGTGTCTCTTTTAAACCAAAAACTTCAATCATCCAAATATGTAAATGACAGAACAGGCTGTTCTCGGAAAACTCGATCATACACACCGAGTTTGGGCCGGAGCCCGAGCCTGCCTTGCTCTTGCCATCTGTTTGAAAAACAGTGACGAGGATGAGACTGCTGCTTTAAGATTTCCTGCAGTAAAAGCAGATTTTATCGATATCACTATTCTAGAATCAAAAGGTTCAATTCAGCCTCAGAAAATCAAAGCATCTCTGTCCAGTACTCTGTGTGTATCTGGGCCTAACAGTTACATTCCACAGGTCATGTGACTCTCACATGTAAAAGCAAAGCACTCAGTTCTTTATATTAAACTATGTTACTGTGTATGTATCCACAGCTTGATATATCTAATTCCTGTGTGCTGACTGACATGCATTGTTGTCCAAAAACGATTAAAAACGATGTACCACCTCCTTATGTACACGGCCAAGGAACATGTCACTTATTGCAATGGTGCAGCTCATTGCATTTGTGTCTGTGTTCTGTTAAATTATTTATTGAAGATCATAAAACGGTATATAAGCTTCACATAGACATTATTTATTGCTATTTGATAAGTTACAAAACTCTGACTAATGACTTTAGTGAGTTTATCAGCTGCATTTCCACCTTCTGTTAGGCAGGATGGTGGAATAAATTACTGAAATTAAGTCCTAATAATACTTTATTAAAAGAATAAAACTAGTAATCATTGGTGCTTTGCACACCAATATAACCCAGGCCTTGTCCATGAGGTTGATTCTGGTTCTTTGCCTCTGGGTTTTGCCTGCAATAAATGCTTTTATTGGCATTTTCTTTCCACTTCTGTAGAGACAGCACTGTAGCCACAGTCCTGGCTTTTCACATTAAAGGTCAGCATTGCGCCAAACAGTAGTACAATGCACCAGTTTGAGGTTGATTTAACATCAAAGCACGGGTAATTTAAAGAATTACTTTGGCTTTAATTTTCCAGTTTATTTAATTTAAACTTTTCATATGTTCAGAGTTAAATTATTAACTTCAGATTATGTTATGTTATGGACATAATACATTGAAACATGAAACCAAATCATGACACATCCCTATTAGTGAGCAACTGTTTCCAATCCAAAATGATATATATGCAAACAGCACGGGATAAAAAAAAAAACAACAAGAGAGAAATGTGGTTGACGTGGTTGGAGCTGAGTCATTAAATATCATTCCCACTGACCGCATCTTTTAAATATTTATCAGAGAAGATGAAAAAGAAAAAGCTACCACCAAAAAAGTGACGTATTTGTTACATGTACCAATCTCTCTCTCTCTTTTTCTCTCTCTTTGTCCTCTTTGTTGAAGTTTCCTTCCTTTCCTAGTTGGGACCAGTTTGGACCAGATGTTTGGCCCAACTGAGCTCCGTATCCCAAACCCGATGACTAAGCGAGGAGGAGACAAGGGTGCAGAGGGGAGAAACCATGAAAAGAAAAAGAAAATGAGGGAAAAGTAAGGCACATATGTGTACATACATGTGCGTTAGAAACTGTTCCCCACATATGTTCACCTCATTATCTTTCGGCTGCATCTCACTCTGCAGGAATGCAGGGCAGCGAACACATGACCACCTCCTAACCCCCAGTGGCACATAAGCACACGCGCATGCACACGAACATGCACACTTACACACAGAGAGAGAGAGAGAGAGATGAGAGACAGCAGACAGGATACAGGCTCTACATGTTGTTGAACACAGTACCACATAGCCTCACTTCCTGAAAGACCCAGCACGACGTCCTTTGCCTCAGCTGGACCTCAGTAGTCAGAGTGTTTGAGTTTACTGATGTGTTTACTGGCGAGAGAAAAAAAAAAAAAAAAAAACTCCTGGACATCACTCTGACACAGAAAGGATGCCATGGAGTCAGCAGAGAAATGCTGCTAATGAAAAGCACATGGTAGGATCTGTGTGTAGCCATCTCAACAATAGCAGAGGGTGCGAGACAGAGGAGAGATACAATGACAGCTGTGCTTTCCTTAACAGAGATCACAGGATTCACTGCATCTCTCACACACTCACACACTGATATACAAACACATGCTTGTACACAAATATACAAAAAATAAGCATGTAACCCTGTTTTTTTTTATCTATCTGATACAAACACTCTCGTGCTATGCTGTGACAGAATAAAATAATGTCAAACTGTAACAGTTCAGGCACATGAAAGACGCTGCAGTCTTCCAGAAAGAATTAAGATTAAATCTCATATAAGCAGTGGAGGGGGGGGGGGGGTTGCTTGGACCACTGTGACCCTGAGAGGGAATTAAGCCAAGGAACAAACTGAACAGGCAGGCTACCAAGGGAGAGAGAGCGAGGGAGGAGAGAAGAGAGTTAGGGACGGAGAGAAACAGAGGAAGAGAGAGAGAGAGAGAGAGAGAGGGAGGGGTAGGAAAAAAGTGAGAGAGAGACAGAGACAAGAAAGGACACAAAACTTGTGATTTGACAAAAGAGGGCAGGTACCAGAGGCAGGTAAGAAACTTTATTTGCCGTTTCTAGGGGGGCCGTTTTAGATGGGACATGATCAACAAGATAAGAATGCAGGCATAAGTGTGTTTATGTGTGAAATGGAGAGCCAAAGATAGGCAGAAATTGTTGTGTGTGTGTGTGTTATTGGACTAAAAGAATCCTGGCAGAGGCACAACAGAGCCATGTTGGTGTGTTTCTATAGAAACATTGTGCCATACAAAGTGGTCCTGCTGTGCAATTTGACTGCTTTCTCTGCTGCTGCTCTCTCACCTTGATTTCAGCTTTTTTCATTAAAGTGAGGAGAGCTGCAGCTGCACTAATGTTTGAGGACAGTGAACCTTTTGAAAACTGCCTTGTGACTCATTTTGGCTGCTGCACAATAATCTACATTTTTGCAGCTCATCAAATGGACCATGGTAGTTTTCAGGACAGTGAACAAACGGGAATTTTGGCCATTATAAATTTGACTTACTCTGTAGTGAAGTTCTTATAAATCATGAAATAATTTTGTAATAAGAAGCTTGTATGGACCATATTCTTAGATGGGTGTTAACCAAAGATCAATATAATAATGAAAAGGGTTATTATGTTTCAAAAACAGGCATCATACGCTAACTTCATTATAAATAATGATTATAATAATTTAATTTCAGTTTGTTAACTTTTTTTTTTGTCTGTACTCCTTCTGACTCCATCACTGCATATCCAGATGGACTTAACATGGATCTAATTCTACTTGCACAGCTACTGCAGGAAAGCCACACCCACATGAGAAAATGTTCTGGCAATAACGTGACATTAGTGCAGAATATGTTCTGGTGAGAAGGGTTTCAAGAAGGGGCAGACACTTCTATAACTGCTGATGTAATGTGGGACTGAAACTGTGCATGTTCATATGCACATTTACTGCCTCTTTTTATTTCATCCAACTCAGCACACACACACACACACACACACCAAGTGATTTATTTTAAATTTTGTTGATATCTGATATCTCAAATGTCTAGCTGTCTGAGCTTCGTGCATAACGTGACTCTTTTAGTATTAAAGGAATGAACGTTGCCGTTATGCAATGAAAAGCAAAAGGATGTGATGAAATCGAAATCTTCTGATACAGTCCGGACTGACCAAAAGATACTAAAGAAACATTTGAGTCCCATAGAGGACTTTTACTTTTTAAAAACATCTGCACTCGTTTTTACTTGTCATATTCAAAACATCTGCAATTGCACAGTGACTGATCATAACTAATAACTTCCAGTCTAATCCACTTTATTTGTATAGCACGCTTTTTCTAAAGTGCTGCACAGAACGATAAAGCACAATAAATAGGTAGCATAATAAAACCTAAACATGACAAGTCAATATATTTTTGGTGATGTTTATCATGCAGTTTTAGAGCAAAGTAATTCTTAATGTGAAGAGAGATATTGTGAATTAGCCGCTGGTTAATGGTTAATATGTATCTGTAATGTGAATTCAGCCAACCAATACATCACAGAGATATATATGTGACACACTGTAATAAGTGCAGCTGTCATGTATCAGATTTTCTTGTCAAAGTCACAAATACATTATTGAGCCAGCCTCTCTTTCATCTCTGACTCTGTGTCAGTAGTTATTGGCTGACTGCCGGTTATGACAGTAGCAGCACGGAGGGAAGGAGAGCTGGTTCTGATTTTGAACGAGGGGCTGGGAGGCTCTGGATGGCTGAAAGGGAAAAGGAAGAGCAGTACCAGCGAACACCGTCAGAGAAAAGCTCAGATTTGTTTTTCCAGGCAGAACACATTCTGGCTCTAAGCCTCATTCCTGCCCCATGATTCAGATGTGATGTTTATCAAATTGCCCTTTCCTGGTTGGAGCAAAGTGATTGAAAAAATAATAGTGACTTTGTGGTGAAGTTTGACCTATTTTGACAGGTTTGTGGTGATTATTTACAGCAGGTTTATACTGATGAGTTACAACGCGGTGTGCACATATACACACATACAGACATCCTTGCATAATAGTGTTTTCTTCCACTTTCAAAAGTGAACTGATCTTCAAGGAAGTGTAAATGCTTGTTATGGTAAAACATCTGTATGTGTGGCTTTGTGTGTGTTTGTATCTGTCTGTCTCTCAGGTCATTACACAAATACACAAACACAAGAACTTTTCAGTCTGCACACATTATGTCGACATATTTGTCGACTCAAATTGCCTCCTCTTTGCTCTCTTGGATGGATTTGAATACCATCAACATACAAAAATACTACAATGCTATTAAACCTCTTATTCCAAATTCCTCTGAAATTATTTCTAAAATAAAAAATAAAATAGCTCACTCATGATGAAAAAGGTTAAATACCATTAAAGTGCATGTAAATGTTTAAGATACAAATTGGTTTCATCAGAGTCTGATTCGATTCAGTCCCGTTTCCGTTGGGCCTCCCCTTCTCCTTCACAACTCTCCCTCTGGACCCGTGCAGACAATGGAGCCTTCATATTTAAACCTCTTTTTTTCCCTCTCTCTCATAAATACTAATTTCCTGTATCAGTATTTGCCTGCCCCTCCCCCCATATCGCTTGAATTTAATTACACTAAAAATATCACTCTGTGTTTCTCCTCCTTGCCTGCTCTCTTTCACCACAATCCTCCACCAGCAAATAAGGATTACTCATCCACAGTAATAGAAACTGCTGCGGGACACTGGAAACGAAGTCACAAGAAGCAACATTTGCTATTATGTAAAATCAGCAGCAGATGGCAATATTTGATAATAAAAGTGATTTTTAAAAGTAAAGTAAGTGCTGGCAGCAGACTGTTGGATGTGTCAGTTTCATGATTAACATTTAAAACATTTTTAATTTTACTGTTTTGTCCAGTTCAACCCCAAAAAAACTCTTTATCTCAATGAGACTATCTGCTGCAACACAAGTTGAACAAATCAAAGATCAAAAGGCAAATACCAATAATTAAAGTTTTCTCAAAGATGACTGTCTTGCTCTGTACTGAGCCTTACATTATCACTGACGAAGGACTTGTACACACCTGAGAGTCAGCAGAGTAAAAGAGAGAAGGAAACACAAACAGGACCAATGCATTCCAGTTATCAAACTCTCTTAATGGGTAGGACTAACTGGGGCGTCTTTTTTTTCTCCAATCTTCTAGGATTTACGATCATGAGGGCCGGTGTGGGACTCTTCTCTGTATTGGCTCTGTTCCTCCTAATGGGGGCAGTGTTCACCCAGAGAACTCGGCCAAAGAAGCCCATCAAACGGCCAGGCACCACCAGGAAGCCTTCTGTCATCCGACCCTCTGTACCGGTAGGGCCCGAGCCCCAGGAGCCTACAGACCTCCCCCCACCTATTCTGGGCCCACCTTCCATCTTTCACGACTGCCCACGAGAGTGTTTCTGCTCCCCCAGCTATCCAAACTCTCTCAACTGTGAGAACCGGAACATCCGTGTGATCCCCGTCATCCCAGCCAGAACTCACTACTTGTACCTGCAGAACAACTTCATCTCAGAGGTAACAGCAGAATCGTTTGTTAACGCCACTGAGGTCCGCTGGATCAACCTGGCAAACAACCGCATCCATCGAATAGACAAAAAGGTCAGAAAGTTTCCTCCAGTTATATTCATTAATTCAAAATGCCATGAAACCATCTAGAAATTAGTGTATATAATGTATGTTTCCCTTATGCAGGTGTTTCAGAAGGTCCCCGAACTGTTGTACTTGTATGCGCAGCGTAACATTCTGAAAGAGGTCCCTTCGGGCCTTCCAGCAAGTCTGGAGCAGCTTCGCCTCAGCAGGAATCGCATTTCCAAGATCCCTGCTGGTGCCTTCAGCAAGATGGGGAATCTGACTCTGCTCGACCTGTACTACAACCAGGTGAACCTCTCTGCTCAGATTTAGCATCCTACTAAACGTGTGCCGTTTAGGTAGGAACAGCATCAGCTATATTTTAAGCATTTCTGGAGAACTCATGAGTGTGTTCCTGATGTCGTCCATTTCAGCTGAGTGACAGTGACCTGGGAAAGAACGTATTTAAGGACTTGAAGAGCCTGATGCAGCTCAATCTGGCTTTCAATATTCTGAGAAAGATGCCTGCAGGTCTACCAAGTGGCATTGTACAACTATTCCTAGACAGGAATGGTATAGAGGACATCCCAAAGCAAGTATACAGTGTGCATGTTGTCACACACATATACACCGCATGCATCATTACATGCTGGTTCAATGTAAAATTTCTATCTATCTATCATTGTCTTCAGAGACTACTTCCAAGGCTTCTCTCACCTGGCATTTGTGAGGCTGAACCACAACCAGCTTAGTGATAAAGGAGTTCCAAAGACTGTGTTCAACATATCCACCCTGCTGGACCTGCAACTCGCCCACAACCAGCTCGCTTCTGTTCCTCTCTTCAATGGTCACCTGGAGCACCTGCACCTCAACGACAACACCATCGAGAGTAAGGCTGGCCCCACACTAAAGGATAATTGGGCAGATATTGGACACTTGTGGAAGTGTTGCCAGATTATCTGCCCAAATGATTATGTAGCAAAAATGAAAGAAACAGGTATTGATAACTGGCCAGGTCCCACAGTTTACCAGTGGTCTAATGCCATCAATCTCTTCATTTATTGTCCTTTGCTCTTTGGGAGAGCAAATAAAATCATAAACTGTGGTTATTTTTATTGTTTGATGTGCAAAATACAACAGCAGCTTCTAGGCATGGGGCTGCTAGTTTTTCCAATTTGGCACTGGCACAGCGGCACAGTGCTTGTTTTCACCCAAACAAGGGGGGGTCGTTCTAACAACAGGGAAGTTACATATTCGTAATAATAATCAACCAACCACTATGTGGGATATATCAAGCACTGATTAACAACAGGCTCCCTGAATTGAGTATTTATCACTTGGTTTACTTTCTCTTAAACTTCATTAACCGAGTTTATTTATGTGGCCTAATTTAATTGAACTATTTGTAAAATTAAAGTGGTGATATGTCAGGGCTATTTCTGTAGTAAATTTTAAGTTTGTCTGTCCCCAGTAGCCAAAGATTGTTGGTTCAACTTCAAACTGGTGAATTTGCCTGATTTATCTTATTTTCCAAAAAACATACACATAACTGGAATTGTATTAAAATGTATTACAGCAACGAACGCCTGAAAATCAATTGACATGTGCTTGTACACAGTGTGTTGAACATCACTCTACAGTAAACAACCATACGTCTGTGGAAACGTAATGAATTCATGATAATCATAAGCCGATCCATTGTTTTCTATGTACAATAAATATACCACAAAATGTGACACATAGTGACAATTGCATTTATCTCAGATGCAAAGATCCTTCTAAGAGTTTTCTTGAAGCAAATTAAACTTATCTTCTAATAAGATGGACACTAGCGCCACGTCTTACAGACTGTACCATTGACTGGTTTATGCTTACTCTCCAATTTGAGCCAGCAAACTGACGGGACAGGACTGGTGAGATTGTTTCTGTGTTGAGACAGATGAAGCTGGAAAGGTTTGCTTCAGGCATGTTTTGCTGAAACAGTTTGTAACCTCACCCTTTAGAAATTAATCAGTTAAGTGTTTCCGTAATAATTCCCAATATTAATTTCTCCTTGTTGTGTCTATTATTAATTTATCCCGTATACATATACATTTTTTTGTCCTTGTTCTGTCCTTGGTTTTAGAACACTTTACCATTGTAAATTATAAATGTGAAATTATAAGTATTATATTTATTATATATAATTATATTATATCACACTCATGGTAGATTGTTTTTTTAAATTGTCGCTTGTTTGAAAGAAAACAACATTAGAGGAGCAGATGTTTTACTGTATGACTGTGCGTTTTCCTGACAGGCATCAATGGTACCCTGATCTGCCCATACAGCCTGCAGGATGTAGAGAATGATCACAGTGTGGTGCCCAGACTAAGGTATGTCACATTATGTCACATCTTGACACTCTTTGACAGAGAATACATAGGAATAAAAGAATTGTGTCAGGAACTGATGATGAAAGCATATGTCATGGTAACGGCATGCTCAGTACCTCTTCTTTTGCCTCAGGTACCTGCGTTTGGATGGAAATCACCTGAGTCCTCCCATCCCTATGGATGTCATCATGTGTTTCAGAAATCTTCACTCTCTAGTTATTTAGGAGGCTAAAGGCCTGGCGGCACGCACGCACACAGACACACACACAGTCACTGTGTACAAATCGAATTTAGGGCAGGACATGCTCAGTGAGGCACGAGGAATATCCACCCGTACATACTGTGGAACTGTGTTGCTGAAAGACAGATTACAAATAAAAATGTAAAGCTTTGATGGTTCAACCTTTTTTTGCCAGAGGTTTGATATACTGACATTTAGGGTTATCTTTTTGTAGGAGTTTCAATTTACCTGTCTTTTTTTTTTTTTGTTGTTTATGAATATACAATGCAGAAAAATAGAACGAAGAAAGTCTGAAAAATACAGGTACATTGACAGACATGCTACAGATAGGGAGGGTAGTTATGTTCATGAGCGGATGTGACCAGTGTAGAGCTGCAATAACGTAGAACAGACCAGCAGTGGATGTTAGAAGAACCAGTTTAAACATAACTACCATGTAGTTGAAACTGTCCAAAATGTGCCTGTGATTTTTAAGGTACTCCATGTAAAAAAATGTCATAATATTCTTTTTATTATCCTGTATATTATTCTTCTGTATAAATAAGCATTGTACAAATAATAGAAAATAAAAAAAACTTAACCCTATACTATACATTATCCCTGACATTGACTGGTGACCTTCTTTGTACTTTTAAAAATTGCTTTCCGTTGCTCTGAAAACTGTCGAAAAGGAAACAAACCATTACAGTAACTCTGAAAATGATTGTCAAGATAGGATATTAGAAAAGTTTCTGCCGTACATGTTACAATTATTTATTTCTTTGCTTATTTTATTGTGATACATTTGATAGTTTTCATTTCTCATATATTTATTTATTTTATTATATTTTTTAAAACGTTGAACTGAAACTAAACATACCACCTTTTATCTATTATTTATTTGGGAATTTAATAACTAAAGTTGAAAAATAATTCACTCTATGGCTTGTAAATCATTGTCATAGAAACCTGTGACAAGGAGTCGCAAAG
Organism: Pampus argenteus; assembly: GCA_036937835.1. Taxonomy (NCBI): domain Eukaryota; kingdom Metazoa; phylum Chordata; class Actinopteri; order Scombriformes; family Stromateidae; genus Pampus; species Pampus argenteus. The sequence continues at coordinate 7,827,950 of CM072863.1, read as the reverse complement.
ATAAGATAAACATCTAATTAGGGTTGGGATCTACTGGTTTAACCAAACTGGCATTTATTGCAGGCTTTTAGTACTGTACTGGCAGAGGTCCTTGTTACTTTTGAGGCAATAAATGCTAAAATACTAAATAAATGGTCATTTTGGTAAAATTTCATTTATTTATCAAGGTTAAAACTGTATTTTATGAACACAAATGTCATAAATTAGGAAATTAGGTAGGTAGATGATACAATCACCAGCTAAACTTCTTCCCCGGAGTTTCTGTGCTCTCTCGTCCAGCAGGTTCTTGTAATCTGTGCCTGCTGCTGTGGTCCTGCGTGGCATCCATCCATCCAAGTTTTTCCTTACCCGAATCGAGGGTTGACATCACATGATCTCTTGAACATGCTCATGATTCTTTCCACTGTGAATGGATTTTTAGCTGTCATAAAAATTTAACAGGGCACAAGCAGGTGAGCAGGTCCGGTAGGTATTTCTGATCAGGACTTGTTTGACAGGAGTGAAGTCACTGCCAGTGAGACTGTTACCTGAGGAAAATGTAGAGGAATTGCTGACACTGCTGCGCTGAGGGATGTTTTATTTTGAGTATATAGCTAAACTATATACAACATTTGAGAGCAGACACAGTGACTGGTCAGAGGTTTAGATGAGAACACAAAAACATACTGATATTGCTGCAGAAAAACGGATATATAAAACCTAAAACGATACAACAACAGCAAACAAAGGATCTAATTCAAGTGATGTAATGTGCTTTCCAACAAGGAAGACATAAACAAACACATTTAAGCTGCAGAGGTATGATGACAGTGGCTCATTAAATAATTACACAGCGCATTAATGACACCCAAGGAGTTTCTCTACAATAACTACATTACACATCAGTGAGGAGGAAATGTTCAGTGATTTTCCTTCCTTTTCTCACATCAGGTGTCAGACCAGCCATTCCTTTAATTGAACACACTTCCTCGTCCTGTAAACCTTCTGTAAATTCAGGGTGCATGTCTATGTGCAGGTATGTTTGAGTGTAATACCTGCTAAAATCCCCCTCTCTTGATTGCAACACACTTCCTCTACTTGTAAACCAATCAGTGTGCATGTGCAGGTATATGTGTGTGTATATACATATGTACAATACCTGCTAAAATTCCCCTGACTCGACTATAAAAGGAGACAGCATGGAGACCCAGAGACACATTACTCCCAGGACTCTTCATCTGAGTAAAGCAAACACAGGTGAGTCAATATAACACATTTGGTGCTGGTCAAGGTCAAGGTCAAGGTGGTTGGTGATGGTACCTGAAACAAGATAGAAACATGATCAAGGATGAGGGAGATATTTAAACACTGTGACATTTTATATCACATATTATTTAAATATTCATACTGTGCTTGAGACTTTAACAGAAAGCAAAGTGAAGGTGTGACTAGAGTTGAATTATATATTGATGATATTATATATTTATTATAATATATAGTATTAGGTTAGGTTATTAAAAACAATTTCTGACATTTCGTAAATTATTTATCAATCAGTCAAAAATAGAAATGGAAACTGAATCATCAATTATTGACACTGTTAGCTTCAACACTACCTACATGTATATAGTGAAATAAATGATTTCAGTAATTAATTAATTAATTTCAGTAGATTTCAACAAGCAAAATGTTTCTGTTCGCTTTTCTCACCAGATAACCGCAGTGATGAAGATGCTGCTGAACTACTGCTCTCTCTGCCTTCTCCTCCTGCTCAGCTGTCTGAGAGGCCTGGTGGAGAGCCGAACTCTGCATCTGAACAGCTGCGATGTCAATATTCACACACACGAACTGCGTAAATATTACTCCACCATACGATCGAGCGCAGTAAGTTTAACACACACACACACACACACACAAAATCAACAAATGTTGTTGTCTTATTCAGCATCACATACAGCAACCTTATGGAAAACTTACAAAAAGGGGTTCTAATGCATTTTTTGTGGGTTTTTTTTATATTACAGATAGAAGGTGACAATGAGATAGGAGTGAAACTTCTGGATAAATCACTGATGAAAGAAGTTCAGGTGAGCTTTTGTGTCGTTTTCTCCATTTAGCAGTGATTATTTGCGTTACATCTGTCCAATTTGTCATTCCTAGGCCCTAGACTGAACGCGGCGACATAAACAGTAGTTGAGGGTGTAAGAGTTGATGTTATCTGATCTTTTTCAGGATGGACAGACTTGCTGTTTCCTGCATCTTGTGCTGCATTTCTATGTTGAGAGAGTGTTCAGAAACTACGCCTCTTCTCAATCACAGCAGCAACGCTCCTCCAGCGCTCTGGCCAATGCTTTTGTCAGCATCAGAAGAGATATACATAAATGTGTAAGTGCATAGTGCAATAAGTTAGTTGTTCAATGATCGAAATGTCCTTTCATTACAAATATAGACACATTAATAACCATGCTCTCCTCTGTTCAGCACTGCCACTGTGCAGAAGAGACACAGAGAACAGTTGACTCCCTGCATGCTGAGTTTATTAAGGTTTGTAATGTGACAACTGTTCACTCTGCACATCTCTTCATACATTTTAAGTCAGTCTGAACGTTTGATATCCAATCCACAAATCATTCTGCAGTATATATCATAATTTTAACTCCTAATAGTCCAAAACAAAAAAAAAAAAAAGATTTCAATTAACTTGAATCCAGGCTCAGAAAATGTGGATGCGACACCCTGCGAACACTGTATAGTTGTATAACCTAACCACTCTCACACAAACAATACAAAGCTAAAATAAATTGATTTAATAATGCTTATCATTAAACTCATTTGGCACTTCTCACTCTGCTGTTCACTCTGAGCAGCTCCACATAAACCAGGCAGCACAGAAGGCCATGGGAGAGCTGGACACCGTGCTGGAGTGGCTGGAGGGACTCGGCCAGAAAAAACAAACATGATCAGATTCTTGTCCTGACATCATTAAGTTTAATTTCTGTGACATTTTGCATTTCTCTATTTTGTACTTGAATTAACGTTGTTGTTGTTTTTTTAGTGTAATATTTCACATGATAATGTTATTTAACAACATGGCATAAATGTTTAAGTATTTATTTATCTAAAATAGTATGACCAAAAGATCAGGATCAGGAATTTCTGTTTAACTACAAAAAGCTGTTAATTTTCACCTTCATATCAACTTTTGTAAACTTTCTGGCAATATTTTTTTTGCATAATGTCTCAACCAGATCTTTACGTTTCATTAGTTCAGACTTAATAAACATCTGTTGTTCTCTTGAATACACCTTGTGAATAATTCTTACGGCTCTTTTCTGTAACAATGACTTTATGTTGTTCATGTGTCCTACACAGTAAATAAAATTGTCTTATAGTCTAACACACACTTTTATTTGTTTAGAACAGAAATATTCTCAGACACCTTTGTTTTTACATATATTACATGATGTTTCCATGATTATTATCCCTTATTACATAAAAAAATCTTAATTCAAATTTCAATATAAACTCCATCTATAGACAGCGAAACTTTCATTTTGACCTTTTGCTCAATGAGAACTTATTTTCAACGATCCATCTTTTAAGTTTGCTATGAATTCTGTTCAAAGTTTTTAGAAAATAAGTTAAATTAAATGGTTTATAGTATCAAATCCTTTTGTTCAAGCATTTGACATTCATGTATTGCAAATACAGGTAAATGGTCCCTAATGTCATTTATTATTCTGACTAATGTTCGATCCATTTGAATGGTACTCTTCCATTTTCTTCCGCGTCTCTCTGGTTTGGCTTTCCATTTTAAAGCATTGGAGATTATTATAGCTGAGCAGCCTATTATTTTCTGCACTTCTATATGTTTTCTCTTATCCAAACAACGTTTTAATTCAAGCATGTTCTTCTGAACAACAGCTGGTATTTAAACACAACTGTATGTTATTTCCTTCACATTTTTCTGATGCTGAATAAACTCCTCCTTTCGAGATCCTCATATTTTGCCTCCGGTTGTCTCTGCAGGTGCAGACGTAGATGATAGGCACTCATTTTCCGCAATTGCTGAGTCCATTTTTTTTATTTATTTTTATCAATTTAAAGCTCTTCAATGCTTTTTCTTAGTTAATTTTCACTTCTTTAATGCAATGCAATAAAATCTCAATTTCATAATTCCTCCTGTATTTGGAAATTGCTGCTTCCTTTAAACAAAAACACGATGTGTCTACTCTGTAATGACATACAGTGACATCAGCAGCAGCAGCAGTACCAGTGAAACACAGTTCGCTGAATATTCACAGTTTCATGACACCCAGTTCTGTGAACAGTTAGCTGACTCAAGGCTTCAGTGATTGGGCGTCACTTAGAAGTTTTCTCTGGTCACTTTGGTACACTGTGATTTGTGCAAGTAAGAAGTACTTAACTTAGAAAAAAAACTATAAGACATAACAGCAGTATCAAATCACAAATGAAATACCTGCACAATGCAGCAGTGTCTACAATTGTACTGTACTTTGCAAAACCACCTGTCATTCAGCAAACTCACACTAATACAAATGCACATAAAACCCCATGTCTGACATACAGAGGATAATCACAGTATATTTAATTTCACTCCCCTGTTATTCTGAATGCATGAAATAATGTGGTTTGATTTACAGCATTTAATTGCTATTTTAAAATCTTTTTTTTTTCACCTCAAATATCAGTTCAGTATCTGTGATATTGATATCTGGCTGCAAAGACCTGTTTGGACATGAAATGAAATATTTGGTCATTGTGAAAAATCTTGCTGACAGCCAGCTTTCCTCCCAGTACAGTCATCATGTCCTCTGTAATGGAAACTATTTGCAAACTTAGGAAGTCAATCTAAAATATATCAATGATCTGTCCATAAGTTTCGGTCCTACATCACTGTCTATATCTGGCTAACCTTATTTGGACATGCAGTGAGGATAAGGGTGTGGTGAGGGTTTATATACTTGTATCACACAGAATTGAGTGGCATACACAGTAGTTAGTCCTGTTTGTCTCTGTTCTCCTCTATCAAGTGTTAATAAATGTCCCTTCCCAACATCCCTGTCTCCTGAGCTCTTTTTCACTTTGAGGTTAACCAGGCCTCCATATTTCTATAACAACATTTATGTGTAGACACATGGCGTTTAGATGCTGATAGCGCTATCAGTAAACTTATCCAATTTAATATTTCATTACAGGTCAAAAGTAGATTGAAAATTACTCTTATTACTTTTTAAACTATCATTGCTGGAGCATTCAGTGCAAGTATGTCATGTTGCATATCTTAAATTAAGGCAGGTATTTTGACTTGGAGTGACAATGAGACAAGTGCATATTACTGGACCCAGCTCTTGTCTTAAAATATATACAGATACAGGTTCAGATACCTAATAATAGAAACTGGAAGAGTAGGAGTTGACATGCTTTTAACTGAAACAAATAAATCCCACACATGTACAAACCATGTTTAACCAGAGAGAGATAGAGATCTTGAGATGTCTCTCATGAAAGGAGTAGCCCATGTGTTATGCATGATTCTCAAAAAAAAAAAAATCCCCCACATGTATGAAACATGTTTAACCGTTTCTCTTCCAGTCAGTCTCCTCCCACTTTTGCCTATATTACCATACATTGAGCCAGCAGCATCTTCTACTCCTGAGGGTCGACTCTTCCTTTCTTCCAGAAGACTTCAGCTTGTCCGTCAGCAGGACATCATGTGAGCTACCAGTGCTGTGTTTCTGTGGGGTGGCTTGTCCATCAGACTCCAGAAGGTGCCAGAGGACATTTTTTCCCATATGAGACTACTGATGACGAAGGGTGTTTAGGTGAGTCATTGTGTTGTTTGGTGATAATGTGCTTTCTGTTGCTATAATCTGACATTTCGCTGTATCTATCAGAAGGGGTTGTTTCCTGCATCTTCTAAGTAATTAAAAAAAAAACAATTGACTCCCTTCAACATTTATATTTTATACTGTCTATTCTCACACTGAGCTGCAGAGGGTGCAAAGAAGCAAGTGTGTAATCTAGTGAAACTGGTTAATGACACTTATGACCCAAAATTAACTTTACTTGCAAAGTTGCTGAGGTTTGAATCATATAGCAGCTTAAATGGAAATTTTAAGGTGAGCAACTATGGGCTCAAAAGATGTCACTCCCCACACAACACAGCCCACACAGTAAGATTAAGCTATCAGAAAACTGTTTCTGTCATGACATTTTTGCTCTATCTTTTCTGCATTTCTCTCTCATTTTCTCTGAGCAGCTAAACCAGGTTTTATCTCCAGTAGAGAGACCCTTCAGTCCAGAAAACACACACATGATCAGAACAGAAACTGCCTGAAATGTATCAGTCCCCAAGCTTAGATGTATTACGTATAAAGTATTGTCTCCCGTTTTGCTTATCTGATATTACTTGTAGCCACTGCCATGCCACACTACCTGACAGTCAGTCAGTCCACCACTTTGTTCCAGATTAAAGTAACACAACAATTACTGAATGGATTACCAGGAAATTTTGTACATTGTCACATTTGTGATTCCTTAACTTTTCCTCTCATAAGGTCAAACATAAATATTTTGCTTTATATGTAAAATACTTACAAAACTAGTGACATTTCCCTCCGTCTCATATCAAGTTATGTATAGCTTCACCTCTCAGTGTAGGCAGACTGAGAATCAAAATAACATGTAAATAAAATGAAAAATTAAACTGTGATTCGTCATTTAAATTACATTAAGAAACTGTTTTTTACTTTCACTAATTCACCTTTCAGATGTTTACACCACGGGAAAATATGAGCTGGCACAATGAGCAGTGCTTACATAAGTGCGGTTAACACCATATGCCTGTGATGGTGTCTTACGCACTTGCAGCCAAACGCACATAAAAATAGTACAGAATAAATGAATTGTCATATGTTTAGGAGCAGTTGCTGATTCAGTGGGGGAAAGTAACTAAGTGCATTTACCCAAGTACTGTACTTATGTACAGTTTTGAGGTACTTGTACTTATCTTGAGTATTTCCATTCCACTTTATACTTTCACTCTACTACATTTCAAGAGGAAAATATTGTACTTTCTGCTCCCCTACATTTATTTAACAGCTTTTAGTTACTTTGAGATGTTAACAGCGCCACTGAATAGAAACATTAAACTTCTCACATTGTTTCATTTTAAAAACAGTTGATACGATACTTCACCATAAATCAGAACTTTGTTTTTTCTCCTCTCTGCTGACCGCTACACTGGCTCTAATTGAATCTTACATTGTTGGTAATGTAAAGGTCAGACTGAGGATAGAGGGAATTTCAAAGTTTTGTCAACCCTTGAAAAGATGCTTCCTCAGCAGAAGGATAAAGCTACTTAGTTTCGGGTTACATCAATATTCTGCAAAAGTGATTATGCTTTCTTAGCTTACTTTCTACGTGCTTATTAAGGTCACATTTGCATACATATTTTTGATTGGCTTTCTACATGTTCCCATTATTTTCCGTCACAGTCACATCTACCACAGATACCTTTGTTCAGATGTACAGGCGGGTGACGTGAATACATACAGTACATATGTCCATCATAGGACAGCTCACATTGACCATGTTGATTGAACTGGAAGGAAAGTAGGCTGTCATCAGGATTTATCACAATGACCAAAGATGTTATCTTATGTCCAAATGGGTTGCTGTAGGTCATTCACAAGAAACAGGAAAAACTCTATTTCCATTGTGTTCATCCACCCACCCACCCACCCAGATATCAGCTGTCATACTTTGTGCCTGGGTGGATGATGGCGTGATGCTGTCACCCTGGGGTAATGACTCCAGGCCACTTCACATACATTTATCATAGTTTCCGCTTCATTTTGAATCCTTTTCATGCACAACTCTAAACACTTGATTTTAACCCAATAGAGGTCGCTCAAGAGTTAGGTACCTGGCGACCTGCGTGAAAGTGAAAGAAGAATGCGGTGAACCTATTTGTAAAGACAGATAGATTTCCTCTAAGTTGCAAGTACACTGCAGACACAAAATATGCACACACAAACACAGAAAATGTGACGCATTAAGTGGGGGAAATGTGAAAACATAACTACAGTACATTGTGCAGCTCATCACTTGGACTGCAAAGCACAAGTATTTGTAGTTAAAATGATCGTAAGCAGTGATCGATTGCAATCTAAAGTAATCTCAAGTGAATATCTAATGGTCTTTTTTTTTTTTTTTTTTTTTTTTTTTTTTTAGATTTGTGGTTAATTTCACTTCAATGTAATTTTGCGTTCCACTGTGATTCATGTCAGGTTTCAGGTAATGTGCAGCAGTATTGCTGATTGCAGTTTCTGAGCACTCGTTTGTTACAACATCAGAAACTATGTTTAGGAGGTAAAGGGACAAAGATAAACCCTCAACCTGAATGACTCCAGTGCAGACAGCATTTTGCTGACTATTACTCAACCAGCATCAAAGTGATATGTGATAAAGATTTGATAAGATTTGACTGATTCAGCAGAAAAGCAGACACGGCGAGGCAGAAGAACAGTTGATCAATAGGAAGCTACGAGAGAAATACCATTCAATTACCTTATGTTATGTCATGTCATGTCATGTCATGTCATGTCATGTTATGTTATGTTATGTTATGTTATGTTATGTTATGTTATGTTATGTTATGTTATGTTATGTTATGTTATGTTATGGTGCTAATCTAAGGATTAGAGAAGCATGAAATATTCATAACAACATAACATAACATGTAATAATAATATAACATGAGACCTCAGTAAATCGTGTGCATGAGACAAGTCATTTTTTCATCTGAGCACATTCACTTGTCACCTTGGTTACACGCTGGGTTTGAAAATGACTTGTATGTGACATGGAAGCACTCTGACTAATAGCTAAAAACTTTAGGTAAATACTTTATGACAAAATAGACTAAAATCTCTCTCTTTTGCACAGAAGCAAACCCACAACTGAAATACCAGCATCTAAATATGCAACTGCAACCACACAAAATCATGATATCACACAGCTAAATGCAGGCAGCAGACATGCATGCTCTCTCACAAACACACACAGTCTGTGTAATAGTAAGGTTTCCCATAAACTACTGCTGATGACTCATCCTAATTTCACATATGAACTATCATTAGATTTTAAAGCCACTCTCTTACTTGGGTCTGTCTTGAAAAAAGAGATTAACAAAGCGTTTACCTTGTCGATAAAGGAAAAAGGAAAGCGACAAATTGTGCTGGATGTAGACCAGGAGTCGGCAACCTTTGTGATGTCTAGTGCCAATTTGAAATGTTCTTGTGTGCCAGTATCAACAATAGTATTAAAATGACACAAAATACATGAACATTTCCAAAACCTGGAATTTTATTATGCATATGCCACATTAAGTCATATTTCAAAGATATTCCCATTACAGTATTCACAAGAGGGGCCTGGATCTAATTCCAAAACACTGCTCTTCTTTAAAACATATTGCACATAAAAAAAAAGGGAAAAAAAAACTTTGTCGTCCTAGATCAGAACAAAACTGTCACAACATTTTAAAGACACGGGCAATCAGCAACATATTTAGGCATTTTCATGTGTGAGAATACCAGCTCACAAAAGTATGTTGAGCAGAAAACATCTAATTGTTTCTAACTGTTTTCAGAGCTCTGCAAACTTTGTCACTTTTGATGAGCTCCATGCTCCGTACATCCATCACCGGAGCTGCGTCCTAATCACGTCTGTCACAGCTGTTAGGCTTGATCAAGAAAGACAACATTGGCCCGTACCTTTTAAAATCCCCCAAAGCGATTTGTGAACTTCGCCTGCATCTCAGCGGTGCTGATGTTGCGCTGCGTGGGCACTTCCCTCAAGTATCTGCGCACAAATGTTCGCAATGGCGCACACAGGGCGGTCTTTCTAAAACACAAAAGCAAATTCTTCAGTCCACCAGGGGTGGTTGACTCACTTCCACGCATTCCTTATGTTTTGGCTGCTTTTAACCAATAATAATAATAATAATAATAATAATAATAAAAAGATTCTGATGTAATATATGCTCACCATCCATGTTGATAATACTAAACTGTCACAACTCTTATATTTATAATTATAACCTAACAAAAGCCTATATATATATATTTATATATATGCATGTGGACATAAAGCTTTGAATCGTATATTTCTCAGTCTTGTTAACATATGCATCGGATAATGCAGTGTCCTTAAAGGAAGAAAGCTGCTTTGTGAATTGCAATCCAGATCAATCTGAAAGCACATCTACATTAACACTGTGTTATCTTCAGTATGAGCCTCATCCAGTGACTAACATGAACCTGACCCACAACACGTTGATAGGCAGAGACTGTCAAATTATCATCATCATGTATGCAGGAATAATCAGCGGAAATGATTTCCCCCAACAACACCCTTCAAAACACCAGTGTTGCTCAACTCAAATGGACTAGGACAAATTGTAAAATGGACACTCGAATGAGGATAAATGGACATTCCTGAAAATGTAATGAGATGGGAAACACCCCCTATGTTTTCTTTTTTTTGTTTTTTTTGCCCATGCATATGAAAACCACACAGATGTCGTGCTTTCTGATGAAGACAATGGAATCTCTCGAATGAATATCACGACATCTGCCACTTACTCACAGCCAAAAGCAAAGCAAAGTCACCTGTGTTCACTCTTGTCAAACTTTTTACGCATGTCTGACACAGGAGAATCCACAGCGTCATCACACTAAACCACAACCTAATGCCATTTCCATCTGAGTGGCACTATTTTCTCTGTTATTCTCAATGCATGGAATAAAAATGTGACACTGACTGAACTTTACTGCAATTTTAATCTCTAATTTAATAATCCCATATTAACAAAATTCTATATCTGATATGTGCTAGTTTAGTGGTAGTGTGCTAGTATAGGACAGATATTCCCGGTGTAGTCAATCATCTATCATATATATATATATATATATATATATATAGATAGATAGATAGATAGATAGATAGATAGATAGATAGATAGATAGATAGAGATCTTGAGATGTATCTCATGGAAGGAGTAGCCCATGTGTAATGCATGATTCTCAAGAAAAAAAATCCCCCACATGTATGAAACATGTTTAACCATTTCCCTTCCAGTCAGTCCCCTCCCAATTTTGCCTATATATTAAGACAAGAGATGGGTCCAAAAATATGCACTTTTGTGAGCTCTTCAAGCAAAATCCTAACAAGCAGATTTCTCCTCTCAGAAGTCTCATCTACGTGCAGTGTGTCCACACAGCATCCTCTACTCTTCATTTGTCTCCAGCCAGAAGACTTCAGCAGCATGACTCCTCGATCTCTCCTCCTCCTGTCCGTCCTGGTTCTCTTGTCTTTCTTCAGTAATACCTGGTGCACTCATATGTGCAGTACACCGTGTTGCAATTTCGTGGAGCGTTTCCCTGTCAGGCTCAGGAAGCTGCGAGAGGACTATTCTCGTATCAGAGATTTTTATGTAAGTATTAAAACGTTTTGGGGGGGATTTTGTTTAGTTTTTTTGCGTATTTGCTCTGCAAGCAGCTCAGAGACCCTGACAGTGAGTGCAGCATGATGTAGATCTCCAGATGATGCTGCACTTTCTCACCTCTGTCTGTCTGCGGGGGCTGACACTGCCTCACAGCGCACCGAGCTTCAAGCTTCTTTTTCTGTTTACAGGAGGAGAATGATGACCTCGACTCAGCGCTGCTCGACCAGACCGTCGAGGACTCTTTTAAAGTAGGTTTCCCCCCTCCTCCCTCCCTCTACTCTCCACGAAGTTTATTTATATGGTTAAATCTGACTGAAAATGCACAGTGCGTAAAAGTACAGGCAGCAGCAGCAGCAGGAGAGCATCACACACCAGACATCACATAACCAGGCTGCTGTTTCCTCCCCTCATTCAGAGCCCGTTTGCCTGCCACACCATGAACAGCCTGCTGGAGTTTTACCTGAGCACGGTCCTGCCGACAGCCATGGCCGCAGTGACGGACGACGTCAGGGACCTAAAGCCCCACATGGAGTCCATACAGCTGATCTTCGACGAGCTCAAGAGAGATGTCACCAGATGTGTGAGTAGCTGGCACACGTCCTGCTCCTGCAGCAGTGTTGTACAGGATGTACATGACTGCATGATTGTTGATGTTTTCAGCGTTTTTTATTCTCACATAAGAATGAGAACATATTGGCCGAAGTATTCCTGATATAATTAAAGTGTTTTTTTTATTATTATTTAAAGTAAATATTGTAATATACTGATAGGTTACATTTGAACATGAAGGATATTGGTTCCTATTAAATAAGGAAAAAGACATCAAGTTTCTGTTTTCATACGTTCATCAACCGGTCATGTCTTTCAGGAATATTTGTGACTGGATAAAAACTCGATGTCATCAAAACCACCTTCCTGGTTTTAGACTGCAAATTCAAAATAATAATAAAAAAAACTTTCCCACACTTGACATGAGGCAAATGGCCGTGACAGAAAGGGGAAGAGCTCACTCGTGGCTCTATATAATATTGCATTAGTCAGTGATTCTTTGCATAATCCAGTTCTTGCAAAAAGGGAAGAGAGGGAAAGGCATGCTGCTGCTGCTACTTGCCATGAACTCGGCTTCTCAGGATGCATACAAATACAAATTGGCTGAACCAAATCCCAACCAAAAGGAATTCAGGTCATGGCAGTCTATTTAGGTTTCTCCTGTAGTAACTCTCTCTCTCTATTGTTCCTCTTACAGAGACATTACTTCTCCTGCAAGAAACAGTTTGACATCAAAAACATAAACTCTACTTACACTCAGGTATGTGTCAACATCTGAGTTTTGATGGTGAAAATATGTTACAAATGTACAGTGTACATATATATATATGTATGATTTTATTGTGATCATTTAATTAAAGTGAATTATGTGTTTGTCCACAGATGGAGAGTAAAGGTCCCTATAAGGCGATGAGCGAGCTGGGTCTGCTGTTTAACTACATTGAGACATATCTGGCTTCTAAACGGCACATAAAGAGACAGGCTTCTGCTTGAAGACCTACTGACCCTAATCAACATGTGATCTCTTTCATCTAAGGATAAATGTACTCTTGCACTCCTTTTGCATCCAACACATTGTTTACAGATGATCATTGTCTGGCGATGGTTTAGTTTTACAAACTGATACTAAACTGATGTCTCATTTGTCCTAAGGATAAGTTTATGTTTGGAATCATATTGACTCCTACACATATGAAGTCACAACCAAAAGCTGTAATATTTATTTCAACTGTGTATTTTGGTATTTATTATGGGTTTTGTATTGTTTCCAATATATGAATAAATGATTTGCTGATATTTATGGACTTTTTTGATTTTATTGCACAAGATTATGGAGCTGAGGAATGATAAAAATGGTAGAGCACGGAGTACAGCACATCCTGCAGTACTGCAGTCTATATGTGGGGAACTACTACGAGTGTAAATCAAGCTGATGCACTAACCTCAAACATGACCCATATACATCACTTACCAGCAGCGGCAGCCCTGCTGGATCTTAACTTACCGTAACTGTAACTAGCCAGCCTCAGCCTTATGGTATATGCACACTTGCACAAATATTCACACACGCATTTGACAGCAATCTCACTTACTCACACACACAACCACATATAAAACAGAATTAACACACAGGTTAAAATAGAGCAGGCCTTTATTATTTAAAAAAAAAATGCAATGTCAGCTTGTTTGTAATAATACCTACAACAGAGCCAGAGGTTGTAACTGCATGTTTCGTCAGTTATTACGACAATATATTGATATCTCTTGATTAAAATGGCAGAGAAACATGCTGGTTATCCTGCAATAATCTTTGAATGTATGTATGTGCATTGATTGGGCGGTAGAGTGTCGGTAATGTTCCTGACTTGACTGATTCCTGACTTGACTCAGGCCTCGAACATTGAAACTACTCTAAGACATTTTAGTCACCGCAGTCATTCCCTTAATCAGCGTGGGATGATCTGTATAGTATCGTTCCAGCGATGACAGTACCTTATGCAAAGATATCATTCATAACATTTGTCTAATAACGCATTGGCTATTTTAAATTGGCTTATTCTAATAACAATTCCCTTAAAAGTGAATCATGTTGTTCATCAGTTCAGTCAACTTCTCAAAAGTTCCTTTTTAAAAGAGTTGTGTTAATTCAGACTTCAGTGTCTTTAAAACAAGTGTTTACAGTAAGTTGTGAAACTCCAGCATGACAAAGCTCTGGTGCTGTTCAAGATCACACCTGGTTGGTCGTAATGACTCGATGCTTTTGTTCAGAGAGCTGCAGTTCAGAGGCAGGATAAGAAAACTGAGAGAATCAGTATTGTTGTCATCTAAAACTGACAGTTACTGACCTGTGACTTCACACTGTTTTTGTGTGATGCAAAATGTCAAATCACACGAGATGAACATCGCGACCAAAGTCAAGAAGCATGTGGAAACTGGTTAACATCAACGTCAAAAAAAAAAGAAAGGATAATTTATGACATTTGTTATGCCGAATTTCACATAAATACATTCCTGGATTTAAACTGCAAGGACGCCTACACAAGATCATTTATTGAAAAATTGTGTTTTGGAGTGTTTCTTCTATTAATTAATAAAATGAATCTATTGTGTTCATTCTAACAGGGGGCACATATCATTTAGAAACGTCTGTTTGGAAAAAGTCAAGATTCATATAGAACACTGACGACAGCCGTGACTGGAAAAGGAGGTAAAACATCACATAAGTTGTCAAAGACATCCGTTCTGATTCATTATTTTCAATTGTAAGGTTTGAGAATAACATCTGTACGTACATCTAATGAGTCATGGACAAGATCAGACATTTCCAAAACAGAGATGCCAAAGATATTCAAATATGCTGACGACACTTCGACAAATGACACATTCTTTCTATTATGAGCCAAGTCAGGTGATATCCATCGGTTGCATGACGAGCAATACAGTACATTAAAATTAGAGTATGTTGTATCGTTAGTCCACTTAGCATAATGTAAGTTAAGCAGTGCCTGAAGTTTCAGTTTGATTTTCAGCTTCTCCACATCATCATGCCATGTCCTGGGATTGTTTTTAATTTACTATCTCTGTGAAGTGATAAGTGTTCCATAAATAAACCATCATTATTATTATTATTATCATTATTATGAATAACTGTAAAATGTTAAAAGATAATTTTTCATGTAAACCTGGAAATAATCAGAACATTCGAGGAAGTTATGACACGCAAAGTGAAGATATATTTAAGATTCTGCACTATTTCTAGGTCGGCGATCACATTTTGTACACCTTTATACAAAAGGTCAGATTTCCTTGAGTCGTATCCCTTCCACCGAACTATGCATTGAGATGATGCTCAGGTGGATTTGATCTACTCATCAGAGGCTTGTTCAAGTAACTCAACTTGTAGTCAGTGTTCACCTGCTATAAATATGACTGTGCCTCAAGTTTCACACATATCATTGCTTAAGTAGTCTTGTGATAGTAGAACACACAGCATCTGAACTAAATGAAAGTGTCAGAAGTCAAATTGTAAAACAGGGGCTTTCTCAGCGTCAAATCGTGACCAGATCATGGGTTTCTAAAACACTTTGCATAAACTGGATCTGTTCTATAAGGGAGACCAAAAGTGATCATCTGAAGACGGGGGTGGGGGGGTGGGCTTACGGGTACTCAGCATTTCACAGCGGGTGACCGGGAAAAGGTCCTATTTACTGATGATTTCAAGATTAAAATATAAGGAAGTAACAGAAGTGTGTATGTAAGGAGATAAACAGGAGAGAAAATTATACACTAGTGTATCAAACTGATAAAAGTGGGTGTTTTGTCTACTCTGGAGTTGGGATACCTGCACTGAACTGACTACACCCCGACGTAGGAGAAGTACAACTCCATTCTTCAGACATGCTACACCCTCTGGTTTGCATCTTTGTGGAGAAGAATTTGACAAACACACCTCAAAGCTTTGCAAGAACTATTTGAAGACCAAGGAAGACCAACGAGTCTTAGTTACCTGCACCCAACCCCACTGAACATTTAGCCAAGTGCTCTGTGAGATCACAGGAAGCTCTTTGTAACAGTCAAACCATGCTGGGTTAACATGGCTCATCAGGGTTTGCACAAACGTGTAGAGTCCACGCAAGCTCGACTGCGTGCTGTCATTCCCAGCGCACGTGAACAATTAGCAAGTATTTCTACATGTGACAATGTGATAACAAAAAGCCTTCCATTCGATATGTCTGAAAACCTTACTGGGTCACTGGGTTGTGAGCATGTGGTGTTTCACAGCTATCTTGTCTGCAGGTGGTTTGTTTTCTTCTTGATGTTTTTGTGTGAGAGAATAACGGTGGCATGCCACTTCAAAGGACTCCGAGCTACGTGTCACCCGCTCAGCTCAAGTCACAATCCATTATATTTCCTCACACCTTTAAAAAAAAAAGGTGAAGGCTTACATAAAAATGACACTGCTGCCCAATATGCAGTTTTCAACCAAGTTTATCATTGTTTGTATATTTGTAAAAAACAAATACAAAAAAACTCTAAAACTGCTGATTGTTCATTGTTGAGAAGATGACTTACTGGTTTATAAACTACATAACATGGGTTCTGTTTTCACCCCCCCCCCCACTCCGAAAATAAAACACTCAAGGCCGGAGGCTGCCTACCGTTTGGCGAGGAGCAAGAACCTCCTCATCATGAGGGACTCTCCTGATGCCCCTTCACCCCCGTTCTTACTTACCTGACAGACGTGCATGAGACTGCGAGAGATGACTGTAGGTTTCGTAACACTCAGAGCTGGAGGCTGAATGCTGAATGCTTACAGATGCGCACCCTGAGGAAAATAACCATGTGCATTGGGGGGAAACCGCTCTAAATACCCCATTGTTGGCAAATGTCCGTGTTGACTCAATGCCACCGCATCGTTTTGCTACGCAAATGCGTATATTCCAGGAGTCACTCATGCTAAGCAAGGACGATATGTTTGTCACAAGTTGAGTCTGTTCTCTCTGTGTCAAAGCCACAAATCCCGAGCCAGACAGCTGACCCAACGACCTGTGAGTCATAGCAGTAGGCATGATCGATCATGAACTAGGAAAATTCACAAAATTTGGAGATATGCGTCAAATAAGGGGGGGAAATATCTTGTTACCAAACTGTGTTGTACGCATTTAATCAATATATTCATTAATGAATAACCTGACTAACAACTCTGAGGTAACACACATGTAAGTATACTTGATAATGGTTGCCTTTAAATGTAATTTCTAATTTAAATATTAAGCATATATGTAGATGTAGATTATTTGGATATAGCAAATATCACTCCAACTCCTAAGATTTTTATGTTTCACCGTAACACATGCTACTGAAGGCCTACACCGCTTTCCTTTCAATCCAAGTTATTTCAAATTCAGAAAAGGGACATAAGAGAGCAGATTGTGTTTTGTGTTTTTTTAATCCAAAGCAAGCAGACAAAAGTACGGCAGGTGGAGCTGAACAGACTCAATGACAGAAAAAAGACATACATCTCTGTGCTGCCACTAAAAAAAATGTGTTAAGAGGGACAAAGAAAAAAAAAACAAAACAAAAAAACAGGAACATTGTCACAAACATTCAATGAACATTTTTACAGTGAGAGATTTGTAGGTGCAATGTGACAGGTAATGTGGGTGTGATTTTACAGTGACGTGAAGTGGACCAAACTGACAAAATTAAAAGAATAATTTCCCATGATCCCAAGTGAGCTGGGATCTGTTGTGTTAACAGAACACTGAAGAGAAATCATCCATCACACCCTCTCTGAATGTGACGACAGCTTGCTGGTGGTATGTCAGATTCTGCACCTGTATGAGAAGCTCGTAGGTACTTCAACTTCCTTTTAATCCTCCAGGAAGTGTGGAGGCACTGTCCACTGCACCAGATTAGACTCTGGGCTACAACTGAGGTGGTGCAACCGACAGTAACACTGATCTTTTCAGAAAGACCTCCGGAGCTCGTCTAGTTTGTTAGAACCGTGTATCCCCTAAAGGGTGCTACTGTTTATTTAAAACACAAACAAAAACTCCCTATTGTTGCTCGACATCTCTTCAACACATACGCAAACAGAAATCAACAATTACAAAATGGTCCTAGCAGTACTTCAAGATGACAAACATCTGCATAGCATTAACCTGAAATATAATCTGGCAATGTTATAAATTGTGAAACATAACATTGGTAAAAGCCTCAACCAAAAGGTAGGTAGGGGTTAAAAGTTGTTTGCTGCTTTAGCAACACTCGATAAGGCCTATGCTAAAATGTTCATAAAATCCATGAAAAAATACAGTATCAGTTGGCTCCTACTCTCCTTTGAGCTACATGCAGGAGAAGAAGAGTCAGTTTCTGCTCCTAAACGTCACTTCCTTCTCTGCCCTAAAACAAGTGTAGATGGATAGTAGGAGAGAGGGGCCGTGAGTGAGGTGCTCTGTCAGAATGGCACATGGCCCTTGTGTGAGTGCATAGGCCTCTGTTGGACATTCACAAAGACAAACTGAACCTGACAGAAACTCCCAGTCTGAGTCCCCAAATTGAGCGACTATTTCCAGCTAATTCCAACAGTCAGGGACAGAGTCCTTACATTCCACTTGTCAGTTCAAAATACATCTGCTTACTTTGCATGTACGTAAAAGAAACCTTCCCTTGCTTTTATTTTTGGGATTTAGCCATTTGATTTAACATTCACTAGTTAGGGGCTAGAGCTAGAAGAGGGCTGAGGAGTGAAAGAACTACTGCTAATGCTAAGGCTTCATGTCCTATTCCAACATTCAAGCCCCTCTGAGAACAACCTGATATTTGGGAAAGGAGAGGAGAGAGATCTCAGCAACACTCTCTCCTCCCCTTCATTATAATTCATAATCTCTTCACTGGTGAGAAAACACAGATTAACATCCTCTCTGCTATAATAGCAGAGTTTGTTAAAATGGTTGAGTAATAAAAAACACTCCTACAAAACATTAGAATTTGGCATGAAAAATAAAACACTGAGAAAATTTCATGCAATGCGACTCACGTGTCGACAAATTATTGCTTCCTTTTTACAACCTGTGTGTGTGTGTGCGTGCAACTTTCAGTGGGCAGCAGACTGTGGACCCCCAATGGCGTTACTGACTTTATTCCTCCTTTTTGACAGAAGTGGATTGGTTGAGTCTGCAATGGTCTTTATCTTGATTTGCTCATAATCAACCCTCATTGTTGCCAAGGCACTCGTCATTTCATCCTGAAAAATGAAGAGAGGAAACTCATTGGTCCACTTGCTTTAGCCAACCAGGGCCTGCTGTTTTTATAGTCTTATATCATTATAGCATGCTTTGCTCATACAACCAGCAAAGCATCAAAAACACCACGGACATGCCATGCCAGATAAGCGGTGTAGCATATAAAATACAATGTATTATGCTAAATATAGTATTATTCTGACAGCACAGGCTTGATTTTTCTTTTTCAAGAAAAACAGATTCAAAGAAAAAAAACTGGTGACAAACCTTGATGTCCTCCCATGCATGCATCTCCTCCTTCAACACTCGACAGGTGCTAAGTGGTGTCTGGGGAACCTTCATTGATTGCTTTACGGAGACACACAAATAATTTTAATTCTTACTTTAGTGGAGGCTGTTAGTGAGAATTAATGGATTGTACAAATATTATAAAAGGGAAAGAGTTAGAAAGAGACAATGTGTAATGTGCTTACATTGATCCACGGATGATTCATAAACTCTGTGATGGTCATCCTTTCAGTTGGGTCTGTTTTAAGGAGGGTCCTAATCAGGTGTTTAGCTGCAAACACATTTCATTATTTACATCTTTAAAAATATACATATATATTTATCAGACTGGGGGAAAAAAAATCATAGTTAAAATACAAAGTATCACTGTCAAACATGGATCAACAAGCATTGAGAAACCACTGGTATAGACCCTGCATAATGGTAACAAGTGCCAGTATAATCCTTTCCATTAGGCGCATGCTCATGAAGGAAGGGATCATAGTATCCTATTTTTTAAATGTAGATTACATGTACAAGTGTAAGAAATATGAGTCTTCAGATTGCAGCACACTGTTGCAGTGAAGCTTCACTTTTCATTAAAACAAACATATTATCAGACTTCACTTTCGGTTGTAGAGAATATGGCGGTTCTTAACGAACAGGAGGTGAAACATGAGCAACAGTTTCAATTTCTTCACTAGAGAGTTAAGACCAAAAAGTCAGCTCATCACATTTCGATGTGATGTTCAGATAGAGCATGAAAATCTTCCTCTTTTTTAATTTGAGGTTTTCTAATGTACCACCTATTCCCAGAAAGTCCTTTTTTCCGGTCCAGCATCTTGACTCTTGAGTTTGGGGCCAAAGCTCAACAATTTACCACTTTTAAACTCCTCTGATACCACATACATAAATATGTACACTATAACCTTACCTTCTTCTGATACATTAGACCATCCATCGTAGGGAAACGCATAGTGGCCCATCCTGATCCTCCTCTTCATCCCGGGAGAGATGGCTAAACCGTTGTTAGAATAAAAAGGAGGGTATCCACACAACCTGGTGAAGGAGTGAAATGTATTAGATATCACACAGCATATAATATACGATGTGGGGATCAGAGATATTACAAATGACTGACTTACAGGATATACATAATGACACCCAACGACCACATGTCACATGACTTGTCATATTTTTCTGGACCCAGAACCTCTGGAGCTGCAGAGAGAACAAAAGGAATAAAGGATATTTAGGATCAATGTAATATGCGAGGGAGACCCTAAATGTGTTATTAACCGTCAATAATAAGCAACAAGAATGTTCTGACACATAAAAACAGATCCATACCAACGTAGTAGGGTGTAAAGCATGGAGTAGCTAGTGAGTTGTGTGTGGTCTCCTTGGCAAAGCCAAAGTCTGTGAGTTTGAGCAGGGCGTTGGGCTTCTTCGAGGAATACAGTAAATTCTCTGGCTGCAGAGAGGATGCGGGAAGGATGATGTTAGTTATTGCAGCTGTTGACATCCTGCTTAAAACTCCCTTTCAGATTGTGAAAAATTTTCCAACCAGTGTGATAACACAAAGTTACATACCTTGACGTCTCGGTGTGCAATGTTGATTGCATGCAGGAACTGGATGGCCTCTCCTATGCTCTTCATAATGTCAGATGCCTCTAAAGAAAAGAGGACAGAAAGATCTTTTAACAGGCATGACAACTCTGATAAATGTCAGATGGATCAGTGTGCCACGTAATCATGTGATAAAATACAGCAGCAGTGGAAGAAATGCTGTAATCTTGTTACCTCTCTCTGTGAAGGCCTGGTCTCCTCTTTCCTGGATGCGACTAAAAAGCTCACCACCATCCATGCTGCAAGAAATAAAAACAGAAAACACAGTCAGGATGTCCAACTATATTGATAATAGAATCAATCATTTTTTAAACAAAATGAAAAAAGCTGAAAAGTGATCATTTATTGCTTTTCTTTGTCGAACATCATGATAAACTGACTATCTTTGGGTCTTGGACTGTTAGACATTTGAAGATTTAACCTTGGACTGTGGGGAACTCTGCACTTGTTACATTCAGTGTTAATCACCAATTCAATTTCTTTACTCATTTTTCTTGAGTTCAAATTATGCACTGTTTACATCCATGTTTACTAGCTTGCAGTCTTTGTTAACACATTACAGAAACCAGTAGATCAGTGGAATAGTGTGAAATCGTTATAAGTACCTTTAACTCAGAGCAGTGAACCAAATTTTGCAGAAAAAAAATAACTGCATGTCATAGTACAAGATCGAGCCTAATTGTGTCAGTGCCGGTTGTTTCGGATGTGGTCTGTTGGTTGACCAACACTGTGTGAAACCAAATGAAAGACAATGTTTCTTTTTTTTTTTTTATACCACAGTTGTATACACAGCAAGACAATAAAAAGAAATCAATGTTTGTTTCACACTTTCACGATGTCATATCAAGAGCTGAAGTCAAACCAGACTAACATCATTTAAATAAAAAAACATTAATATTTGTAACTAAGCTAATGACTAAAAATCCAGCCATGAAACAGAACCTTTCTCACCACTATGCTGAGATAAACAATAATATTGTTGTTTATTCAGTATTTATGTTTTTGGTAACCTTTAAACAACATTGTTACTCTGCACAAGCCTTAAAATAAAACTCTTGTAACGGTAGCTACTGGTTGTGATGGCAACCCGTCCTCTTTCTACCAGCGGTGTCACACCAGCATCTGAACTACCACACCAAACGTGATAGTCTATCATGGATGCAGCCACGAAGCTGCAAGGCTTGCTTCAGGAAAAAATCATTTTTAAGAAGCTTCCCGATGGTGGCATTGACAAGACTAAGGTTGTGTGCACCTTATGCAATGCAAAATTGGTTTACTGTAGGAGTTCTTCCAGTCTCAAATACCACCTGAACGCAAAGCATCCCTTAGCTATAAGCAGTCAGTGATGCATTTTGCAAACTGATGCATTTTGGCTCCTGTTCTAATGCATCGCCTGGCTTAAGAAACCCGTTCTCAAAGACTTCTGGTAAGTACTTAGGTATTTCACACTCTGAACGAGACTAGATTAATTTTAAGATTTCAGTGCGATTAATCTAGATTTAAAAAAAATTATACATATATATGGATTTTGCAGTTATAAACTTTACTGTTGGTGCTGTAGAAACAACATTTTGTCACATTTAAAATACAAATCTGTAATCTTGTTCTGAATGTATTTTTTTTTCCTCAATGGTAATTTTAAAAAAAATTTTTAGTAATGAAAAGGAACTGATAATAGTATTGAAAAAGAAATTAGCCAATAAGAATATGGGTAAGACTAAAATAAAATTATCATTATTATTAGTAGTATTGTTAAAACCATACCTGTCCCTACAGCTGGCTAGTGGCTACAACCTGACTATGGGAAGATGAGAAAATCCCACTTCAAATTCATTCATTATAAGCCTTGATTTACCAATGTTTTGTGATGATATGCGTTTTTACTGTGTTAAAAAAAAAAAAAAATTCAATGATAATGGTCTAAAATTATGTGAAAATGCATATTTATTTAGTCAAATAACATCAACTTTTATTAGGGGAGGACTCTGACAGCACCAAGGTCTTGGACAAATATATGCTACAAGCACATATATTTATATAATTACTTTTCATACAACACTCTTATATAAACTCCTAAGTACTTCTACCTCTACAGAAAAACATTGGGTTACTGTGATGAGAATGGGGACAAGAGAAAGCAGTAAAGGATAAATAATACTGTAAAACTGAGCTCCTCACTCACTGATTCACTAAAATACTTTAAACAATGTGTGGTGAAAGCACATACCATCAAATGCAATTGTAATAATTAACCTGAATTCAATTTAGCATGAGAAAATACTTCTGAACATACTTGATGATAAGTTTCATTTAATCCTTTTTGCTCAGTATGACTGTGTGAGTTTCAGGTCCAATCATCAATATCAATTTTGTGTGCGTCTGTGTGACTAAAACTGCATGACACCACAGAGTGATTCTTCAAGCATGCATATGTTAAAGGGAGAGCAGGACCCGCTATAGTGGAGCTGTGGGACAGCCCTGTTTAACCACAGAACATTCATTCACGTTCAGAATCTGCTTACTGAGAAACGAACCGCGACTCGATCAACGGTATTCTGATATTGAAATCATTGGAATGTGAGAAACCTCCATTTGAGAAGACATCCCTCCCAGCTCTGCAAACTGCTTGCATGTCGGCCTGACAGTTTGTGATCGAAAGGTCTTTCCATCTCTGCGTTTCTGTGTGGTGAAGTGTCAATGTTCAAGATTAAAGATAATACTGACTTTGATAGGGTGTGGAAGTGCTAAAGTCACACCATCAGCACCAGCAGCACTTTTCAGTCTCCGTCATTTCATATCTCATGTACAGTATTGCTGCCTCACCAACACCAACAGGAAGGAGAACATGCAGTTGCTGGAGGCATAACCACTGAGAAAAAAACCCAAATATACTTTACAATAATTAATGGTAAGATATTATCTGTGGTTTACTGAACTTGCAAGTTAATTCCCCCTTAAAGATGTAACTGTTGTAGCTATGACAGCTTCGTAGACACCATGTGGAGACCGCAATAAGGCAAACAGGGCTACCAATGGGTAAAATCAAATCCACACTGCAGCTTTTTGTGTTGGGACTGTAATAAAACTCTTGTGTCAAATGTAAACCAGAGTTAAACCTGCATTAGCTGTGATTTTGGCCACTAGGGGGCAGCAGAAACGAGTTCTGAATTGGCACCGACACATCATTACCTTTTAAGTTGATATGGCAAACAGTTGTTTATTCACCCATCTTTTTTTCTGTCTAACTGGTGAATGCAAGTCCAATATTCACTCTCCTGTAGCTCTGTTTTTGGTTTCTACCAATTACTGCGGGGCATACCTGCCTGTTAAGCTGCTAAATGCTCCACTATGTTCACGTGCATGTAAGTCCTTCTCTGTGAACTGTTGGACTGTTGTTCTTGTCTCATCACTTGACAGTGTTCAAAAAAGGGTAACTTTATTCTGTTTATTATTACTATTCTTATTTACTATTCTGTTTAGTATATTATTATTATGGGGCTGCTCCGTCTGTGTTTCACACACTTTGCAGAGCACATGAAAGGATGGGGGAGGTGTGGCCGACGTTCCCATTTGTTTTGGTCCGAGATGCTGGTGCTCTAATGTGACGTCTAGTGACTGAACGGGATATATATAGCACCAAGGATAAATGCTCTACATTAATACTTTTGTCAATTCTTATGACAAGACCAAAACCAGCTATGTGTTAGTCCATCTGTCATTTTCTGCTGCTGTCATTTTTAGGCCCATCTGTGACTCAGCCCCAAACCCTGAATATGTAAATCTTAAAAAAAAACAAGTCGTACGCCTTGGTTAGAAAAAAAAAAGGCTAAATAACTTCCTCTACAAATGAGTAGAAACTGGTCTGAGGCCAGATCACCAGCTCTCATCCACCCAGAATTTCCTTAATTATCATAGGAGACTTCAAATCGTGACACAGTGTCACTTTACACAAGATGGGACACCACTTCAAAAGAGCAGAATATGGGTCAACATGGTGACTCAAAAGAGGAAGGCACCCTGAACAGCATGATCTCCAAGTTGCTGTGTCTTCTAGCGTGAGTCTGAAATATTCTAAGAAATGTTTCATCAAAAAAACTACTTTTCTTCATTGTGATTTCATGCTAAGCTCAGTTTCTCTCAAGTTCAAGGAAATTAGTCATCAGCTGTAGACACATTTTGTGCATGTGAGCATATAGGAAGCTGGGTCCACTATCTCAGCACTGGTAACCACAGACATAATGAGTGCACGTGTATGTGGCTTTAAGTGCTGAAAGATGGAAATCCTTAAGATAAGGAAAGTGTGCTAAGCTCATTTAGAAGAAATGGGTCTTTTTTTACTAAGGTCATAAGCTATAGATTTACAGTAAGGAACCTGGCTGAAATGGGCAAGATGCTCATCACTTCACCTTTGATAAATAATCTGGGTTAAAAGTGGAAGTAAACAAGCGGCTTTGACTGTGGTGGCTTTTCACTTGTAAACCAACTCAGTAACACTTGTGTACAGTGGGCCGAAAAAGTATTTAGTCAGCCACCAATTGTGCAAGTTCTCTCACTTAAAAAGATGAGAGGCCTGTAATTTTCATCATAGCTACCTTCAACTATGAGAGACAAAATGAGGGGAAAAAAAATCAGTAAAAACACATTGTAGGATTTTTAATTGGTAAATTCCTCAGTAAAATAAGTATTTAAGTATTCATTATTAATAACAAGTTCATCTCAATACTTTGTTATATATCCTTTGCTGGCAGTGACAGGGGTCAAACATTCGTCACAAGGTTTGCACCCACTGTATGTAAAGGATTTTACTTTTTTTAAACCACCTGTGTCAGCCATTTTTTTTTTCCAAGTGTTCAGACACTGAATAATCTCCATATTCACAAAAAGAGTATCAATCTGCCGGAGGAGGTAATTACAGACTGTGACCCAAACATATTTTCCTTCAAAGTATTAAATGTGATGGTGTCATTAAAAAGCACAACACACAATTCAGCCTGCAGACCAGTCAATTTGGAGGATAATGAATTAGGTTCATTTATATTATTAATGAACCTTATTATATATAATTGTATTCATCACTACACAGTATTTTAGTTGGTGTGTGTTACTGAAACTGTGCACTCACCACTCCATGACAATAAGCAGGCATTTGTTGCCCTGATAGAGGTTCTCATAGACATCAACAATGTGCACAATGTTGGTACATGGTGAAGCCCTCCAGTGGTGCTCGACTTCTCTACGGGCCTTGGTAGAATCCTGCAGGATCTAGACAGCAGGACAGAAAGATGGAGGATGATTAACATAAAAAAAATAAACAGATATATTAACAAAATACTACAAGTTACCATTACTGCTTAATTGTTTCTTTTCTTTACATAATGTATAGGCAGTGTG
The DNA here is from genome assembly GCA_036937835.1 of Pampus argenteus. Classification (NCBI taxonomy): domain Eukaryota; kingdom Metazoa; phylum Chordata; class Actinopteri; order Scombriformes; family Stromateidae; genus Pampus; species Pampus argenteus. The sequence continues at coordinate 7,801,352 of CM072863.1, read as the reverse complement.
GCAGAAAAGGACAACAGGGAACCTAAAATCATGTCTTGATGACATCCATCAGATCACAACAGTCCTAAACATGAACAACAATGCAGTGCTGCCATCAGCTGGCAGAAAGCTGAACAGATGTTGCAGTTATTCCTATCGGGTCTTGTGTGAAAGTGGCGCCCTCTGTGTGACAGTTGGTGAATGTACCATTTAATATCTGTAATTTAAAAGCTGATAGGCTTTCAATTTAAATTTGCTGATTGATGAAAAGAGATTTTTCTAAAACATTTAGAAATTCAGCATGCCATCTTTTATGGCCAAGAATTATTGAATTCTGGACAGAGTCATGTATTATTATCTTTCTAGTTGTAAATAATAAAACAAATGCCATGGAGATTGTCACAGGAAACTAACCGACACTACTGACTTTGCAGTAGTAAAAGAGTTGTTTGGTCAAATATAGGCCTGAACTCCTGAACCATCAGCCCCAGCCTGTCTCAGAGAGTAAATATAAGATAGATCTTTAACTCCACCACACAGGAGAAAGTATTGATTACACTGCTGTGTTTCAAAACAAGACTTCAATAAGAATTTATCTGAATTAAAAAAAAAAACAAATGCAAATAAGATACATATTTCAACAAATGTGGCACTGACATTATAGTTTTCTGTGAACACAATCTTATTTATTTGACCAGCAGATAGTTGAGGCCCCACTTTATAGATTTTAATTCCTAAACAAAACAACTCAGTCATACATCTGTTTAAATGTAAAATACACATTTTTTTAAAGGTTTAATTATATGATATATGATACAATACAACAAGTAAAACCCTAAGAAAATCCTTGTCAGTCAATGAAAAGAATTCAGTCTTGTAGCTTTGACAATGAGCCACCGTCGATCCACCTCATTGTGTATTACATTCCATCCCTGCCCACGAACGCAACACAACAGTGGGATTCATTCCAGCATATCTCGTCTGCTGTCTGGTTGCAGAAAGGACAGCGCAGTGACATGACAGGCAAAGCTCATTATATAAATAGTCAAATATGCAAAGGTTTACCCTGACTTATTATGTTTCCCCAAGGCTACTTTGTGTCACTTGCGTTAGATGCCATTGCAATTTGTAATGATCGCTCCTTTCATGAGACTTCCTCAGTCAGAAGACTCTATAATCATGTAAAAAGATGATTACTAGACAGGTTTCTCACACAACTGGTCATTGTGAATGTTTCAAGGCTCCTTTACCCAATGCTATCCGCTGTTAGATTAGGTTATTTTAATCAAATTCACTCAGTTCAACCAGGACAAACTTCAATCTGCAAAGTGCTTGAACATGAAACCCACCTTAGCTGCAAACAATATTTAAACCTCAAAATTCTGTTTTTGTTTACTCCATTTTTAAACATAACGTCATCTACTCAAACTAATCCAGATTCAGAGAAATGCTCCTCTCGTCACTAACACCCCACTCTTTCTTTACTCCACACACAGGCACAGAGATGAGCGGCTTGCTTGTTTCTTCAAAGTTCATTAATATTAAACGTGTCACGTGTACAGACATGTTTATGCCGTCTACTTTTCTGTTCATAGTGCACACCAGGCCACACTGACTTGCAGTGTGGCTCTGATCTCCGTCTGTTGACATGCAGTGGCGGAGCCCTGAGGCGTCGCCCTGCTGCTGCAGAGTGGAGAGACTCGCTGTTCACTTGTTTATTCAAAGTTTATTAATAATATTGAACATGTCGCATGTCTAAATTACACTAAACAATGCACGTCCTTGTTTTCCAGAAATACACCCACCAAGTGTGAATTTGATCAGATTAACGGTTCTCAAGATATCTAAAGAACAAACATAGACAGGCGGATAACATGCTGCTTTACTGAACTGTGTAATAAATAAGCTTTAATATTCACAACTGTATCTCTGTGCTGTCATATTATTAAACAGATTGATGGTTCAGGTGAGAATGAAAGAGTTTGAGGGATGAGACTGACTAATAAAAAGTGACTATCTTAGTTACCAGAGTTGGTATGGTGTTGGTCTACTTTATCTCAACACTGACAGCACAGCACAGTTCAATCACCCTTTTGGACAGAACAAACAAGGGCGGGTCTTGCTTCCTGCATCACAGTAAAAAAAACACGCTTAAACGGACACATGAACATGTGGGCTCAAACGCAGCACGCATAGGACAGGACTGATGTGCAGTTATAGTGCAATACTTTCACCCGCATTACTGTCAAGCGCCAATATTTTGTGTACATTTTAAAAAGTAACATCAAATGGGTCATTCAAATGATTTTAAAAATGTAAGTAAGCTACCAAATCTATATAAATCTATTAAATAAATCTAATGTATTCATACAATTATATTATTTTACAATTGCAAGGGTCATCTACTTCTACTACAAAACTCAAAATAATAACAAACCAAACAAAATAGCTTGATGGCTGCTCTGTTCAGTAAACTGTTGGTGTGGCTCTCAGCGGGGCCGTTACTGTATGACCTGACATCTGGGACGTGTCTGCTTTCTGTCCCGAGGGTCAGAACTAAACATGGAGAAGCAGCGTTTAGGTTTTATGCTCCACACGTCTAAAGTAAACTCCCAGAAAACTGCTGTTTGATTAGGCGTTTGATTATCTCACACTACATTGTAATTTTCATTGTGTTTTATATTTTAGCTTATTTTTATTTCCAATTTAAATTGATTGACTGATTATATTTAAATGTTGCTTTTACATTCTGTATTGATATCTTGAGGCCTTTTATGTTATATGTAAAGCACTTTAAATTGCCCTGTTGTTAAAATGTGATATACAACTGACAGGTTCATTCAGCCTTTATCTTAAATTACTGTGTAAGAGTAATGAGGCAGACAAAGCAGCGACATATAAGAATACTGCACATATGGTTTCTCTGAATTTGAGATTACAAATTGAAACACTTCATTTAAAAATTATATGGTTTGAATTGGCATCCAACCAATCAAGGCATGACAATACTACTGGTTCCTTATTAATGGTCGCTAATAGCGTTGTGATCTTTGCAACGACATCACTGTGTACGAGTAATATACAAATGTTGGACTTTCTCGGTTATGTAAGGGCCGTGTATGCAATACGATTATTACCCTGATGTCCAAATGTCTAACAGGGACTAAAATGTGCATAGCATGCCCCAAAAATAACGATATTAGCCCATCTAAATACTGACTTCCTTCCACAAACAAAGATCTCACACCAACTTCTTAACACATGCGCAATCGTATACACACACACACGAGAATTCACCCCCGTCACCTCTCTGCTGGCGCTTATTTGACTGCATAGCCCCCATCTGCTGTTGTCCCTTTGAGGCTAAACAGTGAAGCTTGTGGGGAAGGAGGGAGGTGAAGGGGGCAGATGGGGACACAATGCACTTCCACTAGCAAACACAAAGGCTCCTGAGTCCTGGGCAGGACAGTGGGAGGTGGGATGGAGGGGGGTAAGATGAAGAAGCACCCATCCTCCACCTGCCACTTGTGAGCCAAGATACAGGCCCAGCGTTGATGTGGTGAGACCAAAGTGGCCACAAAAAATAACACTGAGGTTGATAGTGCAGTGAAATTCTGTGGAGGAGAGAGGAGATTACAGATAGGTAACAAGTCGAAGCTCGGCTTATTCAGAAAAGCCTCTTAACGTGACAAAAGGGGTTAAACGACAACCTGCCGGAAGAAGCGTCTCTAGACGTGTGCGAGACTTGCTCATTGTGCCTTCAGTGAAGCAGCAAACATGTTTGTGTGTCAATAGGACATGATCTGATTAAAGAGATCTGCAAAGCCTCACAAGACCATCAGCTATCCGTGTGTGTGTGTGTGTCATGTATTAGTCATGCTGTGTGTATATAATTAATGTAAACAATTGTTCAACTTGTTTATGGTTACATTAAAGGGGAACCTATTTTACTAATTTGCAGCTCTATATTTTTACTCTGTACTGTATATGTGTGAGTGTGTGTTTGAACAAGCAGCAGAACAGCGATGGTTAATGCGAGCAGAGCAGAGGAAAAGGTTAGCAGCAAGTTATCGGTCTGGCAGTAAATGTACAGTATAGGCTACAGTGTGTTAGTTAAAGTCTCGTCTGTTGTTTCCCAAAATGTTAGAGACCAGCGAAAATCACAAAAAGCATAACAGGTCCTTGTGATAGGTTTCAATGATATTCTGAGGACAGTATGAATGACTGATGTCTGTTCTTCATTCTTTCTAAACTTGACATATTAGAGTTTATGTAGGGACTTTGTGAGGTAAACATTACTGTTACTGCTGTAGAAACAATATTTAGATATAATGAGATCAGAGTATGGATAAAGAAATAATAAGGATACTCCTTGCTTTTCAGGCTAAACTCAGAATAAAGCTCTGTTCTCAGTTCTGCCAATAATGTTGACATCCTAGCTCTCAAGACAGACGGCTAGCTCGCCGGTCGATATCTTAAGCCAGCAGGTGTCCTAGTACACATCACACAATAATAAAAAATGAGTAGCTGACAAGGGAGAGGAAGTGAGATAGATAGAAATTACATCTGTATAACACCAAAAACAGGTGGTGGTTGGAAGGGCCATACGGAAACAATCTCCTATGAGGAACAACAGGGTTATGAGACACAAAGACAAATTGATAATGAACAGGTCATTGATGTTAAAGTAGTAAGAGACATTTAACCCTTGTATTATGTTAAGGGTCAATTTGACCCGTTTCGGTTTTTGTCTTGACCAAAGTACTGGTTATCCTTTCTATTTCTTCATGAAATTTTGTGACTTTTCCTCATCTAGGGTCATGAACTGGTGTGTAAAATCTGGACACTTTAATGTGTAGTGGAATGTCTGTGCAGAGTTTGTATACAAAGATGATGTTGCGGGTCATTTTGACCCGGACACTTTTATGTGGGTAAATAGCTGTACAGATCCAAAATAAAAATGCATTTTTTATGTCCTTTTAATCTACATCAAAGAGTACTGTGCTTTGATGTACAGTTAATTGTATTTTGACTGCCAGAGACCCAGGTGTGTGTCAAGGAGGGACTTTCTCTCCCTTGTTCTTGTCACCTTTCTCATGCCATCTTTTTGACCAACACACCAAAAATGAGCTCCAGAGGGGTTACAGCTGAAAAAGCTTTATCACAGATTTTGAACTCAGATAGTGATGCAGAAGAAGAGATTTCAGAGATAGGATATTTCAGAGACAATGTAATTGATGATCCAGATTGTCAATTTATTGCCGATGAGAAGGATTCAGAGGACGAGCCTGCCAATCCCCGTCCATCGGTTGAAAGCCAAGGAATGCAGCAATCATCATCCACAGAGAGGACATGGGCATCTAAAGATTATAATATAAAATGGTCAACATCACCACACCAAAGCCGAGGTAGACGGTCATCTTTCAATGACATCAAAATGACTCCCGGTCCTACAAGATTTGCAGTCACACGACTTGATAATATCAAATCGGCATCAGAAATAAGCCCGAACTTCCCAGTGAAATTCTGGTGATGAAGGGCAGACCTCTGCATTCCTCAATATTTGTTTTCACAGAGAAAGCAGCACTTGTTTCATACTGCCCAAAGAGAAGCAAGAACGTTCTAATGATCACAATGCACACAGATGCATCTCTGAGCAAGAGAAGACATGAAGCCACAAATGATCATGGACCACCACCAAAGGAGGAGTTGAGAATCTGGACAAAGTCACAGCAACATACAGCTGCCAGCGCAAGACTGCCCGTTGGCCGTTGGTGATTTTCTACAAGATTGTGGATGTGTCGGCTTACAATGCCTATGTCCTGTGGACTGAACTCAACCAGCAATGGAATGCCGGCAAATTGTAAAGACGTCGGCTTTTCCTGGAAAAAGTCGGCAAAGCACTCGTTACTCCCAAGATCCAGAGGCGAGCCAGGCCAGCTCGATCCCCAGCAGCGGCAGCTCTCATTGAAAAGGTTACAGAGAAAAAGGAGCAAGTTAAATGAGAAAAAAAATGCTGAGGGAAAAACTTGAACAAAATAGTTCTTAAATATAGTGTTGAAATTAAAAATGTATTATGTCATGTCTCTTCTAAATATTATCTAAAATTAAGTTATTGGTTTAAATGTTTTTTTTTTTACTGTTTTGAGTGGATTTACACAGTACGGGTCAAAATGACCCGCAACATAATCAATGTCATTTTTTTTCAACATAATACAAGGGTTAAGGAATTCAGCATAATTTCTGACAGCCTCCATCTTCCATCTCCTTCCTGACACCTTATGATTCACAGTGTGAATCCCCTTCTGCGCCTGATGCGACAGATATTTGCAGCTTCACTGTATAAATACAAACAGACTGGTGTGTTATCAGCTGCTTTCAAATGATAAGGGTTGGACATTTGGCCCTTCGGTTGGTCTTGTGTCTGTGTGTTAACTTATACATCCATATATTTTCAGACAGATCAAATCAAAAATAGTGAACACCTCTAACATATTGAACTAAAATGTGTCTCATTGTCTTTTCAACCATGTTAAAAGCTAAAGACAAATTTATGAAATGAAACACTAATATTTTGCTAGTCACAGCTTTTGTGGGTGAGCTTTTCTAGGCACAAACACCACATTTGGCTTCAAATTTGTGCATTAATTTTTTTTTTTCACTTTCAGAGCAATAGTGCATGTACATTTACTTTCCTTTACTGTTAGCGCCATTTAGCACAAGTCAGCCACTTTGCTTCTTCATTAAGAACAGGTCATGAGACCCAAGCAAGCACAAAAAAAACTGCACACAAATGATAGTTGTGGGGGGTGAGTTTTATCTGTTCAGAGCCCAATAAGGAAGCCATTCATAAAGTGTTTCAGTATGACACAGTACTTGGAAATTACTCTATGTCCATCTATCACAACCACAATACCACATCCTTCCAACTACACCCGCCCCACGCACAAACAGAAACAAAACAGCAAAACAGCAAAAGAGAAAGACAAGGTTGGGACATGGTGGTGTGTGTCTACTGCACTCAATCAAAGATGAAATAAAAAAATCATATTATGTCTAAGGAGCTTACAATACCAGATATTTTACTTCAGTTGATCTGTTTATTTGTGACATGCGTGTCAAACAAATATATTTTCACAATAATCTAAAAAGGGAGAAATAAGGTCTTATTTATATTTAACAGATCGGCAGGAAGATCTTTACACTGGCCGCTGAATTGTAGTCAGCCTAGACATAACCACTGGAACATTACAGAAAAAAGGAGAAGTAGTCAATAAACAAGCTTCTTTTCTTCTGCCGCACATATAAAGTGTAGTCTGGTTGGCTTTAACTACTGGTCAAAAGTAGGTAGATATTCCTCTATAAAACGCACACAGAGGGCTGTGTTAAAACTAGTCAATGTGACTCTCTAGTCAAACTCAGCCACATGTGTGACAGAGTGAGGACCAGTTGTTGGATAGTCAAATAATTATACATTATTAGAACAATTACTGATAATATTGTCATGTCTACACATATGAACGTGTTTTACTTTTGGTAAGCTGGTGCCAAGACCAAATGTATGGGGAAGAAAGAGTTCTGGGTAATGTGTAAGTGGGTAATCAGAGACAGTGGAATGACACACGGTGTTTTTAGAGATTTCACTCAAATAAAGGTGGAGTTAGAAGAGGTAAACAACTTTAAAAGAACCTCTTCCTTCCTTCCTCTTTCTCTACCTCCCTGCTTTTCCTTCCTTTCTCTTACTATCAGATTAAAGCGCATGCTTAGCACTTCCTCTGTAACTGTTCTTTAATCAAATATGCCGACAGTGTGGATTCTGTTCTACAGATGTCCAAGAGGAAGTTTCAGAAATTCACACCCCACATACATTTAAAATGTATCATTCAATCATTAATATCTATGATGACGCAGTCCACAAGTCTGATGATGAGTTACCCAGATTAGGGATGGGTATCGAGGCCCTGGTCCATCGCAATCGTATTTTTCAGAGCTTATCAATTCCTTTTATTGATGCTGGCACCAAATAAAAACACTGAGAAGACCTGTTACTGTGACCCTGACGGGCTGCAGGGAGAGACGCTGTTCTGTCTGACTGCTGCTGGAGCTAATGGCTCTAGATAATGATAGTTGTAGCCCACAATCATCACCAACAGCAATGTATTCTCTAAGTTAGTCCTATTGGTCTTGTTCAGATCAACTGTTGCTTAACATCAAACATTTTCATTATTTTAATAAAAATCACTTTGTTGCCACATTGGGGGATTCTGACACTGATTGTTGCCACAACAAAATGCAAATGTGTTGTCTTTAAAAAATTACCACAGACGCTGATCAATGCTGATATCTGGCAACACAACGTATAGTTAGTGGAAGATGCTTGTGCTGTGTTTTGTCATTTAGTGAGGCCACAAATTAATTAACATATCACTCAAACCAAACGTTGTGAAATTATTTCATTTTCTTACTTTTACCTGGTAGCGACAAATCCTCACCATAAGGCCTTTGTGTTTTTCCCCTCCAACACACACACACTGCTTTTTTCAGTCCAAACGTGGCCTTAACCTTATTGCTTCAAATAACGTGGTTGCTAATGTGGCGACTGGAAGATGATACCTGTAGATGCTTCACACCCTTTGAGCGCATATATGACAAAACCCGTTAAAGCCAGACCAATCAACCCAGAAGGACACACAGCTTTCACTCTGACAAAAGCAGTGAAGTAATAACTAGTGATTCCATGTAAGTCTTTTTTGAATTTAATCCGTCTCTCCCACAGACACAGACAGTATCAAGTTAGTCAGCTGCATCTGTCTTTTGGTAAATACAAGTTCTACTAGATAATATCACCTAGGGCCACATACACATTCCTAATGCTGGCATCTTTTAACTAACCTAATGAATACAATACATGGTATGTGGCTCAGCCAACGTCAATTCAAGGGAACAAGTACGTTAGTTCATTAGTTCATTCAGCAAAGATCAATCTATTTGGCTACAGTCTGTCTTACAACACCATGAGGCACGCATGTACATGCCAGGTCCAATATATGTTCAGTTTATTTGTGTTTATTGTTAAACATGTACTTGATACAGGGACTATCTCCAGCTCTGACATTAGACAAGCAGCTCATTTAAAGCTTGCTCTCCTGCAGCTCTGGTAAATTTCATGTTTCCCTCTGTGTTTACGTTGTTTTTAATTGATTAAATGTCTCCTCTGTCTTCATATTTCAGAGTCACATATTTTCAGCTATCTTTTGTTGCCTCTGTGGAACAGAGTCATATAACAGTGAGTGGCAACAGTAAATTATGAATGAAAGGTAGGTCCTGGGTGTTAATTGAATATACTTGCTCATTGGCCTTTAGGGTTTTTGAATTCAAAACATGGAAAAATTGAAGGATGGAGGCATATTTAGGGATGACCTGCACTTATAATAATTACTTCTTTTTGTAGCCCCAGTATCACGGAGTCTATTGACGTTAATGTAATCAAAATCTATATCATTGTACATTTTTAAGATTACATTTTATTGAGTCAACATAAAAGAGTAGGTAATCTCACTGGCTTTGTCAACATTTTTGGATGCACTTTATAATAAATGTGTTTAATGATTTAGTAACTAATTTATTGTTGTGTAAGAGCACCATATTTATGGAACATTTGCTTCCAAGAAGGACCGAGCTCCAGCTGTGTGAACGCTGTGACAGAGTTCATTCTGGGAAATAAAGTCATATTACGCACAGAGGATTGTTATGGCCTTGAACATTCACGCATGGCAGGATGACACAAATGTGAGTCTTAGTAATGCTGAAATGGCTCTAAGGCATACTGGCAAATAGGAAATTAGAAATACAGCTTTCACATTTTACAAGTCTCCCTAAATTCTTGAACTGAACATCCACATGAAAATCTACCAAATTGTAAGCAGCAGCTCTACCTGATGATCAGACTACATACACAGCTTTTTTCACCCCACCTGCTCTACAAATTACTTACAATAAGATTTCATTTTTGTTCCAGGAGTACCCAAATATGTTGTCAAGAATCGAATCGACTTTAAAAATCACTTTCTTCTCCTATCCACTCTAAAAAGAGTTCAATGAAACCAACCACAATCAACCAAGAAGCTGTTGGCAACTGCTTCCCATTTAACGTCACACACATTACATAATACACATTTTTCCACAATTTAGCCTGACCTACTTGGTATGGTTGGAAAGCCCAAAGTATTGACGTGAATTTTAAAGAATTTTCTATGGGATCAAACAAGAGAGCAATAACCGTTTCTACTAGTTGGCCCACTGGTGATTCTAGCAGGTTGTGATTGTGCTATAGAAAAAGTTTAATATAGTGTGCAGTGATAACTATACTATAAAATCCATAAATCCATGACCAATCCAAGTTATGAAAGAGGGCTGACTAAACCTCATTGACACATTCAGATCTGCTCCTGACACAGGTTTGATCCAGATCACTGTTGAACTGGTAAATTAGTCACCCACAGTGATGGCTTACTGTAAAAACACTAAAGAAACAAGTGGACGACTGGGAAAAACATCTATAATAACGATACAAGATTTTTCATCTACATGTCTGTGAGACATGAGTGTTTGTCCTCCATTTTATTTTAGTGTCTGAATGATGTGAATGTAAATTTATCCATTATATAGTGCACTTAAAAATTTCACATCAGATCCAGCTGTGCCACGTACATTTTGACACAAAAGGACAGTGATCAGTAAGTCTTTCTACAGGCAAAAGCACTGCTGGTAAAGTTCAAGGAATAGCAGAACACACTTGACTTGACAAGATATAACTGTATGTCTCAACAACACACAACACATCATGACACCAGGCATGTGTGACCGAGTAGGAGCGTGTATTTACATTTTAATACATTAATACCCAATCAAGTGCAGGAAGCTGTGACCTAGTTATTTAAACTGAATTTCAGTTTGAACCACCACACAGGGTGTTCCTAGGAAGTGGTTCACTTGTGGGGCATTTTGTGTGATAGATTTTTGAACTAACCTCACACTTCGGCCCCTTATATCATGATAAAAGAAAAAAAACTGCAACAGCAACACATGGCTTCACTGAGTCATCCTTTGGTCACCTATGTGTGGATCGCTGTTGTGATGTTTGTCCTTTATCAATCATTGACAGATACAAAAAGTGACCTCTAGAGGTACTTCCTGATTCAGCAGTGTTCAATTATAGCATTTTCTAATATTCAAATGACAGGAGCATACCGATCTTTAAATTCAAGCCACAATCTGAGACACAACACCATCAGCCGATTTGGCAGTATATCAGTCTTTATCATGTCATAGTGATAGATGTTGGATGTGGATAAATATGCAAAACAATTATGTTTTTGTCAATTGAGAGAAACAGTGTCAACATTTAAACCGTTTACAACACTGTGGCACCTGAGACATAAATCACATTACGGCTGATGGTGGAGTTTATGAAATGGTCCGGTTTCTTCATGCCAACTCAAAACTTGAGCAAATTCAATCACAGATCACCTGCCAATAACTGATCAGCAAACACCTTGTAGTATTTCAGGGTGAATATACTCATTGCCAATGACGATAAACAAGATTAAAATCAAGGCAATAAATCATAACAAAGAAGTAGCTTGTTTTGTCAGGCCAGAATTTAAAGATAAACGTTTTACTATCATAAATAACCAAGAAAACCATCAAATACTCACACTAAGACAAAAGACACCATGATGGGGTTTTTTTAAAGACTAAATTGATTAATTAATTGCCTCTATTCATTCAATTCATGAGTCTGAGCTGCGATGGTTTAGACATACACACCACCATTACAGGTGTTGAGAGCTCAGGAAACCCTCAGTTTAAATCAAAGGGGGGTTTTATTCAGATTTTGTCCCCCCTTAGTGCTGCACTGACATTAACATCACTGATTTCTGCCAAACACAAACTTACCTTCAGTGCATACTTGTCTCCAGTTTTCTTCTGGAAGATTTCGAGAACCTTGCCATTAATACCTAACCCCAACACCTGGCTGGTCACATTATAGTCGTCCGTGATGGGGACTTTGATGGTCTGTAAGCTGGGTCTGGTGTTGAAGTGGGGGAACTGGCAGCTGGTGTTCTGCGGCTGGTTCTGTGCGTTGGACAGCATGCTGTTGGTCTGGGCTGACAAATGAACAACCTCTCAACAATCGTCCTCTACCATTTTCCCTTATAATACAGACTGAGTCCTCTTCCTGGGTTAGCTGGCCTCAAACTGCTCACTGTAAAGCAACTAGGCCCGAGGAAGAATCGACGGCAACCCCCGTGTCTGATGTTACAGGTTAACAAAGTCACTTGGTTAGCTCATAAAATGCTAAACTAGCTAAGTGTTAGCATGCTAGCTCGGTCCTATTCCTGACCAGTGGTTTTCGGCTAACAACTCAGCTATCGGTTAGCTTATCCATCTCCGGTGGTATACACCGGTTCCTCAAAAAAAACAGCACTTCAGGAACTTTTATAAAACATCTTATAAATCGGATAGATGATTGTTATTATTTTTAATTGCTAAAATCTAAAACATCACGAGAAAAGTTGTTAAAAAAAAAAAAAACGACAATAAACACCCAACGAAAGACAAGACAACAGAGGGGGGGAAGTCCGATACCAATAGCCTAGCACACCAAACACGGTTGACTTTCCAACCGACGAAACACCCAGCCAGAGCAGGTTTTACTGCTGACGTCATGCTCGGTTTTTTTCCGGCACTTAAAGGAGAAGTACGTCAAATAAATAAATAAGGGAGAAAGACAACAGAGGAAACGACTACGTCATTTACGTAATAGGTTTAAAACAGACAGTGTGACTCATGAAGCGCAAACAAACTGAAGACACACGAGACAGAAGAAAGGTAGTTATAACGTGATGACTTCTTCTATTTCTTAGGGTTTTTTTTACATGTTTTAAATTGGCTTTAATATCACCATCACATGCATTTGAAATTGGAAATTATATTCCCCAAATGGGTAACTTAAAAAGGAAACTAACCCTCTGCGTTTCTGAAGAGACCCACTTGTACTGTTTTGATAGTAAAAGAGAGAAGGACAGAAATAGACCCAGTAATCTCTAAGCATAGTCCTATGGCTTCTTCAAGGTTAGAAAGTTACAGTGTTTCTCAGCCTGCTTTTCCCTCATTAATGTGGTTTTACTGCTGACAGTCCAGGAAATGGACTTTCTTCTTTAGTAAGTAAGTATTTTTGTTTTTTGTTCACACAAAAGAGGTAAAAAGTGTAAATACACTGCTTTAAAAGACTGGAATCAGAATATAAAATACAAAGTATGTGTTCATTCTAAATTATACAATATAAACAACACCTAAAATATTAAATACATCATCTTTTGCAGATGTATTAATTAAATCGTAGGAGCTTTACACCAAGTACACTCAAGTAAAAGATGCTCCAAGTATAGTTGTGTAAGCACAGCTCAATATAAACTGAATGCAAGTCAAGCCTAGAATAGCCTATTATAGCAAAAACAAACAGGATTTTCAAGAGTAAATAAAAATAATAAATTAGACATGCTGTCCATTTCACGAACGGGCATCAGATGATATATGGTCATACAGTGATCTCCATTAACAGTTGTCACTTTATTAATGAGAAATAACATTCAGAGAAAATAATGTTTGGTCACATTTCATTAATCTGAATAATGTGAAGCTGTGCATAAAATCAAATTATAAATTGTATCTAGTATACAGATGGACCATTGACAATGAATAAATAGCCTGACTACAAGAACTTCATAGTACTTTATTCTCTCAAAGTTCCTCTTTAAAAAAAAAGCTTTTGTAGGACAGATATAATCTATCAGTGATAGATTATAAAATGCCCTTTCATTCCCCATGAAATCACCAAATGTCACAGTAGTCACAGCAATCTTATTCTGTATTATTTTTCCAAGCCATGTAACTAAACTATAGTTAATAAAAACTCCTTGAATCCTTGAATCCTTGAATCCTTGAATCCAATGACTTGTAACTTGCTAATTGCCCTAGAGAAAAACTGAAGAGGGATGAAATTAGTACTTTTACTTTATTAGGTTAAGTACATTTTGCTGCTAATACTTATGTACTTTTACTTAAGTAAGACCTGTAATATAGTATTTTTACTGTATTGGTACCTTTATTTACGTAAAGGATCTGACCTTTTCAACCATAAGTGATATTCTGTGTTGTCTATTCTGATTGACTCAATAGCTGTAGTAGTTTACCTGCAGCACCTCGATCAACCACTAGATGGCAGACCAGTCTAACATTTTAATAGAAAACAAGTACATACCATGAATGATACTTCAGCTCAATGCTGAATCTGCAAAGAAAGTGTTTTTTAAATCTGCATGGAGAATCAGATGCAATACACACCAAACACTTTAATGCAATCGAAATGGTGCTGATGACCGTGAGGGGCGTCTGTTGATGAAACTTCCCTTGATGGTGTAAAGCCTTCATTGTTGAAATGCTTCAGTGTGTAGGGTAATAATCACGTTGTGTGGTACGTCATGCTTGCCAGCCCAATCTGGAAAAAAAAATGTGAAAAATGTCTGAAACCTCATTTCTCAGCAATCCATATGCTTTGCTTTCTTTTGTTGTCAGCTTTGGTGACGTGTAAATATGTAAAAAAAAAAAACAAACAAAAAAAACACTCCCTCCTTGTTTTCTATCTTTTCTTTTTATTGCTTGTAATAAGAGAATTTCCCTGTTGTGGGATAAATAAAGTAATTGACTTGACTTGATGCTCAGCTAATGCACGTTTATTTGTACACGGTTGTCCTTTTTTTTTAATCACAGTTGGTTTTCCCCTGTGCACCAATAAATGAAAACGACGTCACAAAGAGAAGAAGGAAATGTTTACGTAACAGAACAAACAGAATAAGGATGTGACAGGACATTGTTTTGAGTCATCCTGTGCTTACACATTACACAGTATTCCCGTTTAATACAATGTATAAGTAGGATGGAGGGGCAAAACCACAGCTCTTTAACGCCACTTCCACCTAAGACACTTCACTGTTCACATGATAATCTTGTTAAATTTTACGTTGAATTGAATGTATTTAAATGTCATCAAACATTAAGTAACATTGCTGAAATAAGTTTAATATGTGAATGTAAAATTTTATAGGTATATCTGAAGTAGCGTCACATTATTATCAAAGGTTTTAGAAGCTAATATGTGGTGTGACTGGAAATACACACAGCTGTCAACATGCAAAAGAAACATGCACTAACAATTGCCTGTGTCCTCAGATCAAGATCACATTCAAGGGCTCCCTGCTCCATTCGAGGGATATAGTTTAGTTTTTAGAGTGTATAACTTTATGCAAAACATATCTAATAAACTGTTTTCTAGATCTAGGTCACAGATTAAATATATCATCCAAATTAAGTACTATAACGCTTGTTTTGTTGACATCCATGTTACATTTACTAGTGCAGAGGGTGATGAAATCAGGAACATTTGATGGTCAGTGTGTTTGTATAGAAGTAAAGTGTATTATTGTTTTATCTCAAAGAGGCTTTTAAGAGTCACAATAATTTTTCATAAATGGGAAAAAATTAAAAAATAGAGCCACAGAAGACATAATTCAAGTGTTTTCACAGGCTACATACGTCAAGTCAAGTAAACTGTCTTGAAATGTAAAATCAGTGGGATGCTCCTTTGCACTTTAAAAGCATATGAATGTTGCTAAATGGAGGATCAAGGAATTGTAACTTGCTAATTGCCCTAGAGAAAAACTGTATGTTAGATATCTCTAAAATATTTGTCCATATTATTGCAGAGCTTGCTTCTCTGCTCTACTAATTAATATTAATTACATACACATAAGTTTAACATGGTCTGATAACTTCCTGCAACTACCTGTAGTCCCCAACCTTTGATCACAGTATATATTATATTAAATACTACACCACATGTACGTTACATAAGACTTTCCAGACTTCCCAGCTTTTAAGTAATTATCCGAGTCTGGTTCCCTCTTTCCTGGAGGAATGACACGTACTGTTCACTGTCATTATTCATAGTTATGTAAGAGAGCACATCACATGTCCTCATGGATCCCATATATACACACACACCTTTTAAAACAGGTATGCACAAGTACATGCACACTCACACACTATGGACTGTGTGAAAGAGGGGTATGAAACTGGAAACTGTTGGCTGAGCTTTGACAACTCTGTAGTGATGAATTAACACAAGATACAGAGTTACGGTTACTTTGCATAACTCCAGACGTAGTTATAGCTTCTCCCAAGATACAGGACGACCTGAGGAAAGTGTAATGTGTCTGAACTTTTACTATTTTTATTAATCAGAAAAACCAGAGTGACCATTTCACACATAGAGGATTCCTGTCCATAACTGATGAGTTATTCACCAGCATCCCAGTGTTTGTTCTGGTGTACAAGGATCAGGAATGCGTGGCCTGTGCACGGAGCTGGAGAATCTGGCATGCTGACATTTTCTTTTTCTCCTCTCCTTCCCAGAACGCTCCCCTGACACTCTCTCCTGTTTCACAGCACTTCTTTTAACTTCCTGACAGGAAGGAAATCTCAGGGGCAGGAGGTGCATCTCTCTTAATCTTCCCTCTATTGCCCTCTGTTCTTCATTAGTGTACAAAAGTCAGAGTAAGTTTGGATCAGTTATTTCAGGCTGGCCAGAACCCGTCTTTCTCAGAATAATCCTTCATCACCGCCCGGGGCTGAAACCCTAGCCGGCACTTGATATAGACCCATGGTCAGCACTGGCTCTGGTATAGGATTCTAGCACCTGAGCACTCACAAGCCTCCTACCCAACATGGGACCTGTTGAACCTGCTCACCCCCTCTGATGCACGCACTCGCAAAGGCACACGCACACACCCTTTATGATCCCCTCATATGATCTCTCACTCTGGCTTGCTCTTTTCTCTTTGTCTGTCCGTCTCTCTCTAATTGCTATGTACAGCACCAAGAACCCATATTTACAAGTGATCTCATTTTACCCTGCTTTATCTTCATCCTTCAACCACTGAAATGCATTTGTTTACACATGTCCTTTCTTAACATAGCCTTAAAAGAGACTGCAGAAAGTAGAGCTAGAAACTGGAAACTTTGTCTGTCAGTCTGCCTGTTTACTTGTTGGTCTATTTGCGCTGTGATTTGCTCCTGACCTGGTTCAGTAAGCATGATGAAATACTCTGAGGATGAAGAGAGGTGGTTTCCCTGTTCTGATTTTGTTGGAAATGGTGGGGATGTACAGTCCCTCTAATACAGACTGCGACTGACTACTATACCCCGTCTTCCACTAACCTTCGCTCTCTTTTTTCATTTTCTCCTTCTCTTGCTCATTTTCATACACGCAAGGTCATAAAAAAAAGAAAAAAAGAGAAAGAAAAAAAACAGGCATATGGACATGATCAGCTCCGAGGCAATCAAGTCTTGTGATGGAACGATACAGAGTGTGCAAAGTCACTTCCAATCGCAGCACTGCTGCAGGGTAAGCTATTTATGCAGCTATTTATCAATATAGCTCATACATAGTTTAGTATCATTTTCAATAATGTTTCATTCACATTATTCTCATAGAATACTTCTGCCTGTTAGTGCATTCCACTTAAAAGCCCCGAGGACTAAGTACAAATATTTTCTCTCGCCTTTTGCTCTCTCTCACACACAAACACACACACACATAAATACCTGCACATGTGAAACCAAACATGAAAAGGTGTGCAGTGTGCACAGGTCACATTTAACAGAAGAACTGCACAATGCCATAGAAATCTGCACATGCATCTACACAAAGGAAACCGTGTATGGCTTGTCATCCATGAAATGACTGGCCTCCTCTATAGCCCTGCAGGGAGCATGTGACCGCCACTGGAATCCCCCTTTCATCTATGAACATAGAGTCTGAACCACATACTGTAGGTCCCCACAGAGATATGAGGGCCCTCGGTGGTGGCATGAGATGGCCTTTATTAAAACTAACCCCAGGCCTGTAGCTGGAGCTGAGGACAGAGGGGGAAGTTTGGGGTTGGGTGAAAGAGAAACAAAAAAGATGGAGAAATATGGGCAAGTGAGAACAAAAAAACAAACTGATTATGAACTAGAACTAAAACACGAAGCATAAGTTTGTGTCTTTTGAGCTTAGTGGGACAACAACTTGTTTGCTTATGTGTGAGCAATTGCTGTCACATTTCAGTCACATGGACCTTCCTGCTCCCCCTCTTGCCCCCCAATAAACAAGAGAGCGTTTGATAATAGGGAATGATTATTTAGCCTACTTTTATTGCCAACTTGTCTCCTGCCCTACTCGGCTGTAAAGAATGCCCTAATTTAATTTCCATCCCACTAACAACTAAACACAGACATGCACTCACACACAGTTCTCTTTTTCACTCACATACTTGTAGCTTTGTATCTTCCTCACATTTGCACACACACACTTGCAGATACACAGGTCCGATTCTGCTGACCCAGTGACCGGGGGCAGCAGGATGCTCCAGTTGTCCTGCACAGAGTCTCTGCAGTTAATGGTACTTTGGCACAATACCGCACTTCCTCACAGACACAACAGTGTCACACTGCTTTTTTTCTCTGTGATTCACTTCAGGCCACTGACATAACCTTGGAGAGAAGACACACTCATTTACTTAAACAGACACTTGAATGTGTCCGTTTAGGACAGACAAAAACACATAAACTCAGTCAGAGGGCCATAATGGTCTAGAATATGATTGGATTTTTGCTTACAAAGTGCCTTTTGTGGATATTTATATAAATAGTTACCATGTTATCTAGTGTATGTGTATGAAATGAGAGTGTACATAATATATTTCCACATACTATATTTTACATCTGACAGATTACCATAAAGGTTGCGTTGCATGGTTAAGTATTCACTTCAGTTCAGTTCAATTTGAGACGTTGTTGAATCAATAATGCTTTGTTGACAGCCCGCTTGTTCCTTTCTTTCCCAGTCCAGTTTCTCATGGCTCTCTGTTCACCTCTCTTTACCATTCTTCATTTTTGATCGGTTTACATTTTTCCTGTGGCTTTTATTTAGTTTTGCCAGTAAATACAGACAGAGCGAGGTTTCCAAAAGCCTGAAAGAAAATCAGCATATATATAAGACAAAATAATAACTATCTTGCAACAATTAAAATATTGATTAGAGCTTTTGATGTGCAAGAAAAAAAGACCACAAAAACTAAATAAAATAATCAGAACTGACTGTATTACGTTGATAGGGAAAACCAATATGTCAAGATCAATGTTCCCTTCTGGTGGCATCTTGATGAATTGAATTGATACTACATAATAGAAAATAAAATAAAAGGATAATATTAATAATCATTAAATGTAATAAAACATTGCTACCAATGTTCTCTAAGCATATGTTTCATCTTTTTTTCTGTCTCTCCCTCTCACAGTGAGGCCCTTGTAATCCAATAATCCATCTTAATCCAAACTGAGATTACATGAGGTGAAAGAGCCACTTTGTGCATGAGATCCTACAATGTAAATCACTCCTATAGTTTATGTTCATGTATGATGTATATATGTGCACACTTGATTGTTATTTAGTTTTTGTGTGTGTACATGTGTGCATGAGCATGTGTGTGTGTGTGTGTGTGTGTGTGTGTGTGTGTGTGTGTGTGTGTGTGTGTGTGTGTGCGCGTGTGTGTGTGTTTGGTGGAAGTGTGCATAATATGGTGGCTTTCTTAATGAGCAGTTGTTCACGCGGCCTCCCCTTGCTTCTCCATCCCTTCCCTCTGTTCTGTGCATTAGCAGAGGTCAGTCCAGTGCTCTTTAATCCTGCCAGTCTGATCCCCATCACGTTTCACCTCCTACACTCAACCTACTGCCCCACTGCCCCTGCGTGCCTGCTCGGGCTAGTTTATGCTGCCCTGGTCCTGTGATACCTGTAACACAGCCCAAACTGTCTTGCTTGTGACATTTCCCCTAACCTGCAAACAGCACACTCGCTTCATTTCTTCCAGTCTCTATTCATTAAAGACAGACATGAGACAACTTAGTTTAATCATCATCCTCTATTGTCTCATCCGTCATCACCAAACTGAGAGAAATCCACTGTGAATTACTATTGGACTTGCGGTCATGTGTTCCTAGAGTCCCGTGCAGTTGCAATCCTCCACTCCGCACTATTTTTAAGCTGCCCAGCTGGCACTACCACCCAGTCACTCCTCCTCCCACTGCCACAGATGCACACACCCACATAGATGTGTGTGCATGTGCAGGGCTGGTATGATGGTCCTCTGCCTCAACTATGCCCTTGTACGGTTGTATGACCCACAGACCAGCATGCCCCACTGGTGTGGATTTCCATTCCTGGAGCCCACTCCTCAAACATATATTCCCTCTCAGCCAATGTCCTGTCCCGTCTCATCACACATTATGCCAGCTAGCTGTCCTACTCCTGACATACATACAGTATACACAGTTTGTCCACGTGGATTCACACACACACCTGTTTATCTATGATATCTATGATGTGAACCTTTGCCATTTTAACATATGGGACATAAATAGTCATATGGACCGTCAGTCTATATTCCCCTTACAGTATGTTCATTATAATGCACTACTTGCCTCACGTTTCCAGTGTACGTTTCACCAACTGACAGGATTAGTAACATTAAGCCCTGAACTCTTGAACTCGGGACTTAATACACTCAGAGAACATGGAGGACAGACTACCACTGTTCAATCCTGCAGGCCTTACCGTGTTTTGTTTTGTATGTATCTGTGCATGTGTGTGTGTTTAGGACAAGTCCTGGCTCTGACCTTGGCTGTGTGCAGGTGGCCGGGAATCTGTGGGAAGCCCATAGATTTAAAAATAGACCCAAAAAGCCATTTTGCCCCCAAAATGCATGTGTTAGCACTTCCAAAATGTTGCTGCCTGTAATGCTCTCAACGGTTCTGTGATGTTTTACACAGCAGCCAGTTTGCTTCTCAACACTGTTCTTCGGGTCTTAATATAGCTCAGAGTTTCAGCCACTAGTGGAACATAAACATTAACACAGTGCAGAATGACTGAATTATTGATGCTCAGCTGATGGGCTGTGTTTAAACATTTCCTCAGTGTATGTGTGGATGAGCGTGCCAGAAAGACAGAAAGAAAGGAGAGTTCACAATGCAAACGATCATCATTTTAGCTCCTGTCCTCTGAGTAGGTCAGCGTGTTTCCTGTCAGAAGCAGACGGAAACTGGCTCTCGACACACTGCCATGGAAAAAGCTCTTAGGACAACAATTCAGTCAGCAGCTGCTACAAAGAAGAGAGGGGTGGCTGAGAAAAGGAGGACATCGGAGAGAAATGAGGCCAACGGGGCTGTTCCCCCACACACAAACATATAAACATAGATATATAGATATCTACAGTGTACCTCACTGGTGCCATGCTGTCCAACAAACACTGCCATATAATGTGGTATTTAATACCGCCAGGGAGCATGTCAATGGAGCTTTTTGTCCCCTGTGACAAAGTAATGTAGTGTATCGTCTTCAAACTGGATTTGCTATAATCATTGAGTTGAAGCATTGAATTGACTTACCAAGTAGCCGCTGCTGGTGAAGTACTGGCTGTTATGAGAGCATGCAAAGTACAGCAAACTCAATTGTTGTTCTTGTTGACCAACAGTAGCACAACATTTGAATTTCGCAGAATTCTTTGTTCTCTCTGAATAACAGTGGCATATTGGATTTCATACTTGGAAAGCAGCTTCAGCAGAAGTGCAAACAAGACGGAGCATGTGACAGAAACTGATGAGTCTGTGTTTACTCTGAGCCTCCATCGATATACACACACACACACAGTACATGAGCCTGTGTTGTGTGCATACACACGTGCAGCCACAAACGTGGAGGGACAGACTAGTTCCAGACAATTTCCATGCTTTTTTTGCTGTCTTTTTTGTTTTAAAAAAAATACAATTCCCGTGATTCATAAATACCCCCCAAAACCAGGTGTAGCCTGAATACCAGCAGTGACTTAAGACTAGGGAGGAGGAATAAACTAAGGTGAGCTTGCAGCTAGGGCCAAGGTTCACACCAGCAGATGACTGTCTCCCAAACTCCAAAAATTCCCTGCTAAAGGTTATCCTGTCTTCTCCGTGAAACCTGAAACCGACCATAAATATCCCATTTACCCAGCAACAGAAAGGTTGTGACAACAGCGTCCAGACCATAGGTGTCTTACCAGACAACAGGAGACGTACAGCTCCACCACAGATAATTTACAAGTCCCATTCTGTCAGTGACAGCTACACATCAAGTACAGCACAAAGCCACTTGCAGCATTACGGTGACAAAGCAGTGTCGGAGTAAGATGTGTGTGTGTGTATCAATGTATCAATATAAGCACAGATCCAAAAATACAATGAAACAGTATTTGGATAAATCAACAAATACAAACTCTGAGCTACCTGTTTCATAATAAATATATTCATCCACCTCTTCATTTTACACTGTCGTAGAAGAATAGAATGCAGAAAATAACACCTGCAGAGGTTTTGAGTGGGTGGGTTTACAGATATTGCAAAATGATTTAATGTGGCCTTGGAGCTTCTTCCCACAATGTTACTATGCAGACCTGCTACCTCGAGGCTATATGAGAACTAGAAAGATAAAACCATAAAAACACATGTGAACTTACACACATACAAACACACACACATACATAGAGAAACAGACAGACAGTCAGATCCATCTCTGTAGACAGGGGATGAGTCATCCACTATTCTAGTCCTAGCTGTGACCCGGTTGGGTCATGTAAACAAGACAGGGACACTGAAAACCTAAATATGGGGGCTGCATATGCAGGCAGTAAATACAGTAACTGTAGGAACAGACGGGCAGCTTTCGGCTAGTGAGACGAGAGGTAGAAGGTCTCAACAAAAAACACGTGCGCAGCTCATCCACCCAGCAGCCTATGTGGAATGCATATTGGTGGGTTGGGTGGGCAAATGTTCCTGGAGCACAACCCCACCTCTCCCAGCGATCTGCATCTGTTCAGCCTGTATAGACATGTGCTCAGCTGTGCATTTATGTGTGTGACGAGTGTGAGCTCAGCTGTGAGTGTGTTACTGTGTGTGTGTGTGTGTGTGCATATGAGCAAGAAAGAGTAGGCTGTAGTCTGTTTTTGTGCATGTGGGGGCATGTGTTGTCTCTCTCTGAGTGTGTATGTGTGTGTGTGTGTGGGGGGACTAATGTGACATTCTCCTGCTGCTGCTTCCATCGCCTCGTTCGTACCTCAGCTGTCCCAGTGGACCGAGGCCAGACGACACACATAGCTCTGGTGTGTGTCTGCACTCTGTGACCCAGGACTGTGTGTGTTTATAGCTGTGTGTGTGTGTGTGAAACTTTATTGTCTGTTCCAACTTCAAGCACAAACAAGTGGAAATGAATGTGAAGTGAAGTACAGAGGTCTCTACGTTGGGCCAGCGTGGAGCGGTGAGCCACTGTTTTGACTGAAGCTTCAGTCCATTCAATCGCTTCAAACAAACCACATAAAGGATATTTTAAAACGTGAAAATATGTGAACAATCAGAACATACTGCAAAGTACTGCCAGAGAGTTCAGGGCAATCCTTCCAGTTTGCCAAGACACATCACACATCAATCACTCTTGTTTTTGTTTTTATGTTTGACCCAGAATACAGGTTAAGTAAGTTTGTTGTCACAGAGAGAGAGAGATAGAGAGAGAGAGGCAGAATGATACTGTATAGTTAACATGGAAGCCTTTATGGAACAAACATACCTTTTTGAACTAATCTAAAGCTACGGCAGCCACACTTTAACTGCCATGTTAAATGATTTATTTGTTTGTTTTTGGGTCCATCATTTTTGCACAATGAGAAAGGACAAGACGAGGTGCTCATTTCATAGAAGATATGTATTTTTAGTTCAAGTCAAAATAACAAAAAACAGTCATGCAGACACTACAGGTAAGTAAGAAAATGTTTTGGTATTTTGAGTGAATCAACCCATTAAACTGACTTTTTGTTGTCGAGCTGTGGCACTGGCCCATGGTTGATCTAATCACACGTTTCTGCATGAGCTCATCAAGAAGAAAATAAAGGCAGTATAGAGGGAGAAAAGGGAGACACAGAGAGATGTTTACACCTTGAGCCAAACAAGTTGAGATTTCTTAACCTGCATGGTAACCAGAGAGCTGTCAACATGCAACATGACGTGACACCCTGCTGTGCCTCCATATGGGCTGAAGGAGAGGAGAATAGAAGTCAGTATGCCAAAGAGGATATACGGACTGTGGAGCTTCAGACCATATGTTCAGAAGGTGACTAGGTTGGTGTCTAATGGGATTGATCTAATCTGCTTTTACGTTAATAGAAAGAAGGCAGACAGAATCTTTTATAGATTTCAAACTTTAAATTGTTAGTGTGATTCTGAAAAGGGAAAAGTAGGATAAATAAGGAACTAAACATACGACACATGATATATGATGTTTGAGCTAAAGATCTAATCAGCTACTATACAAATAATATCAATATAACACGACTACAGTATAACAACAAAGTCAAGATGCAGTTATTTAATATTTTAAAGCTCAAATCCCATCAAGCTGCCCAAAATAAGAACATATAAACTCCTCTTTTATGTTGTCTGCTTGTTTGTTCAATGTGATCTCATAGTCATTTGAATAAACTTGTTAATATGAGCACACTGACTTGCTGCTGCTGGTAAAAAACATTTTTCAGGCCAATAATACTCATCATTTTACAGTGGAGTGAACACACCTGAAATTCCTCTACAGATACTCGGCCACCCACTCACCAAACACCGCCTCGCTCATCTTCAGTGATGTTGCTCAACCGGTTTGTCCTTCTGTTGTGCGTGTACCTGAGTTATTCTTTCCTCGGGGCACCTTCCTGCAAATGTAAACATCTATGAATCATCAGTATTGAGATCATCAAGTCCATCATCACATTATTATCGGAGAGTCATCTTTTTTGTTCTTCACCGGAGTATTTTTTGGTGCTGCATCTGTTCCTGTTACCAAGAAAATGGGCAACTAATGAGTTTCAAGATAGTAGGAAGTGAAGATAAAAGATTATAAGAAGCAAACTTAAGTGTTATTAGGTTCATCACCTTTACATAATACCGTATGAACTGAACGACCGGGAATCTTCACACATGTACAGCATGTTACAGTCTTCATCTTTCATGACTTTCATGGAAGTGCATAAAATGACAAGGCAGCGTCAGTATCGCACAGTTGTGTCACAGACCACTGACTCATTACCATGTTCATTGAATATGTAACCCAATCACCAGCTGAAATCCACTTTATAGTGATTCACTACCACCTGAAACATTGTTACATAACACAGGGCCCCAGGTATCAAATGGTAAAAGCAACACTGGTAACGTCTGGTTACAAAAGGTTCAGGTTATATGACAAATGACGAATAATCATCTGATGTTTCTCCTCATCATCACCGAGAACAAAATGTCCCATCAAATGAACATCAGATAGAAATCTCTTTAGGGTTTATAGACAGTGTGGTCAGTGTATGCTAGATTTGATGAATCTTGACATTATAATGTTTATTATAGTATATCTATAATTACATGATCAGTGTGTCTCAAACCAGAAATCACCCCAAGCAGCACATTTCAGTTAATAATCATTTTTATTTTCTTTAGAAAAAGAAACTATCACAACTTCATTTGGTTACTGTACAGTTTCTCTTCTCATATTCGTCACTCAGTCTGATAAACAGATTGTGATTTCATGCTGGAACACCAAACATCCTCCTACTAACGCACACCACTAGTACAACATGACAGTATACAACTTTCTGTTTTTCTGCTTTTGCAACTTTACATCCTCTGATATTCTGGAGTCAATAGCAATAGAAACCACTTCTATAAAAAAAAATGGAGACAGAGTAGAAATCCCTGACAGTTTCACTTAGAAAACGAGGGATGAGAGAAAGAACTCTTTGAGCGGTGTGGTCCATACAACATGCACCTGACGTGTTTTTATGTTTGTTTCTGTGTATGTGTCTGTGTGTGCGTGTTTGGACAGCACCATAATTCACTATGTATGTGTGAGTTTAAGAGGTTCCCTGCCCTACACGAGACAAGAGGAAAATGAGAGGTGGTGGGGAAAATCTAGGTCAGATTGTGGAGCATGCACACCCCCTTCACGGACGCACTCGTGCATGCTTTCTCTGGCTCTTAGTGGAGCGAACTGCATGCGTGTTCATTCATAGTCAGGACAGAGGACTGCAAGTGGAACAGAGAGTATGCAAGATTAAGGGATGTATCAAGTATGTCTCCCTGAGAAACACTTCTTTCATCGGTACCATAAAAACCCTTCATTGTCACTGGCCTGTCCTGTCAACTCCTCTACACCTCCCCCAGATAAAAAAAAAAAAAAAAAAAAAAAGACCTTGGCTCATATTGAACATACTGCCCTTCATATTATCCCCATGATCTCTTTCACCTTGCACAATTCTTCCATTAGGATTAATACATCGCTGCCAACAATCACGGCAGCCAATTAGGGGCATGGGCTGGTGACATTCGTAGAAACTTTAACTTTCCAAAGACAACTTTCCTGGCAATCATCCCACACTTGTGCATGTGCAATAACTTGCAGCTCTCCATCTCTCTCTATATATATATATATCTATCCATCTATCAGTGAGCCAGTCTCACGCAAACTAATTTTGTGAAGTACTGAGTGTGGCGATGACACCTTTGTGACATAGTTAGAGAGGAGCTAGTTTTCTCCCCTCCCCCGCCCCCTCTTTTGACTCAGATGGGAGTTGGGAGGAGGAGAAGGCTGTAAATAGGTTGTCCTGAACCCTCTTGATGTCTCCCACAGTAGCATCACAAAGCTAAAGCACACACACATACTAATGTCACATATTGAGCTGACATGCAAGCACCAGGGATCAGAAAAGGTAGAAAGAGAGTGGAATTAGAGAGAAAAAAGAAGGTGAAGACTTAATGCTAAAAAATAAGTTCTCTTAATTATTTACTACATAATGCCAATCCCTCATTACCTGCGTGTGAAGGCATCTTTGTCAACTGTCAGTTTGTGCAGAGCCCAAACATTAGAGCATGATTCTTTTTTTTTTCCCTATTAAATTATGTTGGCTGAAAAAAATATTTGCTTGCTAACTCTAATCAGATAAGAGTAATCTCTGTAGCCCTTTTCAAGTTTCACTCGTACAAACACCACAGAAAGGGTGGTGTCCTCCGAGTGTTAAGAAAGAGTGTGAAGTGAGGCAAGTGACAGTGCAGGTGTGCTTGTCTTTTACTACAACAAAACACTCACGTGAGAACACACACAGGTTAAAAACATTTGCTCAGTTATGTAGCTGTCCACTCACACAAGGAATTTTTTTTTTTTTAAAAAAGCATTATCTAAATCAAACCATATCAATGGCTGTATAGAGAAATTCCACAGCCGCTCAAGGAAATCCTCTGTATAAAAACCTTGTAGCGTTTCTTTTATTGTCTCTCTTTCTCTCTCTCTCTCTTTCTGTTCAGCTAATATTAAAAACCAGGAACTGGGGTGTCGACACCTCTCAGTAGAAAACAAGTAAAATAACAATCAAACAAGTTTTAAAACCTAGGCTCCACTTTCTCCTGCACTCTGACTCCTCCTGAGGAGTGCAGAGGAGGAGGAAGTGGAGGGAGAGAGGAGATTAGAGGGACTCTCTCTCTCTAAGAGACAAGTTTGGGGAGGACCGTGCGAAGAGGTATGGCCTCCCCTGAATCTCCCATCATGTTGCTCCGCAGTTTGTTATTGGCAGCTGTGGTGCCTAAGCCAGGCCCCCCTTTGGCCAGGATAGAGGGGAAGGAGGTGCTGTGGTGCTCGGGGAGCCGTTTCACCGTGGCCCCTTGGCTCTTCTCGGTCCCAGGTAAGGGTTTGGGCAGCCGGCGATACAGCCAAGGGTGTCTGAGGGCCTGGCTAGGAGTTAGACGAGACGAGGGGTCCCAGTCTAAGCACTTCTTTATGAAGTCAGTAAAGGTGGGGTCCTCACAGCCCTTGAGCGCAGCACTCCACTCCTTGCTACCAGGAGGGCCTCTCATCTTGCCACGGCGGGAGCGAGACCCCGTCAGCACAGTGGCCCCTGTGGGCAAGGTGTTGGCTCCGCAGTAGCGAGGGTGACCCTTGGAGTTGATAAAGTTCTTTGCCCTTTTGGCCTGCTCCAGAACCTTCTGCGGAGGCATACCCAGCAGCTCCATGACACAGGCCAGCTGGTCACCCTCGTCCTCCCCGGGGAACAGGGGGTAGCCAGTCAGCAGCTCAGCCAGTATGCAGCCAAAGCTCCACATATCAATAGGAAGGCCATAACGCGAGCCAAGGATCACCTCTGGAGCTCGATAGAAACGAGACTGGATGTAGGTGTACACACGCTGGTGTTCGAAGCAGCTGGAGCCAAAGTCAATCACCTGGCAGAGAGAGAGAGAAGGAAGAACTGTGAGTGAATATCAGATGCAAGAAGACCCATTACACAGTTTCACAGGCAACATGAGAATGTGCCAGGTGTCACACCTTGATGCCGCTACGTCCCTGCTGTTTAAGAAGGATGTTTTCAGGCTTGAGGTCACAGTGGATGATTCTGTGCCTGCTCAGGGCTTCCAGGCACTGCAGAATAGAGTGAGCAAACTTCCTGACCAGAGGTAGGCTGAAACCCTGGAACTTGTTGCGCTTAATAAGCTCATACAGGTTCATGCTCAGCAGCTCAAAGGTCATGCAGATGTGGTTGCGGAAGGTGAAATTCTCGAGCATGTGCACAACATTCATGGTGCCGTTGCGGTCTTGCTTGCGCAGGTGCTCTAGGATGCGGATCTCCTCCTGCGCCTGCCGGTGGAAACGCTTCTCATTACGAACCATTTTCAGAGCCAAGTGCTGCTGTAGTTTGTGGTCGTATACCTTGGCCACTTGGCCGAAGCTACCTTTACCAATAATCTAAAGAGAGAAGGAGATAAAGGTTGGGTTAGCTAAAAAATCTGATATGGTTGTAGTTTCAAAGACACTCGGTTAGAATTGTCTTGGATACATCAGTAGCTCACCTTGAGAAACTCATAGCGGTAAGCCAGGTGGTCATGGGGGACGTGGATATAACCACCCTGCTCATCATCATAGCCACAGTTGTTGTTGCCTCCAGCAACGGCAGGCCTCTTCTTGGCATTAGGTCCCACAAAGTAGATGTCTGGGTAGGAGTGGATTTCTGTCTGCTCAAGGGTGGTCAGTTGAGATCGATAAAGTCTCAGAGCCTGGTCAGGAGTGAGAGGGCCACACAGTTTACCACTATTCCCAACTCCATGTGAGCCGGAGGATTCGCTGGAGCCCTTACTGGATTCAGTGCCGTGGCTACCGAGAATGACAGAAAACACGGTGATGAGCAACTGAAACGACACATCTTTCGTCTGTAAATTAGTTTTTGGTGCATCTTTCTCACCTGTCCACACTGTGCTCCTTGGACAGGCTGGAGACTGGGGCCTGTTTACTGGGCGTCTGACCAGTGGTCCCACCGTTCTGAGTGGTTACTGTAGATATGGCGTTGATCTTTCGATTGTTGGTGGAGTCTTCATACAGGTACTTAACCTTCAGCTGGCCACCTCGCACAGTTACCTGATCCCTCATTACACCCTTGTTGCTGACAACCTTTTAGAAGAAGAAGAAGAGAGACAGACAGACAATGGACAAAAAGGAAGGCATTAGAAAACCTGGTTGACAGACACAGTAGTTTATTGTATTTCACTTGATAGAAGACATCTGCTTTATTGTGTTACATGAATGTATTCAATACAGTGATAAAGAGTACCTCTTTGTTTCGGGGGGTGTGTCATGCTACAGACAATATTTACAGACTAGTGACAACAGTAAACAACAGAGGTTGCTTGTAGAGCCTGCAAAATGAGGCCACTGGACACATAAACAAAACATTTTCATTTTGGATTGAATCATAATTAATACTTCTCGTATAATCTATGGTATAGAGCTGAAAAGTCTTCAAACTCATTTAGCAAGAAAGAAGAGATCAAAGTGGCCCACTGGATATATCTATTTACATATCACCTCTACACACTGCCAGGAAGTGGCAGAAGCAAATAACCACAGGTCACAGGTCCACAATCAGGCTCAAATATGAAAAGCTAATTTCAGAGTCACAGGCAGTGAACCTTTAGCAGAGAAGCAGTTAGCAGTTAGCAGCGAGAGAACCAGCATGACTGGATCTAGAGCCAGTCTAGTAGGAAACTGAAAGGAATGACAGGCCCACCCCCAACACTTCAAGCCAATAAAACATCTAGTCGAATACGTTACTGCAAATTTTGTGATCCTCTTTGAACAATTCACAAGCTTTAAACGTGACAGTCCACCTTTACCAGGGACGACCCGAAAGGTTAGAAGAGTTTGAGGAAAGCTCGAGTCTTGCTCTCGTCTGCCAGCAAAAAAAGCTTCGTTTCAGCGACCCAAGGAATTCATTCCTCCTCGCCCTCTGTCTTTCCTTCGCTTCTGTCTCTCTTACCAGCGGAAAGAACCCTCCACAAGATTATGGAGCACAAGGGAAATGACAGTCATTAAAGTTAGATTATACTCTTAAACTGTAGAAGCAGTGTGGCTGTTAATAAGACACATGGACTCAGCTTGGGATTTCTATATACAGACATGCTGAAGAGGCATAAGGAACTTCCTAATTGTCCTTCTTTCACGTGAACATTTCTTATTTTAATGCCAGAGTGGTTACGCTCATCTGAGGTAGGGCAGATTTTTGGCCGGCTTGTTTTATTTTCTCCCATTACTGAGCAGCCCCGCGGAGTCTTTGGCTTCAGGCTCTACAACACAGCTGGACACATGTCTACGGCTGAAACCAAGTCAGCTGATAAAGACAACACAACAAGGTAACGTACATTGAAAGTGGGTGTTGACATGTTACTCCGAAGGAGGATTCGGGTTGTTGTGTTTATGTTGTGAGCTCAAGTCCTAAAATAGAGATGGAATGCAGGATGGGTTTCCATACATGTAACTATATAGTCTTAACTTATTACAACAGCCCTACTGCTGACCCAGAGTCTCATGCAGCTGTTGCCCCAAAGCTGTACTACAAACGCAGTGAATGTCATTGATCGAGCCCCTTCACCCACACATACACACAAATGCTGCCATAAAAAAAAAAATCAAAGTTTTCTACGTGTGGAGCACCAACTGTGATAGATTATTTATTGACCGAGCAGGGGGAGCAATTAGAAAAAAAAAAGTGACGCGTGTGAATGTTCTTTAACACTGGTGATATTGAGTCCTCTGTGCACAAATCTGCACTGTGCAACAGATGGAGACGAGCTAATCTCTTTAAAACACCTAAGTACGCTTACATCCTTCTCTCGAGCACATACACTCTCTCATTCACAAATATGACTCGGGTTGATTAAATTGATGTCTCTGCTCTCTCTCTCTCATTAATGTTGTATTGCGACCCAGAACAAAGTGCTACTACGATACCTTCAACAGAGCACGAGGTAACACCGTACAACACTTTGAACTGGGGCGAGCTACTGTCAGTCACATTCAACTGAGGATGTTACCTCTGTGAGGGCTGCAGTG
The DNA here is from genome assembly GCA_036937835.1 of Pampus argenteus. Classification (NCBI taxonomy): domain Eukaryota; kingdom Metazoa; phylum Chordata; class Actinopteri; order Scombriformes; family Stromateidae; genus Pampus; species Pampus argenteus. The sequence continues at coordinate 7,769,728 of CM072863.1, read as the reverse complement.
AGTGTGACAGTAGATACAAAGGAAGGACAGCCCTAGAATAGAAAGCCAGGTCTAACCTCTGTGCAAGCCCACTGATGGAGGATTACATGAGACAGAAGAAGGGGAGGAGGGGAGAATGTTGACGGGTGAATTTGTTTGTGGGTCACATTTTCAAGCCCAATAAATCTTTACAATATATCAAACCGGCCTTTTTTCTCCTCTGCTGGTGTGGGAGGCTGTGGAGTATCATTGTCTGTGTGTGTGTGTGTGTGCATTTTCTGCCAAAGGGACTATTCAGAAAGGCAACCATAGCAGAAAGGTACTCCACGATTGCAACTAACATGTATTTTTATTGATGTTTTTTTATGTTGAAAATGACGACTAACAGTCCATAGATATGACAAAAATAGCAACTATATCTAATGATCAGCACAAAGGATATCTTACAATGACGTCTATGGGTCAATCTACTACAGCCAATAAACTATTTTATTAATGCAGACTTGAGATCTAAAAGGATTTGGTTCTTTTGTTAAGTCATTTGTCAGAGTACATGAGGGCAGTGTATGCATCAAGCAAATGGAGACTTCAACTTTCAATAATTAGGTAAGTAGTTTAGTTTATTAAATGTTATAAAGGTCGGTCATTGTTTCCCAAAGCCCAAGATGCAAACCTAAAATATCTTGTTTTGTCCTGACCAACAGCCCACAACCCAAAGATATTCTGTTTACTATCATACAGGACTTAAGAAACCAGAAAATATTCACATTTAACAAGTTGGAATCCGAGAAAAATGACTCAAAACAATTGATTCATTATCATTAATAGTTGCAGATTCATCTTCTGTTGCTCAACTGATTAATCGCTGATCTAATTGACACCATACAGTAGCTAATTTACATCCTGTAAACAGTATATTGTCTTGCACAGTTAAACTACAAAAGCTCATGTGGCTGTTAATTGCTGTTGGCTTGTTCTTGTTGGTATTTACTTTGCCTGCAAATACAAAATGGCAACTTTAATTAATCTGACACAGTCGTGAAGAACCGCTCGAAGCAAGACACATTCTTGTGCACCTTCAGGCAATACTTCTCTTATTCAAACTGAATGGTAGACTTAACTGAATTACACAGGTTGGAGATGAGATAAAAGATAAGCTAACCACGCTGTTGAACGTTGAACCGAGGAAAGGGGGATGAATAGGAACAGGGCTGAGTAGGGAATATCTCTGAGGAACAGGATGTCTGAAGACAGAGTGTGCTTCAGCACAGGAAATGGGGCTTTACTGACTCTGTGTGTATATGTGTGTGTGTGTGCATATACTTACTGTGTGTTTGGGCATGGGGGGCAGCCCAGACGGACTGTTTGTATCTGCCTCGTCTTTAAGGATGTGGTCTGTCCTCATATACGAGTCATACAGGCCGTCACCATGGCGTGCTGAGGGGACAAAGATGAACAAATAAATCAGGGTGATAATGTGGGATCATCAAATCTGTGACACAGTCACACTGACGGATAAAGGATGAGAGTGACGTCCATATGAATGCAATCTAATCTTCTCCGCAGAGGCAGACAATCCTGTTTGTCCCAACCAGGCAAAGTCCCATTGATTATTTCATCAATCAACCTATCAAGCCCAATAACTGCCTTGAGACTAAAACAACAAACTGAACAACAAGCCCTTGGAGTTATCTCCTGCAGGATACCCTACTACACCCTACTGTAGAGCATATACCCTACTATATGCTCTCTGTAGACCAATATTTGTAGACCAGTAGGGATGCATATCGTCTGCCACATCCTAACCCACAATTAGTGTCAAAAGCCCATTAATAAGCAGATTCATCCATTGTATGTATTGTGTCCAATACATTGTATCCAAGTCCAGGGATCTGACCTGACCAGCTTAGATAGAGCTTAGGGTCCCAGATCGCTAGCGCTGCAAGTGGTATTATTGGCCTAATGGGGGTAACAGATGCCTCTGTGACGACAGCATCTTTCCGTCTGCCCATCTGTCCATTCAGGCCGAGTCATGTACCGCTCACACCAGGTGTGCTCAGAAATAGAGCTCATATGGAAGAATATGAGGGCTCGTCATTCAATAGTGCTGTATGTGCACGCTCGCCTCTGTGGCATTGAACCAAATACTTAATGTGAGATAATACAGACCGAGTAGATGGACAAGATGGGCATTTGGGACTGTAGGGGGAAGCCAGTTACTCAAATAACAAACCCCGTCAGCCGTCTGCTCGTTGCAACAGTCGTTACACGCAAGTGTCGACCGCAATAGAAGTAAGCTGTCAGTATTAAATCGCTGATAGCTTCAGATGAGGTCGAGTAGCCTGTAAGCCATTTATAGTGCTGTTGTGTCGGCTTTGATCATTAACAAAGGCCCAAAACAGTGGCAGATTTGGTGTTCTCTTTGACAAGCCCTTGGGAGTGTTGTAACCATGTGCAGGTGCGTCAGAGCCCATGTCCCTAGTCAATAGACCAGCTCTGGGGCAGATTAGACGTGCTGCCTAGATACAGACGCATTAGACCTGCACAGCACAGCAAACAGAGGCATTAGGGCTCCACACACAATATTAGGCAAGCACAGACCCCATTAGCCCTCAGCAAACTCCTAATCACTCAGTGGGGGCTCAGCACTTTCTGTACAGCATCTGACTCTGTCGTCAAAGCTTCCCGGGAAAAACAAAATATGAAAGAGAGCCCAAACTTCTATGTAACCAAACATCCAGCCTACTATGTCCACCTGGCGCTCAGCTCTCCGCACTGGGGTGGAAAAAAAACAACACCCTCCCTCCCCCACAGCAAAGGGTAGACAACAAGGTTCAAGCAAACAGACGTGCAGCAGATCAGGCAGTGGGGATTGTGGTGGGGTTGTCACAGGATTTTGTCCTCCTCTTCCTGGTATTCTGGAAAAATTGTCTCTTTACTTTCTTTAATATAGAAGCTTAAGAGCAAAAAGAATGTCAAAAAAAGATGACATTTTTTTCTAGGATGTATTTAAAGTTGTTTTTTAAATGTTTTAAATCAAAACACAACAACAGAACCAAACAAAGATGAGGTCATCACCTATATACACAAATTATACAATTACATGCTGTTTATCAGTGGTGACATGGCTGATAAGACAATTATTGGAAGTGGTAATAACAGCACAGAGCTTCCTGGATTCAAAGAGTCACAGTCACAATATCAAATAATATCAAAACAACCAGAAAACCTGTTTACAACTCGGCATCATGACATTGACAACAACAACATCTGTCTGTCCTGTTTGTGGACTGACACGATGAGACATTTAAATAAGGAAATGTGTCAATCAAAGGCATTTTAGACTAAATATATTATATTTTATATTTATGTAAAGGCCATGGGTAGCTTTAGACTGAAACTAAAGTAATGTATTGTTTTCATTTGAGTCACTTTTAAAACAACTGTACATTAAACCCAAGCAAACATTTAGAAAACAAACAAACAAAAGGTATTAAAGACTGCACATTGTTGAGGTTACCTGTTGCTATTGGGCCCTCTGGTTTTCTGCTTATTATCATCATGATTGCAATTAAAATGGGATGCCAGCATCCGAAGTGGAAAAAAAACAAACAAAAAAACAATCCCGTAAAAACAAAAAGTTTTCAAGAAAGATTCAGAGTAGAGTCACGTCGCCAGTTTAGCTAACTGCATTTAAAACTTTACTGTTAGTGTTTGTTAAAGTAATCTGGAGTCGTGGTTTCTAATGAACTACCTCCCCCAGGGTTAATTAGCTCTTCTTCCTCTTGACTTAGACTGTAATTTATCCTTGTTTTTTATTAAAACCACACGCTTGTGTGTTCAGTGTGCTGGCTAACATTAGCCTTGGCTGCAGTTGGAAAAACCTGAGCAGGCGGGCGGTGGGGGTCGTTTCCCTCAGCTAGCCAGCCAGCTAGCTCGCACAGCCACAAAAACACTCGTCCGTCGGAGAGCAGCTCCTTCCCTTAAAAACAGTTTGAGTCCAAATATTACAGCTTTGTGGTGTGGCCCGTGTGCCCCTCGCCTCTCTCTGTCGATACAGTGAGTGGATCCAGAGCACCATTCCCGTGCTTATTCTCGGTTAGCAAACAGCAAACAGCGACGCTACCATTCGGTGAACCCCCTGGGTTTGCCCTCCTTTGGGTTTGGGACAGCTTGGGGCTTCTCGCTAGCTGTAGTCACGCCCCATGTTCAACGGCAGAAACAACAGAGACGTCCTCTTCGTGGAAAAATCTTCACCTGTAGTCAGTGCAACAAAGCAGCGGTGTTTAATCCGTCCTCTCTGCGGTACGAGTATCTTATTCGACGGTACTGCGCGTTGTTGCTAAGGGCGTCTTTACTGAGCCCGGAGTCAGCAGGCAAACAGAAGGAGGCAGCGGGGCGGTGCTTACCGGAGGCAGACTGAGAGAGCGAGCGGGGCGGCGCTTACCGTGCAGCAGGAGGCAGACTGAGAGAGCGAGCAGGGCGGCGCTTACCGGAGGCAGACTGAGAGAGCGAGCGGGGCGGCGCTTACCGTGCAGCTGGCACATAGCAGAAGGGCGCCCCGCAGCGTCCAACAGAAGCAGAGCACACAGCAGAGTCAGTAAGAGCTGTGTATTTACTGCACATTTGCTGTTGTAAAACTAACAGTTAATGTGCAAATTATTTTTTTATTATCTATTTATTCATTCATAGTGCAAAGTGTATAGGGTATATAGGGTATACAGCCTTGTTCAGAGTTGTATATTGTAGTTGATGTAGATGCAGCTATTTTATAATTGATTATTGGTTCACTAATTTTCACTGGTTTAATATCTTTTGGACCGTTGGTCAGAGAAAACAGGCTGTTTTAAAGGATATTTTGACTGTTTTTTCAAGTCTGTCTTAAATCAATAGTCAGATGCATTTTTCACATTTTTTTTCTGATTATTTGAATCAAATGGTTAAATTAGGCGAATCAAGAATAATTGATAATTGAAAGTAATCTTTCTCTTCAGGCCCACACAGTGCTTTTGGTCGTTCACTTTGCATACCGTCTCAGGAGAGCTGAACTGTGGATTGAAACTGGAGAGGGAATGGAGATCTATACAGGGATAGTTATAGTTAGGATCAGGGCAGAGGACAGACAGAGTGAGATCGGGCCGGCATGAGAAGGGGAACGGGCTAAATTCAGACAGTGATACATGCTGGCCGGAGGGCTGATGCTAATCTTAGCTCTTTCTCAGAGGTGAGAAGAGGGGTCTGTCTATATTTGCTGCCATAAATAAGCATGCACTGACACAGTTTCAGGCCTTAAGGCCAGCTTGGCCATGTTGCTTATTCTTAGATGGTGGTGTAAAGAGGGAGCAGGGTGATAATGCCTATAAATTGATTTGCTTATTACACTTTCCTCTCAAAAGGGATTTAAGGTGTAAGTGTGAAGACCAAGTGCCACTCTAATCACAGCCAGTGAATTTACAACCTCAGCAAAACAGGGAACCAGGTGCAAAGCTACCTATAGGTCTGTGTCGGGGGTTGGGTGTCCAGGCTGTATTTGGTCTCAGACCCTGAGATAGACACTGACACCTGTGGGTTTTTTGGGCTAACAGCTTATTTTGAATGCTCTTTGAGCACATAATCAACCTAAAAAACACATCAAGGACAGTATTGTTTGAAAATGTCACAACAGGACTAAAATTCGTTCCCATGTCAACCAAATCAGAAATGACACAAACTAAATCGCACACAGCTCATATTCTGCATGAAGAATGAAGAATGAAGAGGTCATCTTGCTGTTTAGATGAGTTATCGCCACCTGCTGGTGATATAAAACTATACAAGCTGTGGTAAGCGCTCAGCAATAAGCAGAATGTGCACATCACTTAATGTGTAAATCAATAAATAAATTGCATTTATCTTACTCTAAAATCCTGATTTCATTTACTGCAACATGTTTATGGATTTATTGATTCCTTTGTAGCAATTCTCATTCCATAAATTGGAATTTGGTGAGTAGTGTGTAGTCAAAAGCAACTTTTGCTGGGCAGATGAACATGGGGAAGTGAAACTAGTGTGCATGCTCATTCCCTTGTGTAACCAGAATTTGTACTAAAGACCTAAGCGAATGTCCAGTCAGTTAAGATAACTGAGAAACATCTATCGAGGGCTTTTCTTCAAGATTTTTTAAGGAAGATAGTTAGATGGACCTACATGAAATGTGTTTCTACTCAAGTTGAATACCTACACACTGGGAGCCATGACAAAGTGAAACTGAAATATGAGACAATTTAAAATGCAGAAGAGGTCTCATATTTCAGTTTCACACTACTGTATGGTTTTCAATAAAACCACAGGAGCAACAGACACACAGATATAGACACAATTCCATAAAGGGATGATTTAATTCGGATATCCTGTACAGTAGATATATTCACACCTCTTCAAATAAAACAGAATGAATTGCAAAAAAGCATTAAGTCTCAACATCCTTGACATGTGGATGGTGTGAACTATGAAATAAATAACACACAGATGCACACACACACACACACACACACACACACACACACACACACATTCAGATACACACATATATCGGCTAGGCTGGAAAAGACAAATGTGTTTTAAGGGTAATGGGCAGAAAGAAAAAATGACACGTACAACACCACCCAACAAACAAAAATTTGCACACGTGCAAAAGCACCCATACATACACTCAGGCACCTGTGTGCAGAAACACTCTACATAGACGCATGGGGGCACATGAAACAAAAGGCACTGCTAGCAGGAACAGCTTGGGCTTTGGGTGGTGGCGCTAAAAAAATGAGCAGGTTTGGGTTGACTGGGAAGCATGTGCTTATAGACAATTGGCCTCAGTTATCAGTATTTCAAAATAAAACTTAAAATAAATGACGGAGCATAATAATATGTGAATGTTGTTTAAATGCTTTGGTTAAATGTATTAATTTAATGATACATACATGCCAAATATCCATCAACCTAATTGGCAGTTGTAATGTGGTATATTATATGTGCTTTCAATGCATGTTTTAATACTTAATAATTGAGGCCAAATGAGGGAGCGCTGATGACACACACAGACACTCATTATAGAAAACACTATTCACATTATCCTCACTGCCCTAGATGACACACACACACTCACACACGCGCACACACACACACACACACACACACACACTAGAATGAATGATACCAAAAGAATAAGAATATTAATATTCATTGTAGCAACAACAAAGTTAAACCTTGTTACTCTTTTTCCAGTGTCTATATAATACATATGCATTGCAAACACATCATTGGTACATCATAGCCATTATCATGATTTTTATATTTTATATTCTTTCTTTGTTTTTTTGAGGGGGGTGTAAGGTAGATAAGGAAAGGAAAAATAGAAATGCATGCCCAGCCCAGAGTTGAGGGCCGTTTGGTGACCTGCATCTACATGTGCAAAACAGAAGCTGGTTACATTTTTACACCATCTTTAATTTGATAAACTCATCCCTTTAAAATCTTCACAATACGTCTGTCCCTCTTAGCTTTGGTGTAAAAAAAAAAAAAAAGTGCAACAACAGTGTATGGAAAATGATAAGTCAGGGATGGTACATTGACCGCCTCTCACTCCGAAGCTTCATTTGCAGGTGGAGTTCATGCAAGGTTGTGAGATCAGGATTTAAGAAAGGAGAAATGAGAACAAAATCACAGTTATGGCCTGAGGAGAGGTTAGGTTTGTGTATGTTTGTTTGGAGGAGCAGGGCGACGGGTGGTCTGATTAAAGATCTTTTTTCAGTGAAGCGCCTGACAGTCTTTGTTAAAGTAGAGATGTGGAATGATAAAAAACAAGAGGAGATTTTGGACAAAGTAGGCTAAAGGGGAATGGTTTCATGAGGAAGAGGGTTCTCTTTCCTTATTTTCTTCTTGAACAACACAAGCTACCTGAGAAAAATCAGAGAATGGATTTGCTGTCTTATCTTTGCATTCCTCTTTGTTCTAACACACAACTCAAAACGCAGCCTTCAAAAAAATAATACATCTCACTGTGAAACTCATCATCATCATCATCATCATCATCATCATCTTCAGTTCCAAACTTTCAGTTAAAAATACTCAGTATGATTGTCCTTCCAACCCAAAGAGATGCTGAAAAAGTAACCATGCCTTCTGTTTTATTTCCTCTGTGAGCAGGAGAGGATGAGCTGAGAGAGACTCATGCATGAGTGACATTTGAAGCAGCAGCAGCAGAACAATAAAAGAGAATCTTTAACATCCATTGATTCAGTTCAGTCCCAAAAAAGATCTCAAACCAGAGTTACAGGTCTTGTGTGTGTGTGTGTGTGTGTGTCTGTGTGTGTGTGTGTGGCAATGAAGACTTGCACAATGAAGTCCACACACTATGTAGCCTTTCACATCATTTTTAACCCCCTTATTCTCTCCTCAGCGAGCCAATGTATGCATGTAAGGGTGGGAGGCAGATGGGAAGGGGGGTGTTGTATGCGTCCTGAGAAAGGATATGCATCTGTGGATGTGGATGCATGTATGTTTGTGTGTATAAGTTGAGGGTGGTTACAAGTTCAGCCCCGGTTCCAGTTTCTGAATAAATCACAGGGTCTTGATGGACCAGCGTTCAGTCTCTCCCTGGGTTGAGGTCATAAGGTAACAGGTGAGGGGGTCAGGGGTTATGTTGTTGTAGGGCTTGCTGTAGTTTCTTTTTGCACATGGCGTATTTATCCACCACAGCTTGCACACGCTCCGCTTCTTCCTTTTGCAGGATGACAAGGAAGTTTTGCAGCTCAGGGACAGAGAATGCATGCCACTGTTGAAGAAACAGATTATTACTTATTATTTTTTGTTACTAGTCATATGAATGTCTTTCAAATTGTATATCAGCAGCCTATAATTCCCCTTTCATGCCAAATAAAGAATAATGTGTAAGAATTCAATTGTGAGAAAAATATGACGATATGTATGTTGTCTCACCTCCACCTCTCCAGTCTCATTTTCTTTTAGGACAAAGCTGAGCTGCTGCAGGTCAGGCCCTGCTATCAATCTCAGAAGAAGAGGTCGCTCACACAGAGGAAGTTTTTGGAACAGATCTGACAAAGAGAAAAACAAATTTCAATGCTGTCTATTACATCTGGTGATTTCTGTGAATAAGCCAGCAACTAGGCTTTGTTTTTCCTCACCTTGTCCATCGCGGTGTGTCTGCCTGTACAATGCAAATTTGCGGGGATTGTCCAAAACCATGAACTTATTCAGCAAGCCCTCAATGACCTCTTTAGTCGTGGTTACAGAGCTGATGTGCAGGTGCTTCACACAGTCAACTGGTAGGTAGAAGGATGTTCTCTTCTCACTCTGCCCTTTCTGGTCCTGTGACGGTGCTCTCTTGTGGCCGTCCGTCTGCCTACATGCCCCCTCTGTGCCCTCCGTCTCCACAGCGGTGACTGTGACTGGTCGATTGAGCCTCAGGCGGACCTTAATGAAACCTGTGTAGAATCCGTCTGAAGCCTGGAACAGAGAAAGAAACAGACATTAAGAGGGTGATAACAGGTCAGTGTTAATATGTGCATTATACTGTAGTAGAACTGTAAGGAAGTACTGAATCTGTGTCATGAGATTCACTATGTCTAAATATGATCATAGCTTAGCACAAAAATAAGGGAAAACAGCTAGCCTGGCTCTGTCCAAATACAAAATTTAAAAAAGTCTGCCTACTAGCACTTAGTATACTCACTAATTAACATAATAATTAAAGGCTCCAGGAAGTAACTGCACCTGCCTTGAGAAGAAATAGACCCGCACATATGCCCAGTAAAAGCACAACTTGTTTATTTTTACTTTTTTTTTCTGCAGAACAAGTTATAACATGCTAATTAAAGGTGTTGATTTTATTATCTTTAGATTCACAAAAACATGGATATGATTTATATGGATATGATTTTCTAATCCATATCACTCATCTCTTTTGAACCTGTATTATTTCTTTGCAACACTGTGCCCAGGCACAACTTCCTGTTTCAATTATTGATTTAAGAAACCAAAGAAGCTCTAAACATCCATTTTCATTGTTAGTTTAACATTATACATTCACCACCAATAATGTGCTCAGAACTTACCAGTGTCATGCCATCCTTAGAGACTTGAGCGTTATATGCATCTATCCTGGTCTGCACCTCTTCCTCTGACAGGTCTTTTGTCTCTCGCTCCTCTTCCTCCTTTGCTTCAGTTTTCTGTAAGGCAGAGAGAAAGAGAGGGAGGGTTGTAGTCAGTGTTAGTATTGGTGGTAGTAGTATCAGTGCTCCATTTTTACCACTAGATGGCACTACCTCCAACCATCAGTTGTGTAGAAAAACAAAAGCTCTTGTTTGCTTTGCTCAAATGTATGAACAGAAACCATCATATGAAACCCTTCCACTCTGTACACCTTAAAAGTGGACTCACTGATTTTCAGGCATATCAGGGGTCATATTTGATTAAAAACAATACTGATCCTTGCACTTTTTTCTACACTAGCCTCTATCTTTGTCAGCCTACAGAAGAAAAGCTGCTGCTCTGACTGCAGCTGATGGGGATTCATGGACATACTTTGCTTTCTCTTCCTCCTTGCTTACACAACTCTCCATCTTGTGTGCTCTACACAGGTACAGGAAAAATGGAGCAAATCCCACACTCAACATAACATGCCTCCTTTTCACTCTGAAAAAGAAGCTAGTAAGGGTTGAGAATGATGAAAGAGCGGCTGCTGAGCCAGCCTTAGCAACACAGAGTTTGACTGGGTTATTTATAGTACAGGGGGATGCATCCTCTCTACCTCACAATAGCATTTTTTCATCCTTCTCTTGTTTGTTTGCATTTTCTGGAGCAAAAAGATAGAGATAGAGAGATAGAGACATATAGAGACAGAGAGAGAGAGAGAGAGAAAGAAAAATGCAGGGTAGGGATGATTTCTGTAAGGGAGTCCTCAGGTTGTGTGTCACTCTTTCATTCAATACAGAAGCACTGAGTATAGGCGTATGTGTGTGTGCGCACATATAAACTGGGGCACCTTATGGTAATAAACATCACACACACACTCACAGCTTAGCTCATCCTAGCTGGCATTCCACAAAAAAACAGGTGATAACATTAAATTACATTTAAAATTCAAGGCTAGAGATAAATACCAGGAGTAAGGACAGAACTTAAAATGTGCTTCTGTGTATGTTTGATTTTGCATGACAGCTCATTGTTTTTATGGCTACTTTTATGTCACTTCTGCACTTATCAATCACTCATTTGTGCAATTATAACCCTAATATAACAGTAAATACCCACACTGCACTGAAACAACAATGAAAGAAGCAGAGGCTGTTATGGTCAAGTAAAACCGAAATCATCAGAACACAACCCTACTCTAACTTTTTAAAAATGTTATAGATATTTAATCTATATCTCCACATATTCCAAAGCAATCACTTAAATTTACTGGCCTAACCACATCCATATAACCCATCCATTTAATGAAACTGTTGGTAACAGCATGTACAGTGTAATCAGAGGTTAAGAAAAGAATCTGAGGGCCATGGAGGAGTTGACAAGCATCTAAGATTCCTTCGAAGTCAAAGGCAACAAAGTGAAAAAGAACCTTGCAGGAATTCCTGCGTTTGTATGAGAGTTTCTAAATGTATCCAAGGCAGTGCCCTGCCCTGCCCTCCCTTTCTGCATACCAGTGAGAGTGGCCAGAGGACAATAAAGAGGGACAATAGTGCAGTTTCCGCCCCTGTGAGTTCCACAAAGTCCTGGGACACTTGGACCCGGTCACGGAGGTGCAAGACACAGAAACAGTGAGATATGGACGCTGTGCAGGCTTGCTTAGTCTGCACATAAACTATCCGTGGTTACAGACAGTTGGTCAATGTTTTTATGAAGTGATTAAATGTAGGTTGGGTAGCAAGACTGTGCAGTAACTACTTGTGTACCCAATTTTTTATTATTACACTTTAATTTCCAGCGAACATACATAGTGCAGGGAATGGAGCACCCTAGCAAGGACATAGGTGATGTACGAATATGTTCTCTTTCCTCAGTTTCCTCAAATATTTCACAGCCTCTGAAAATAAGTTTTCCAGCCAAATGTTTTGTCAGCTTCCTGACAGGATTAACACTACAGGCAACACAGGCAGATGTGGGCCATGTCATCCATCTTATTAGAGTGATTTAGGAAGATGTAAGGCAGCTTAAATGTGTAGGATCTAGGCTTGTGACATAAGGGTGACACACACACACACACACACACACACCGCTTGGGGTGGCGTTGATGCCGTCACACTGATGATGTTAGATAAGAGAGGTCATATGACTGCTTAAAAATGTCTCTGCACAGCAGACAGTATTAAACCACAAGCCAAACTTGTGTGTGTGCGTGTGTATAACCTCTAACTTTGTCAGTCAAACCTGCGTGTGTGTGTGTGTGATTGAGATAACAAGTAACACAAGACTGTAGGATACATTACAACTGGCCAGTAAGTCTAAGTCTGAGTTGTGCTGTCAGAACTAAACTTACATCACACACACACACACACACGTGTTCACGCACACGTATGCACACACCTAGCACCTTACTCTAACACTAACCATCACAACTTAAAAATAAACTGAACCAAAACCCGATTCTATCTATAATTTGACCCAGAAACCAAGTCCTAATCCTCAAACAGTCCTTCGAAGAAGTGAGGAGGACAAAATGGTCTCACTTCCCAAAATGACCTCACTCTGCCGGTTAAAAACTTGTTCCGGCCCTTACTATGTATCAAGTACATGCGCACACGCACACACACACACACACACACACACACACACACACACACACTGATAACAGCGTGATTTAGTAAAATGCCTTTACTGGGTCAAATGTCGAGAAGGAGAACCACGATTGAGAGGCTGGCTGATTGAAAGGCTGATTCTATTTCACAGCTCAGAGATCGCTGTGTGCCAGTGCCAACACACACACACACACTTGTGTGTTTCCATCTCTTCAGAGGACACTCACCCTACTTACTTTAATCTTAAACCAAGTCTTTACCTTAAAATGTCATGATTTACATTTACATTTTATATTATGGAGACTTTCCTTTTGTCCTCAAAAGGGAGTCGAATAATCACAATGTGAGTATGTAAACAGTACAAATGCATGCTCATAAAGACACACATACATATACAATAGTGAAACTCCTCTGTTATATGTGTTGAAAAGTCAGTCTTTTTTTTTTGTTGCCAGTATTTTGATATTGTATCTGGTCTCAGTGGTCTAACTAAGTCTAGCTTCTTTTTATACTGTTATTATTCATCATATTTTACATTATGTACAGACAATCTTTGACTGTGATATAATGTAGAAATCACAGCCCTCAGAATGAATCTGGTATTGTGCATGATTGGCACAGTCCCAGCTGTGAGAGGTAGTTAAGTGATTGTTTATTATCATATTGTTGCAGACTCCTGTCGGCTGTTGAGAAGTCTGATGGCAGAGGGGAAGAGTTTCTGAATCTAATGGTCCTGCATTTCACACTCCTGTACCTCCGGCCTGCTGGGAGGAGGATTGTGAATAGTCTGTGTTGGGGATGGGTGGGGTCCTTGATGATGGAGGCAGCTCTCCTGCGGACTCTATACTGGTAGATGCTCTGCAGAGGGCAGGGGAGTCCTGGTGATCTTGGATGCTGCCTTCACCACTCTCTGCAGGCGTTTGTGGTCCATGACAGTAGAGCTGCCGTACCATACAGTGATGCAGCTGGTGAGGATGGACTCAACAACGCAGCTGTAGACGTTGCTGAGGATCTTTGGTGACATGCCAAACCTCCTCAGCCTCCTCAGGAAGTACAGGTGCTGCTGAGCTTTCTTCACCAGCTGTGTGGTGTTCAGTGTCCAGGTGAGGTCCTCGCTGATGTGGACGCCCAGATATTTAAAGATGCTCACCCTCTCCACTTCCTGACCCTGGATGAGCAGTGCTGATGGGTCCTCCTCTCCTTCCTCATGTCCACTATCATCTCCTTGGTCTTGTCCATGTTGAGGGTGAGGTTGTTGTCCTCACACAACATCACCAGACTCGCCACCTCCATCATGTAGGCTGCTTCTTCACCGCCAGTGATGCGTCCTATCACGGCGGTGTCGTCTGCAAACTTCAGGATGACGTTGTCCTCGTGGGAGGCCACACAGTCGTGGGTGAACAGGGTTTAGAGGATGGGACTGAGGACACAGCCCTGTGGTGTTCCTGTGTTGGTGACGATCCTGGCTGAGGTCCTGCTTCCTATCCTGACAGACTGAGGCCTGCCAGTCAGGAAGTTCTGCAGCCAGTCACAGAGGGTGGGGTGTAGTCCGATGGAGAGCAGTCGGTCAGTGAGTTTGTGGGGGATGACTGTATTGAACGCAGAGCTGTAATCAATAAAGAGCATCCTGATGTAGGAGTCTTTATTCTCCAGGTGAGTGAGTGAGGTGTGCAGGGCAGCAGCAATGGCATCCGCGATGGACCGGTTGGATCTGTATGGCTACTGCAGGGGGTCCAGTGTGTCTGGTACGCTGCTCTGAATGTGAACAGCACTAAGACTATCACTGTGGTTGTCAACATGAATATTAAAATCACCTACAATAATTACTTTATCTGTTTTAACGACCAAGCCTGATGCAAATTCTGCAAATTCAGAATAAGGACGTGGAGCTTGATATAATATAACAAATAATATTGGCTGTAATGTTTTCCAGGTTGAGTGAGTAAGGCTAAGAATAAGACTTTCAAATGAATTATAATTTAGTTTAGGTTTAGGATTTATGAGTAGGTTTTTATGATTAACTCCTCTTTTGTTTGTTTTATCTTTAAATAATGCAGGTGGACGGGGGACAGACACAGTCTCTATACTAGATGATTGGGTCGGCAGCTGCTCTAGTGGAGGCGCAGAGAAGCTTGTAAGACTGCAGCTCTGCTTCCTGGTCTCAACTCTGGATTGTCACGGGTTAGATCGACTAATAAACTTGGCCATGTTTCTAGATATAAGAGCTGCTCCATCCAAAGTGGGATGGATGCCGTCTCTCCTAATCAGGCCAGGTTTTCCCCAGAAAGGTGTTGAAATATCTATGGCCTCTCAGCGGCTGTGTCGCGTATCTAACCGGAAAATCGGTTAGATACGTGGAGCGGTTGGTGGTGTACCGCGGGCTTCTGTTCCCGGCTGCTCGGGATCTACCGGGGGACGGCTAGCTACAGCTGCCTTCGGTGGTACCGCACCGGCTACAGGGGGCTTGCTAACTATAGCAGCTACTGATTTTTCGGTGCTGCGGTACCGTGCCTGTAAGTCGCTAAGCCTCGCCTCCGGAGCTACAAATAAATTACATTTAATACAATTACCATTTTCGCTAAAGGAGGACGAGGAGTAACTAAACATTTGGCACACAGGGCAGGAGAGAGGAGAAGAGAGAGTGGGAGAGGAGAGAGAAGCCATTGTTTAGCTAGGCTAGCTAGTGACAAACAAACTGATGAAAACTATCGAAGTGTGGTTGCTAAGGTTAAGAGACCTGCCTGTGTACAAACAGAACAAGTCTATGTGGTGGTGCAAAGTTGTAGAGACACTCGCCAATGTGAGAAATATATGAAAATCTGACACGGTGAGCAGAACAGAGAGCACGTGTCAATAACACCGGTAACCGAAGGTGGCAGAATACGCTTACCGTAAAATATAAATGTATTTTATATACCAAAAAGTGATGTACCTCATTCATTTTCACTGTATTAAAACGTTAAAAAAGTGAACAGAAAAAAATGCACATACGCACTGCTCTACAGTGAACGCGCGCGCACGCCGGCTTATCTGGAGCGAAAGGCTCAGATCAGGAAATAATTCATAAAGAAAAAAGTCTGAAATCTGCTTTCACTTTTGATGAATGTAAGTCCCCATGTGTATATTAGCGTGTGTCTGTTTAAGTAAGTGGACACAAGTAGACTTTACACAGTGAATGCTTCATATGAAAAGTATCTCTATTCACAGGATGCAACACACTTCTTTGCATATCTCCATTTCATATTCAAACACAGTGAAAAAACAGGACACGATCCCAGGGAAGATGCAGTGCACTGCAGGGCTACTTTTAGCTACTCTGCCAGAGGGCTGTAATCAGACAGGGAAAGCCGTTCCCTTCTTATGTTCTGTATTGTAGCTGACAGTGCTGCTAATATTATATTTCAAACCTTTTTTCTCTGTTTAAACTAGGCTTCATCAGCTGACAACGCCTGTACTGTCAGCTCCAGACAAGCTAACCCAAATCCCCTTCTGTCTCAGCATGGCAGCAACCCTAACTCCACATGCTGACGACACAGCTGGTCAATTATTCAGAGATTATAGCTTCTCCAAATCAGATACCAAAGGCACTGCCAGACGAACACATGAATGCAAATGTAGGTTTAATAATTTCAATCAGACACTTACGTAGTCCTTTCTCTCTGTTTTGCTATATAAAATCAATCAGTCCCAAAAACAAACACGCAGAACAAATATCATATAGTGCTGCTGTACATGGCACAGTTATGTGATAATGTAGGTGGACCAAAAACAAATTTCAGGAAGTGCAAACCCATCAGTTGCTATGGTAACAATGTTTGCTACAGTTAAGTACTTGCTCTACACACACACATTCACACAGACACACATTCTTGTGCAAAAGTACCAGCTTAGTTTCTACGGAAACCTCTCCCACGTACTGAGAAGAAGCCTCTATGAAATCTGTAGGTTAACATCATTAACTCTGTTAGTATCTGTGTTAAAACACTTCAAACACATTATCTCTGACGGTAGTCTGAAATGAAGCCATTCAGCAGTATAACCAGGAGCCTTCTCTAAACAGTGTTTTCATACTATGATGATAAATCTATGCCAGTCACTCACGTGATAAATGAGCTGCCAAAAGGCCTCAAGGTTAATGAACAAGGCTGACCAGCTGGCAGGTTACACAACAGATGAGAGTAACCTCTTTCTACACTTACTTACATTCACACACACACACACACAACTACAGGCCTATTAAGGAACACAAACACAAATCACACTTCCTCTTTATACTTCTGCTTTTTGGCTGCACTTTTTTTTTTTTTTAAAAGAAGGTTGTTTCCAAGTTCAACTGAAACACCAACTATCTGGCCCATCTGAGTTTGTCTTATCCTTACAAGATCATGTATATGTCAGAGTCTAGTGTTGTTTCTGTACCTTTGCTGCATGCTTGGGCTTGTGGAAGAATGAGGTCTTTGCTGTGAAGAAAGAAAAGTCTTCACTCTCATCGTCCAGGCTGCTGTACCCGCTGCTCATGCTGTTACTGCTGGTCATGGAGGGGGTTAGCACCGTGTTGACAGTCATGGAGAGGTCCGGGGATGGCCTCCACACAAGTGTAGCAGCACCAGAGCAGCACAGTGACAGCTTAAGGAAGTCCTGGTTTATCTCAAAACAAGGGGCTGATGTGACACTCAGCCACAATCAGAGTCTACATGCATCTAACCGATCTGTACTTATCCAGGAAAAAGGCAGCGTTCCTCTACTGAAGCATCCAGAGAGTTGAAGTCACACCTGTAAGGGAGAGACAGGTGAGCTCGGCTCAGATTCGGTGCTTTGCGTGCCACCGGAGAGACCAGGAAATCCGAGAGCAAGTACAGACGTGTCACTTCCTCCTGATGTGTGCTGTTGTGTTGCCGGTGTCACACACGCACACCATATATGCACCTGGCCATTTAGAGCTAAACATGCACAAGCTTCTACACAACAGGTAACTGTCTCACACACATACACACAGGCACATACTGGGGTCATGGAATCAGTTTACAGCCTGGTTTCAAGTTAACCCTGCTCACCTGAGAGCACCTGTTATATCCACAAACAAACGCTCATACAGACATGCATGCAATATCACATCCTGCTTTCGTTCTGTTCTGTGTGTCTATAGCAACACGAATAGCAAAGATCGAAAAAAAGGCTGCAGGTTCGGTTCAAGTTTCCTGTTGCAGCAAGCAGAAGAAGACCAATTTTGCCGGCGTTTATGTGTGTGCGCATCAATCGGTCCCCGGAGTCCAGAGTAACCAGCGACAGAAGATCTTATGGCTGCAGCAACACGATGCTCACAGACCCTGAGCTCCTCCTCTCTCTTCTTCTCTCCGTTGCTTCGGCAATAACACCATAGAGAGACAGATGCCTCCTACTCAGCCTCTCTTTTTCTTACGGTCGTCCTCCCACTCCTCTCTTCCCTATCTGTCTTTATATTTGCTTTTCTCCCTCACTATCTTACAGCCTTGCTCAACCATCTGTGGTTGAGTGCAAGCACCCTCCCCCTCCACTCTCTGTCTCTCTCTCTCCCTCTTCCTGCATGCGACTGCACCCTGCAGAGCAGGCCACTTCCTCTAACTGAAGAGAGACAGAGAGACACAGAGAAAGAGAGACGGAGAGAGAGACAGAGAGAGAGAGAGAGAGGCATGGGTAAGTAGAGAGTGTGCTTCACACATTCTGTTTTACAGACGTAACGGTAGCTGAAATGCATTGACAGGAAGCAGCGTGCAGACTATATTGTTGCTCTGGTAATGCTGCAGCAGTGGTTCAATGGAAACCATCACAACCACCATAAATATGTAGGTTTCATGTAGAACCATCCCATAATTAAGACTTGTTTGTTAAAAGTCGAGCCAATCAGGGACAGATACAGTACAGAAAGACTCCACAGTTGCACAATCACCATTGGTTTGTTGGTAGTAGGGAGGTGGTAATGCTTAAAGTCAGAATAAGAAAATAATGAATGATTGCCCTCATGATAGAGATTACGGCAACCTCTAACCTTATGACGACTCTTCAATCTGCTCTCTGACCCTCTTGTCAAAAGGCCACTAATGCCCCTTTCACTGCTGAGATTGATTGTGCATATGTGTATTTGTTTGTGTATGTGTAATATGATTTTAAAATCTACTCAGACAGGATTATGCTGTATGTAAGCCTAAACGCTGCAGGAGAGCTGTAGGATGGCGAGGACAGTGTGTCACCATTTCATCGTGTGTCTTTCTGTCAGGTTTGAAGACTGATTACTTGCAGCTCTGCTCCTCGCTTCCATCAGTGTAATCACTACGGGAAAAGGGAGCATGCAGGGGGTGCGCACACACACACACACATACACGCACGCACACATGCACGTGCATGCTTGCTGAACGACACTCCTGCTCGCTTCGATTTGATAAAACCTGGTTCGTGCGTTTCAAGTATGTGTGACTGCAGGAGTGTCTGTGCGTATTGGCAGAAAAAGAGATCAATTTCTGCTGAGGCACACATAATAAGGACCCGTAAAGATAAAGGACAAAGAGAACACAACTGCATACACGCAGAGGAGCAGCTATAATGGCAAGCAAAAGGCAGAGAAGGGAACCGCAGGAAATAAACTGTCATCTCTCCTCTTGTCTGCAGCATGAGCGTCCAAATGGGAACCAAATGGGAGTGTGGACAGTGCCTTTAGTTCATATATCTCAAAGACAGACATCTAATGCTCACTTAATTCTGACTTTTAGCTTATTATCTTTAACTACATACCCATTTAATATGCTGAGAGTAACATCAGACAAACAAAAGACATTTGGTAAAGACATTATCCTTTCTTGCCTCAGTTCTTAGCATCCCCGTCAACATGTCTCAGGGCAGCATGATTGTGTGTATTTGCTCATTCTCTCTAGAAGTGGAGTACTATCTCAAACACCACCAGGTGTCTAATTCTGTGTTATCTGCCCCCTCGGGCATAGAGTAGCTGCCAACATTCTGCTGCAGGCCTGCAGGGTTATCCAGCTCTCTAATGTGTACGATGTGCACGTGTGTTTTGTGCTGGACCACATTGCGTAGGCTGGGATGCCAAATGCAGCATGCAGGCTTACAATCTCTCAGGTTCCTGTGTACACACGCACACACACACAAACAAACACTATTTTGAGGATGAATTTTTCATAAATACTCTATTGGTAGATATATCCCATGTCTTGTACAGTATGACAGTATAAAGGTTTGGCTCTACACATTCGATGCTCAGATTTTTTTTAAGGTTCTTGAATCACTAATCACTCTCAACTGTGTCATCTGACAAATTGCTATATATTTAAAATATTTTAAAATGCTGAAATATTCCACTAGCATACAGAACAATCTGAGAATGGGTTAACACAGCTATGCCATAATCGAAATCCCGACTGGGAGCAGTGATTAACCTAATTAGTGTGCATTCATTTGACAGAAGCTAAGGAAGTGAGGACATCACTGATTGAATAAATCAACGACATACTGCAGGACAGAGAACGCAGGGTGACTACAAACAGGAGGGTGAGGGAAGCCATGAGCAGGCAGAGGACCGAGAGGAAGGTACATCAGATGCTGATGTGACAGAGCATATTCTGTCCTGGGAACATAATGTGACCAAAAAAAGCTAATTGAGTGCATGAATAAATTTGTAAGCAGACAGCCAAGGAGGATGGGAGGCGTGTTGTGAAAGAGGAGGGTAGTTATGTAAAAGTGTAGGCGTGGAGAGATGCTAAAAGAATAAACTTTGACATTACCCAATCCTGACTCATCCCCCCCACTCTTACACAAAATCATAGATGAATGTTTTTCCCATTTATCAGTGCTCCTAAAAATTGTATTTTAATTTTAGGTAAGTCTAATCCTAGCATGTTACACTATTAGTATATGAAATGCTCACCTTGTGTTGATGGACTGTGGAGCAGTGGCTTCTGGGAGATGGAGTTTCTTCCCTTTCCCTCTGGTTGCAGTCAACCTGGACCTGACTCTCACACTCCAGGTGACAGGTGTAGCTGCAGTCTGATGAAAACAAAAACACACAAATCAGAGAAAAAAGTAACATTTACTCAGCAGTAGTGAATAAAACACTGTCAAACCCTGATTCAACAGTTTGTGTGTTGACAACATTCCTCCATGATATTTCCTGCCAGTGTAATGTTGTTTAATCAGCTGTAAGTATGCCAGTTAAACTAAATAACCAGACTGAATCAAACATGCAGTCATACCAAAGCTCCCTTTACATAGAACACTAACTCCATCTAGTGGTCAATACCAGACTCACACCTAAGTTATTTAGACTACATAGACACTGACAACACATTGGTGTGTATTTAGATTAAATTCTGGGCATATAAAATACACCTCTAAACTTATTGTTACAACATGAAAAATTAGTTGAGCAACTAATTGTTGTCATGTTGCAACTTAACCTAAAAATTACACCTTTGAGATCCACTTCTGTTGTTACATCACATTTACCACAGATGGCAGGAAATGCTTTGCTAAGTACTACTGTCTCAAAAGAAATATGATATCTTCCAGCACAGACACATTGCACAATTTATAATGGACGTGCTGTACAAGTTCCAGCAACTTACACACCAGAAACAAATACATAATTTATTAGATATAATGTATTAAAGGCTAACAATAAACAGTCCACCTATACATTCAAGGCCAACAAAGTGTACCACTATAGCAGTGCTGGTGTGGTCAACTCCCATCTACAGCTTAGCTGGAAAAGAATTGATTTACGTAATTCCCCTAAAACTTCCCAAAATTGCACACTGTTGTTCTTTAATTTTTTAGTTGGTTCCACATATGACAGCCTTGGCTTGTTATTGCTATGCAGACTTTATTGTGCCCACAGGCTTTCCAGTGACACGCACAGCCTCACATCTCTGTTGCTGAGATAATCTTTGCTAAATAAAAGGAGAAAGATTTTGAAACCACATGGGCAAAAGAAAGGACTGCAGTTTGGGGGAAACTCTGAGTCAGATCCCTTTTTATGGACCTCATGCGGAAAGGCCTATTAAATCAAATGCTATAAGCTCCACACAATCAGCTCAGGCTGAATAAAAACATAAAATCCTTTCAACTGCTTACTTACTGCTTAGAAATATTTAGTTTTCTAGTGCACCTCTTTGTTTCTGTGTTGTTGCTTTATCTTTGCTGCATGTATAAGCTAAGCTAAGCCTGGTTGTTTTCCTGTCTACTGATGTTAGTGGCTCTGTCTGTATCCTGCACAGAGAGGGACACCACTGCGTATCTCACATGCAGCATCAGCACCGTAACCATGGTAACAAGCTTCTTGATGACCATTGTAGAAAGAGAAGAGCTTGCTTATCAAAGCTCACTGGTAGAATGCTGTGTATGGAGGTTGAGTTAGTAATTAGCTATGAACCACAGTATAATCACAAATATCTTTTATTTTCATACCCAGACCTGTAAGAATTTAAAAAATACCTTGTTTAAGAATGAAATGATTCATGAAGAAGCATAAATAAGGAATGTAAAGAGGACCAGGAGAGGGCTTACTGAGAGGAGGGATGTGTCTAGCAAAGTTCAGATAATTTGCTCATGACAGTTTAGAGGTCACCGGAGGACAATATGAGTATATGTGTGTGTGTGGTAGACAAGAGACAGGTTTGGCAGAGGGAGACTGAGAGGGGAGGGCTGCAGAGTATCGCTGACAGCAGGGATGTGTCTAGGAAAGAGGAGGTGTTCAGATAAGGGATATTGTGCTCGTGAAAGTTTCGAGGTCACTGTAGAAAGAGAGGAAGAAAGGAAACACAAAGGGGAAAAGAGGAGAGAAACTCCTTTCCTGCCTCGTTTCCTTCATTCACTCTATCCATTTTCGTTCTAGGTTAGAGACTGTGCCTCCATGTGTATGTCAACAAATGTTAAAGCGGCTACAATTTATATTTTTTATAAACAATGGATCCAATTACTATGTACATTGTGAAAGGCTTCGCTTGGACTGACAAAGCCACAGAGAATTATTACATGAATCTTCAATTCCTCCATGCTCTTTTTAGCATCTTTCAGCTCATTGTTGTGGTCTTTTGGTTACTGTTTTGGTTCACTTTCATTATATATATTTTCAGTGATATTTTCAGCAAGCTGTATGCTACCTGTCCAGGAACTAGACGGTGCTATACTGGAAATTCAGATAACTTCTTCAGAATGTGGTAGAGACCAAAAACAGAGCTATAACAGAGTGAGTTACATTCGCCAGGTGGCCAAAAACACAACTCTACATGAATGCTAATGGCGCTCTGTATGTGTTGGATGTGACATATCACCTAATCAAATTAAAATTTGATATGTCCATGTTGCGTCCTTGCTTGTTGTTCTACATAGCACAACCTCTTGTGCAGCGGAGGAAAAAACTATATCAGATTTGAATATAGTTGAGTATAGCTGAGTTCATTGTTGGTTTGGCTCTGCACATAAAATTTGTTGAAAATACAAAAAAAATTATAGAAAATTACCAGCCATATCCTTTAAATGTCTGCTGTCATTCTCAAGGCAGAAATCAGCGTTAGTGTTGGCTGGTGGTGACTTAGAGAAGACCCCACCCTTCACTGTTCTGATAATTCATTTTGAAGACAGGAATTGCTGCTGGGCGACTGACAAGGAAAACGTGAGGAATGCCTAAAGGTGGAAACTTTCCTGTGAGACACACCTACAGTGTGATACGCCACTGTCAGCAAGTTATGGTTCACCAAGGATCCAGATTATTCCCAAACTGATAAGGCAAGCTGTCTCACACTGACACATGTACGTTCCCACACAGGGAAATTCGCATTTAAACATTTTAGGACAAATGATCACAGAAATTTGAATAGGCTAGTATTTGTGCTTTCAAAGGCAGTGTGTCTTATACTGACATCCTTTTACACTCTGAACTAGCTACAATTATGTATTTTAACTTGCAGAATTACATTTAAAGATTAGAATAAGTGTTATAGATGAGTTACCACTGTCAGTAGCTTCAATGTGCCTCTGTAACATGTAAATGATTCAGATCTTTTCTTGTACATATGCATGAGATTGTGTGTATTCTGGATATAAGTACAAGCCTAGTATTACATGTACCTCCTTAGGATGCTATGCCATGCCTATGTGAGTGCTAATAAGCAGGTAGAGAAAGTACAGCAGTGACCCAGAAGGGCTCTGAAGGTTATGCAGGCATGCTGACACAGGCACCATTATAGAGAAACACAAACGAGAAGAATGAAAAAGAAAGTAAAAGAGGAGAGCAATTAACAAACTGAACATGTTTTTGTGTGATTTTTGTGGCGAGATACTGGTTTGAGTGCCTGAAGAAAGAAGAAAAAAAAACTCCATGACAGGACTTGCAGGGGGTTCCCTGTGCTGGCTGGTGGAAAGTACAATGTTACGCAGACTGTTGAATGCAGAAGTTGCTTGAGAGAAAAAGGCCCATCTGAGGGATTTTTAGATATTGTTGAAGTTGTATGATAAAGTTGACTCATGTATTGGTATAAGTGGATTTGCAGTAGTATTCTTTCAATCTGTCTTTTTATATATTCCAAATTATAGGAACTACTTTTTACTGCCTGTATTTTCTTTGGATTCTTAAAGAGGCAATAACATGCACATTTCCAGGTCTATATTTATATTCTGGGGCCCATTTAGCAGCCCCTCAGTTCAGCTTCTATCTGAAACAGGCTGTTTTAACACCCTCTCCTGATGAGAGCACCTATTTCTGACTGGTTAGCACAATAGTATTAGTAAACTTCTCAAATACATCTGTACAAGACAGGATTACAATCTGAAATATGCGAGACAAGACAACGTGAACAACCTATGAAACAACATATAACGATAATGATCTGAAATCAGTTTGATGGGGAAGTAAAGGAGAGCATTTAGATTGCACTGAAGTCCTGTTTTTTTGACTCAAAGGCAATTTTTAAGTATGTCTGTTCTACTCCCTTTGATAATAAAAATGTTTCAATCACAAAAAAAACCTTCAAGGACCTGCCTCACGGGACACTTTTAAAAAGCATTTACGATTTGAAGGCGAGTTAATCTTGCTGTCAGAGTTCAGAGACTATTTTATTTGACAGGCCTTTTAAGATGCTTGTAAGAACTGCAGAGCAATTATCAACAGGGTTATTTCTGTGTATGTGGTTTCCTATTTTATTTTTCTTTTGAGCCTGAATTATATATTTTACTGTTAACTATTATACGCTGCTGCTCAGGACAATGTAAAACATGTTAAATAAAGCTATTATACAATTTTGACAATTTAATGATAATGAACACACATATACGTGCACATGCATGCGGATGTAAGGATAGGATAGCAAGAGATCACTGTAATGAAGTTGAGCCATAAACACTCATCAGCCTCTGCTTCCCCTGTGCAGAGCCATAATGTCTGCAGCCTGTGTGTGTGTTGTCTCAACAAGAAGAAGGGCTGTGGTGTTATGGTAGACTGGCCTCTGTTGCTCCTCCACGGCAGGAGATGTGCACACACACACTCCTCCTTTGTCTCTCATCCCATCATTCCAGTCTGACTGCTCGTAAACTGACACTGCCTCCAGACAGAGAGGGGTGATGATGCAGACACTGGGAGAGAAACAGCACTAGGAAACTCCATCAGTTCAATGGAAAGAGAGAAGAGAGCTTAGATCTATATTGTGTTAAGATCTATATGTGGTGACTGTCTTAACTTCCACTGCTGCACTTTGGTCGATAACATCTGCTGTCAGGAAAAGACAGGAAAAGAGGAGCTTTGATTTCAGTGTGTTAAATGATGACAATTATACTCTCAAAAGAGGGAACTCATTTTGTCTTGGTGCAGGTTGCTAAGTGAAAAATTGTTTCTATTTTCTGTCTCCTATTTTCTCTCTTTTGTTCTTTTCCTCTCCACTCCCATCGTGCTTTGGGAGACCAAGGAAGCAGAAAATCATCCCGTTTCTGCATCTTCTGCTGTAACTCGAGATGTGCCTGTGTGTGATCAAAACTCGGGCTGTTTGTGTGTGTGTGTCCATGACAGAAAGATACAGGAACTGGAAGATAGGGGATGTGGGTGGTTTGTTTTTTCTGTGAGACAGTGGGTGTGGGACAGACTGGGGAGGGTAAAGACACAGATTAGTGGCGTATTTCAGGTCATGGAGGATGTCTGTATGGCATTAGATAGAGAGACTGAGTGAGAAACATATTGTTTTTTTTCTCCTTGTCTTAAGACAAAGGGAGCAGGGGGTAATCAGGGGTTAGGTAGCTATAATGTGGGGGTGAAGATATTAACACGGTCACTAATGAACCCAAAGGAAGCTCCCCCAGTCTTACGAAGGAATTAAGAGCAGCTTTGAGGTCTTTAGCCAGTCTGATCCCATCAGAGCTTATTTGGAGCAGTTATACATGTTCTCCTACTGTGTGGCTCATACACACGCCATGCTACTATTTTCCATTCCTTACTCCATCATTAAATTATATATTGCACTTTTCCATTTTCTTACATGCTGTCTCCCTCACTCACTGAACCAGACATGAATAAATCTGACCCCGTTCACCCCCGTTAACATCTGTGTGTGAAAAGTAATTTCATATTTTAATTTTTGACATTCTTTATCTCCATCACTGCAGCGTCTATATCATCCTCTCTCTCAGTTGCCTCCATCTGTCTGGCTACAGATGCTCCCCAGCATTAACCAAACAAGAGCAGAGCCCAGTTATAATTTGTTTTTGAAAGCCTTTTTCCGTCTGAGCTGCAAATGGATGCAGCCAAATGCTTAAAGGGGTGTTTTTGCCTCTTTCAGAACATTCCTAATGTTAGTGATCACATGATTATTTCATCATTTGGTGGTTTAATTTCATAATTTCAGATGGATGCTTTTCAGTGGTTTAACAGAACTGAGATGATGAAATATTTTCACGATGAGTAAAGTTATCAAGAATGCATTAAAGATTAAAATAGCTTTGTTTTCGGGTTCCTGAAGTCATACTGAACTGATTTCTCTTGGAACTACCTCACACAGACTGGTTAATATTACGCCACAGTCTCCACAGAAAGTAACACTAACTGTATGTTACTTTGTTTTTCCAACTGCTCGACCATCTGTGTGGAATAACTGGACTGTACAGCTCCACACAATTTTAAAATACTGATATAAACATATCAACAACAAGAACAAACTACATTGCTGATATTGATACTATAGAAAATCTCGTAAAAGAATCACATTGATGTTACAAAATATTTGTTATTCTTTACTAAGGTCCATTTACTATATTTCTTCTGGTGCTTTCAGCCACGTGCTATGGCCTTTATCAGCTGATGAAATGGACTTTTCTTAGTTGATATGATGTGATACGTGGAACCACATACAACCACGTGTTATGATAATGAAAATATTTCAAAGGTGTACAACAAAACTGTAACTAACAACTGTTTTCATGACTGATTAATCTGAAAATCATTTTCTTGTTTATTCTGTCCATACAAAGTCTGAAAATTATAAAAGAAAAGATCAATGATATGTCTTCAATTGTCTTGTCCAAATCCAGTAACAACAGTTTAGTCGTTGGCCTGAACACATACAGCCTCAACAGTCATTATGCTTTCTAACTACATCTGAGACTACAGTCACCAAGTTATTAAATGTCCAGATAGTGAGTGTCATCAGAAGCAATGAAAGAGGAACTGAGGATTAACTGGGTTCCCTAATTAATGGGGACACCATCTAAAAATATCTATTATCAGTCTGCCATAGCTGTGGTTGATGTCGTTTCTGAAGCTCTTGAGGCAACAGCATGACGTCACTCAGGTGGAGTGGTGAGCTTGGTCGGGGTCTTATCAGGCATACACAGGACACATAAACTTGAACACAAAAGAGCTGCGTCAAAGTCTTCTGTCTTGCTGTGAATGAATCAATAATTATACAGAGCCCGTCTCTCATCGCCACACTTTGTGTTAATGTTACATTATGTATTCATCAGGACCCCCCCTCGCCCCCCCTCCGTCGGCCCCAATAAAAAAGCTGCATTACACAGTCCTCTATTTAGAGAAAACATGGGAAAAATCGATGCCATGCAGCCACCAGCACCAGCAGCCTCACTCTTATCTCAAATTCCTGTTACAAATATGAAAGTCAATATGATAATCCACTTACATAGGATTCTCTTGACATAGATAGAGGGGGGCATACAAAGAGTAACAGGGCTGGAGGGCATTGCAGTTCACAGACAGGCAAACTGATGTACACAATGCCTGATAATTTTTGGCCTACAGCTGGTCTTCAAGGCCAACCCTGCTTATTCTGACACAAGGCAAAAGTGTCTACTCATCATGTCTCCCCTTTAAAGCAAAATACTGACCCTTAATCACCACAAAAGTGATCAGCTTTCTTCTAAAACTTCTAAACCTCAATTTTCAGATTTTACAACTTGCACACACTCCACTCTCCTCTCCTCTTCATACCTGAGGTGGTGAGAAGTGATCCATTGGAGGATGATCGTCGGAGGATCCGCAGGCTGTCGCTCCAGGAGCGAGACTTAGGCAGCCTCTTCAGCAGCCGCCCCAGCCGGCGTGACACCTGTCCAAAGCAGGCACTGCCAGCTTCCCCTTCCGAATCCCCCCTGACCTCCTCCAGATGCAGAGACACCTGGCCGAGAAATGTTCTGCCCACCCCAACCGCTTTAACGTCCTCGGACCCGACCCCAACCCCTGTCCCTTCCTCCGGGACGAGAGGTGCTATCTGTGCCATGGATGGAGCATGGTGGCACCATCCAGCAGGCACTGTCCTGTGCGCGTAGCCCTCGCTGGCCCTCCTGTCCTGCCCCCTGTTGCCCCTGTCTCTCTGAGGACTGCCCCAGCGCCAGACCCCCCAGTGCCCCCCTCTGCCATCCCAGCGCAGCCACTCTGCCACCGGTGCCACGCTCCGAATAAACAGCCCTCTCTCCACTCGCTCTGCCACCCCTCCACCTGTACTCCTCACACGCTCCCTAAGACCTCTCTACTTGCCTCACTCTTTTTTTCCCCTCTCTGTCCTGCACCCGAGCACTCCTCACAACTAAGCATGCAGACATGAGCCTTGAATCTCTGCTGTGCTACTTGTTCCTCTGACGTCCTACCGTTTCTGTTATCACTGCTCCCTCATCCTCTCTCTCTTTCTCTCTCCCTCTCTCTTTCTCTACTGCAGTACCCACACACTCTGCAGTAGCAAACAGCCAGCTTAAAGAGACAGAAACCCCTAAATGCAGACACAATCCTGGCTATTCTGTCCCCCCTCTTTCCTCTATTTCCAGCAACAGGAGCCTTTCTCCTTTCCCGTCAGCGGCTGACTTTACACTTCAGTAGTGAAGGCCACAGTTAGATCTCCACACAATAGAGCAGACACGTCACAAACCACTGCAGAGCAGCTTATCCATGCTGTCTTGCCTCTTCACCCCCCTTTTTCTGTTGCCTCCTCAGTGTGAAACCCACAGCCTGGTTGAGGGAAGTGAGTCATCTATCCTATCTAACCCCACAAGAGTGACATATCAAGCGACTGTGAAGGACATGCATCACATCAAGTGTGCTTCTCGGTGCTTGTGTGTGTGGGTTGAGGTGATGCGCAGTCTGTCGGACATAAATATGCACTGTGAAATAGAGAGCGAGAGCCACTGGGAGTTCTCCTCCTGCCCTACATCTAAAATTGAAGAGTTCAGAGGAACAGGATGCTCACCCACAAGCGTATGACATAATCATGAGCAATGCCATTTGAAGGTTATGGTCTGATGTCACCTCTGCAGTGCTTGTTGTGTTTACGTAGGATGATGTCAGGTGCATTTTTCTAATTAATCTCAAATACTCTCTCAACTAACGTGTTGAAGAATGTCTTTGTCTGGTTCTCTCTGCCCTAACTAGCTCTTCCTCTGCAGTCCGGCTATCACCATCCACCAAGGGCAACCTAAATATAGCCTTGTTTGAAAATCCCCACTGTTCTGCCATACATGCATCAGAGCAGTGATGCACAGTGAGGAGAACACAGAAACACCTGTAAAAAACAAAACCTTTATCTGGTCAGCCAATCATGTCATTTTCTATTGTCATCGAAGTCTAAAAGCGCAAAGCTGACCGACGTCTGACAGGGCAAAGAATCTTTCTATGTTGGGGAAAAAATATATATATATATATAGAGACTAAAGGAAAATATTGTGTAAAAGAAGTATGATGTATAATAGCTTTCTTTCCTATTCAATGCAGCTTTGTATTTTTCAACTTAAGACACATAAGCTCTGAAGGAATGTTTTGGCTGAAGTCTAGTTAAAACTTTATCCATCGCAGGTCTGGCAGAGCCGCAGCAGCAATGGTATGCTGGGACAAGAAGGTTATGAGCCATTTAACACAACCCTCCTCCCGCATTTTCTTCTTTCACTGTGAATGGAGCTTTGAGAAACCAATGTGAAACGGATGAGAGGGTTCCTGAGACAAGGCCTGTAGTGTGCAGACCAGGGGATGGGGTAGAATAAGGAAGAGAAAGTTTAAGGAAGAAAAAAAAATACATCCTCTACAGCTCAGGAATGCCATGGGACATAAAGAATACAGTGGAAAGGTAACTGTGGAGGTCAATGGCAAATGTCTGTGTGTGTTTAGGTGTGCGAGTCCCTCCCCGTCTCTGCAGTGATCAGCAGACGACCCCACATCTGCTGCCGTATGAGGCTCTCTACTCTGTTTGCAAATATTTCAGCAACTATACTGTTTATACTTCCTTCCTACTAGAACCAATTCTGAGATCTACTATATGTGAGCTAAATTACTCAGAAGCATAGTTCATTGTGCTTTTTTGTTGTGAAATCAAGTTTGGAGGAGCTCTGATCTCTGGAGCGTTCACCTTGTTGCGCAGTGCTCTGACACAAAGAACAAAGATACACAGGACCGATAACAAATCAAAGTACGCAGTGAGACGTGGCCACTCTCTGGAATGATTATTAAAAGTAGCACCAAACTGTTTGACAAATTGCTTAGCTGAGTGACAGAAAATGTATAGACTGTTCAGTTTAGATCATTAATCAATCAAACATGTTTTTGATTTGAAAATGACAAAGATTCTTTGATTTGAGATTCTAAAATGTGAGGATTTGCTGCTACTTACTTCTGTTTTATATAATTTTTAAGTTCCACATTTGGGAGATTTGGTTGGCAGGTGCTAAAATGTGCTCTGGGAAATTTTGATGGAAATTTCTTTACTACTTTCTGACATTTTATAAACTAAACAATCAGTCTATTATTTGGGGAAAAACACCAAACAAATACATAATTCAATAATCCTATGAAGCATCAATAACTTGCTTATAGACAGTTAAATACTTAACATAATTATAACATATCTCTTATCATACATAATGATATTTGATTACATACAACACTTGTACTTCTGGTGGCTTTAAATCTATTTACAGATGTTACAATTGTGGATAAATACACTCGTAAGTACATTAATACGTCCTCTAAATCTGCTGATAACTACATTATAGTGTTATAAATTATATTTTAGTTGTTCATATGCTGCTTTGAGGTTCTAAATAGGGGGATAAAGTGTGTATTGAAGATAAGAGGTTTACATCTTATGCTGTTGCTGTGACAGAGCATGCCAGCACCATGGTTCTCTGAAAGCTTTAATTAAATATCAATTTGATGTCTACCAGGCTGTAATCCCGACCTCTCCATCCCTGAGACATAATCGCAGCCAGGAGACACCCAGTGTCGGGGACCCTTGGGGGTCCTTGCACCCTACTTTGACAACCACTGCATTAAATAAACCAGATTAATGTCAGTAAATAAGACATACAGAGCTCATTGACGTCTAGACAGTCACACTTATCAGACATGTTGGTCATATGCTTCGTTATTTTACGCCCAATCAGGCCCTGGTGGCGCATATGGCTCTCATCTGTATTTATTCATACAGCTTGGGGCTTGCTGTGACTTGGATGCATCATAAATCAAACCTACTTCTAACTCCCAATAGGAGCAATACAGATAATAAAAAGCACAAACAAGGGCGAAATCCAGCAGTAGGAAAGAAAGTCAAAGGACGACGACAACAACAGAGCGGCAGACTATGAGACTGGGAGCTCTGGCTGAATGGACAGATTCCACTGCGAAGCAAGGCCACATCACAACGCTCTCTACTGTCCCAGGGGGAGGACGAGCTGCATTTCTATAAGCTTCATATATAACAAAGCCAACGCAGAGAGAGCGAGGGATACAAGACAAAAGTGCAGAATGATGGTTGTTTATGGTTGCAAGGCCTCCCTGTCATTTGCTGGGTGTAGTTAAAAGAAGAGCATGCGTGTGTGTGTGCTGCTTCTATTTTGGCAGTTTCGGTTGCCTTACTCCCCACAAAAATACCCTGAAATGCCTAAATGTCCCAGGGACCCCCATGAGTGCACACCGCACTCACCTCTGATGTTTTCTGAGAAAAAGGGGACAATTTATTCTAGAGGTCAGCTGCTGGCAGCATGAAGCTACTGCCAATTAGCTCAATCCATAAAGGGACTAGCGGAGAGAAAAAAATCTCAGTGAAGTTCTTGGGCTATAAAGAAACTCATAACTGTGGGTGTGTGAGAGAGAGAGAATAGTGCTCCAGTAATCTCTGCTCGCTCCACTGAGCTCTTGCTGATAACACACTAAATCAGACAGCTCTGCAGTGCTGGACAAACTCGCTCTTCCTCCCCATCTATCTTGTTCTTGCTCTCCATCTATCCTCATTTTTATCACCCTGCCTCCCTTCACCTCTCCTTTGACTCTGCACTTTTTTGTCATCCTCTCACTCTCTTGTTCCATCTGCCCTTGGCTCTCCCTTTCTTCCCTCACATTCAATCCCTTCTTCAGTTTGCTTTATCTCACACTGGTGTGCAGCCACAGCCTCTCCATAACTGAGTGTTGCTGACACAATGCCAACTCAGCAGGCGCATGCACTCGCTGTGCATACATGTACTAAGTGCAGACAAAGGAACTGATACTGAGATACTGAGCACAATTGATGTTTCTAACAAAAAGATGTGTATATACTTTTGACTGGTACTGCACGTGTGAACACGTATGTATACAAGCCAGATTAAACACATATCCACACTGTCAGGTCAAATTGGCTTGGCCCAAAATATCTGTATCTCAGATCAGAGCCTGAGGCTCTCAGCAGTATTCATGTGACCCCAGAAGTACACTTAACTGCGTATAATGGCTTTAAACATACCATCAAATACACAAACAAGGAATCTCACAATTAACTGTGAGATTTATAGACATTTCCAATGTGTTTCTGGACGACACAACCTTTCCTTGTCTTTTGAGGCTGCAAATCACAGAGTGAGTCCTCTGGAAGGCAAAGCTGGAAGGACAAGATAATGGGCTTTCCATGGACAATATTTGGCTGTGTCTGTGGAGCAAAACATTTGGCAATGTCCTTCCCTGTCACACTGGCTCACTGTCAAAAGGCACATGCACACTTTTTGTGTACAAATACACAGGCAGCAGTATAGAAGAGTTAAGCAGTTGCTACTTGTGTCCTTCATAAAATAAGACAGTTATATGCCAGAAACCAGATAGAAAAACTGCTCTCATTAAAGTATTTTGCATCCATTTTGTTTCAAAGAAGGAAAATACAATAAAGGCAGCAGACTAATTCAACAGCTGTCGGCACTTAAATATGTGTTTGATTTGCAGTATATGAAAACAGTGATGAAAACATGCTGATCGCTGATTGGGCCAACAGGTTAAAGTCTACAACATACTGTCAAAATACTGAGATGGACTGTGAATGCATCAACGACTTACTTTGACACTTGAGTGCCTGCGCAATGATCTGACGAGGACAAGAATCACACCAGGCCTGCTTAACGAGTTTGGCCTCGAACCAGTGTCCTTCTCCCCTCTCTGTCCTCACCCGGGGGTCCACCCCCTGAGGAAAGATGGACCAGGCCTGCCGGCGAGGACGCTCGTTGCGGGCCAGCCTCACGACTCCGGTCCTGCCCTGTGTAAGGCGCTCCAGCGGGAGACCGCCGATCTCATCTTGTGCCGTCACAGAAGAGGAGATGCCCTGATGTCCGCTGTCTCCGTTTCGAGAGTCCCGTCTCCGATGTGCCGAGTCCCGGCGCCTTTGCGATCCTTTGTGCCCATTCGCCACCGATGCACTTGGCACATTGATGGCCGATCTCATAAGAGTGTCCCCCCTCTGTTCACCTGTGTTGTGGTTGCAGTCACTGGTAATGTGCCCGGTTTGACTTCCTCGTGTCAAGCCTGTGGTGCGCCTGTCGCAATCCGTGCTGCCCTCCTCTCTGTCCCGGTCCGGGCTACGTGGCGCAACAGGGGCGGCCGAAGCTCCGCATCCTTCACCGGGCATTCCTCTTTCCGTTTCTCCCGCTGGTCCGGAAGATTTCCCTTCAGCAGTGGCCGATGCGCACTCCTCGCCGCTCCCTGATCTTCTCCAGGACATTATCATCTCCCGGGATGACTTTCTCGGCAGGGTGATTTTCTTCCCGCCGCCGACCACTTTCAACACCAAGAGCTGCGGTTTCGAGTCCAGTCTGTGCGGACTCACAACACTTGCAGACGCCATTGTCCTGTTCTCCTGTAATGCGTGTGTGTTTGTCTGTTTCAGAGCGTGTACTGATGTGTGTTTCACTCCGTGATCTGAGTGTAAACTCAACTCACGCCCGCTACAACCGTGTAGTAATGACGCAGGGGGTCTGACAGCTTTACAAGCTGTGAGCGCGTTCCCCTTTAAAGCGACATGAGCGCGCACTAATCCCTGGTTCATACCGTAGGTTTGATTTGACAGTACATAATGAATTATTACGTCCTTCACTGAATAACATTTAGGTTTCTCATTTACTCCATATTTAATTGTAGTAATAATCTGCCTGAAACCACTTGTAGCCTACTACAAGTACATTAAAGAAAATAACAGAACAGAACAGAAACCACAATCAAAGTAATTAAGACATAGAATATGAAAATAATGAGGATATCAGATTTTCTTGTTTTTAATATAATGCCAAGAACAACAGTGGCTAACACAGGATGCCTTTGGCATCGAGTGCCTGTTTTTGACTATGAAACATGTTCTGTTGCATGTAATTAATTATTTATTACTTTTTTGAAGGTACTAAACAGGTGTCAGGCAAAAGCTAGAGACATATCCTCTAACTGCTCATAAAATCTAAGTGAAAAGTATAAAACAGAGCTGACAGTTCTTTAGGTGGGCCGATAGTATACACAATACTCGCTGGCCATGACGTAGAACAGTAAGAAATTCTAAATGATAAACACACAATGTCACACTTGTGTGTGTGTAGGCAAAAAGGAAAGTTATCAAATGTTCCACTACGCCAGCAGCATGTCATATGAGCAGCAATAAAAAAAACAGACAGTTGAGTTCATCACTCTAACAAAGCTGAGGAATCCCCCCCAGAGAACGAACACACCACTGAGTGAAAAACTTTCAATTTCATTATCTCTACTTTGCAGTGTCACAACAGCACACTTATTTCCTTTTTTTGTCTGAGACCTTTGATCTTTTAAATAGTTTCACGTGATTTCATTTTCTCTTTTCTAAGTCTCCAACACTGACTTGAATGTGAAAATGCAGACTAAATATGAGATCGTACTGTTACCACAGCCTAATGTGACCTTATAGATTTGGTGATTCCCCCTCACAGAGGTATGTTGCTACTGTAAAATGACAAGATGGCACATGTAGCGCTTTTTTTACTTTCACTTTTCTGCCTGTACTACTTCATCAACTGAATTACATGATGTTATTCCTCAAGACAAAAAAAGAATGAAAGATTAAAATCTGGTGGCCTAATAAAGTTTATATGTGAAGTAAAAGTCAAATATAAATTAAATAATTTAATCCAACCTCACACATATGTGAGCCCTTCATAAACAAATAACAAACCCTGGGATTTCCCCACATTGAGAGCCACTGGTTTATATCATTTCATACTGTCAATCTGTTAGTGGGCTGTGTTAGCCTTACCTAGTTCTGTTTAAAGGACAGACAGACGGCTGAATTTCCCTGACTGTGTTTCTTCTCTTACAGTGACACCTACGATAAAATACAGAGAAATAACTCATCACTTCAGTTTAACATAAACAGGAACTTAACGATATATAACTTCAAAGCAACAGTACTGTCATTGGAGATGTTGCAAGTCACTGATATAATCACTCACAATGATATGCCTGAAATTAAATCATGTGAAATCATCTGAACCCTTTGAATGATCAACAGAAATTGACCAAAAGCCCAAACAGACAGACAGTAAGAGTCAGTCTTGTTAAATTGAAAGGTTTTCCAGATTCTGCAGTACTATGTCTGTGGAACAAAGAAGAGACACAACCAAACAAAACAAAAACACACTTCAGCAGCTGGCTCAGCATTCATTTGGCTTTATCCTGAAAGTCAATCACTGTGATAGCCTATTAGAAATACAATAACACTAAAGGCATTAATGAGGTTTGTATTGAACTACTGTACTCAGTCAACCTACACACACACACACACACACACACACACACACGCACATACACACAAACATAATGACTAAAAATCCCATCAGTAGCATTTCCTTCTTCTCCATACTGTGCATCTAATCTCTAAATTGAGATTCACATTTCATTGATTTGTCTCCATCCGCTTTCTTTTCATTTAACACAAACTGCAGTCGGTCCTTGAAAGAAGATCCAGCATAATGTCCATAACTGTGAGTGGCAATTAATAAACAAAAAATGAGGTGTTTGGTATTTGTGAGTTAAAGTGCAAAGACGCTGCACTTTTATCACAGCGTAGAAGGTCTGGCCAAGTTTGGCTCCAGAGCTGCTGCTGAGTTCACTGCTCCGAGACTACACAACAAAACAAAGAATAACATCATTCAGTTACATCTATTGACTTACTGACATATAAAGACAAGAGGTTTGTTATTGAACTGACCCCTCTATAATGCTGTTGTTACATTGTAGTTCTCTGACCAAAATTTCCATTTCCTCCTTTAGATGGTGCATCCTAGAACAAAGAGAGATGTGTTATCAGGGCAACTGTCTCTATCTTGCGTGCACACACACACGCAAAAACACAAAGGCCCACCTGGATACCATCTGGTCCTTGTCTCTAGGTGTGATTCCTGGCTGTTGTCCTGTCCTCTTGGACTGCAGAGTGAACAGGATTGTGTCTAGAGCCTGAGGTGGACACAAGAAATGTGGTATATTAGAATCTTTCACAGACTGAAAGCCCACAGTGACTTGTTTTGAGCAACGGATAAAAAGTGAATTGCTGACCTTATTCTGGCGCTGCTCGCTCATCTCCAGGTCGGCCAACAAGCCTGTGGAGAAAGAGCTGAAGTCCTGCAGTCTGGTCTGCATCTCCAGTAAAACACTGCAAATACAGTATGTCAGTGAAACACATTTCAGTATGTCAAAGCTACCCTCTTTACAATGCCAGTGGCTGTTTGATTACAAAGAGGAGGAAAAATGTTGAAAATGTGTTATATTTGAACAGTGAAATCTGCTATGGCCACTTTTCATTAACAAAAATATAATTTGAAAGATAATTTTGCTTAGTAGTATCAAGATTACCTTAATAGCAATCAACTGATATTCAAAAATGCAGTTACCAAATCTTGGGCAATAACCTTGGACAGTATATGAATTAGTAAGTCTGTACATGTCGGTCATTATTTGTTTGATTCAAAACGGGGGAATCCAATCATTTATATCAGTCGAATAATAATTCTTAGTATAATAATGAACATATAGATGCATCTTAACTAAGGAGTAAAACAAAAAGGAAATTCAATTACAATACATTTAGAAATTTGAGGTAAACCTATTTAGTGTGGATCATTCCTATCGGGTCATATGATATTAAAATGTACAACATACTGTGTATTACTACATATGTTATCCACTATTGATATGATCAAATAGTTTATGGTCTCGCCAATAAAAACGGAAAAGGCAAGATTTAGAGAGTAAACTGAAACAAGATGTATGATTTCAATGTCAACAAATGTGAAGTGAGATTAATGAGGCAGACTACCAACTTAATCTGTTTGAGAGGGACCGTTGAATAGCAAAGTCATACATGTTAATCTTCTTGAAATAAGCCTCCATCATCTGTGTGTGAATGGCTGTCAAACCAAACAAACGATTATCCAACATAGGTGAAGTGGCTTAAATTAAAAAATTGAGTTTAGAGTCTGTTCTGACCTGCTCCACGTCCTTGTTGAGGCCAAAAGCTCTTTGTATCTGTGCACACAGTCCTCCCTGAATAGAGACTTCACTCGCTTAATGCGGGATGACAGGTGGATTCTGGGAGGGAAGAGTAACAAGCAGATTACAGGAGAGCTCAGAAGAACATCCTCTACTATCTGGCTGAGCAGGACCACAGCTGTGTGGACACATACTCACTTCTCAAACTTGTGGATTTGCTCATCGTTATATGCCAGCTCTGTGGTGAAAATAAGACATGAGTTACTGTTAGTAATGTAAACATTACCATGCGCAAACAGAGCAATAAATATACACTATATTAAACAAGAGAAGCACACATACTGCCAGTGAGTCTGTCTTTACGGTAGTGCTGATTAATTGCCGTTATCTTCTGGAGCAGCATCTCCATCTTCTGACAGCTGGGGGAGACAAGAGGTCAAATTTCAAACGCCACAAACAATTGAGCACAATCCGAAGCTGTGACTCCCTGCTTTCCTGGAATACCTTTTGTCGTTGGCCAGGCTCTCTGTTAGTTTGGCCTGTTCTATCTGCAGGTGATCCAACCGGTTCAGAAACTCCTGGATGCCGGCGGTATATATAGGCAGATGCTCGTGGACCTGTAGGGACAGTAGCCACAGACTCTGACACCTTATAAATAAATGAGTAATACTACTAAGGATGACCAGTAAACTGATCTTCCTGTGTGATCTAAATGTGTGCTAAAATCAACATCCAAAGCCCCATTAACACCACATCAGTCAAGTTGGTTTCTGTGATTCAACTGCATGGCAACACTCACCAGCTGCAGTTTATGACTGTTGTCAACTGAACCTTGATTTTCCGAAGCATAATGTCCTCTAAGAAACATAAAGATACAACAGATTTAGAAGTAGAAAGAGAAAAGGATTCCTTCCTTTTCTCTTTCTATATAGGGTTATAGGGTTGGATTCTGTCAACAAATCTCTTCAGATCTCAGAAACTACATTTATATAACAAAACAGGGCTTTGATGTTGATTAATTCAGTCCCACATCAGACTCATGGTAGCACATTGAGGCTCAAACAGAAATTACAGCAAGTGTTACTTGAAACGTGCCTTTTAGTAGGTTCAAAATGTGTGTAGATAAACTCACAGCGTGTGAATCCTGTGTTGTATGCTGAGACAGGACTGCAGTCTAAAGGTGATCATTGTAATACTATGCATGGCTTCTCCGCATTCCCTGCGCAGCCTCATCCTAAGGAAAAATATGAGTGTAAAAGGAGACGTCGACGAGAAATGGAGGGAAGAAGAGGGCCAAGGGTCATTATCTGGAGTTATTACATAACCATTGATGTGCATCATTCAATTCAGTGGAAAAGAAATCCTTATTTGAGTATGCATGTCTCACATGTAGTTGTAGTATCCGTGTAATAGCAGCTCTCGGTGTGTGTGCAGCAACTGTACTATCCTCAGATACTGGTGGACTGATCCCACTATTACCTACAATGAGATGATGATGATGATATTGATGGGAGGCTTATGATACATAAAATGAAGAAAAAACTAGTGTAACACAGGTGCTACCTTGGAGAAGTTGTAGTCTGCTACAACGTCAAACTTGGGTGGGATGACAGGAGTCTCTGCTACAAAGGAAAGAAGAAACCAATACCCCCAAAATAAATATTTTTGTGCGAGTTTGGCTGCACATCAAATGCTGTAGATAGTCTATATTTTCTTTGTTGTTATCAAATCCCATAAAAAGACCAAAACACACATGCACCACTGCACTGGGTGACATGTTCCTTCATTATGATGAACATGGACACTGTTTATTTTAGCCACAAACAACATCGTGTTGTGATAAATTCTCACCACATCTGAAAATAGTCCCCAACAAATGTCCCAGGCACTCATCTTTTTGAAAATTTGTCTGTATTTGGGATTGCAATACCCTTCTCAATACAACCAGTGGAAAACAGTTGACGCAAAGATGCTCATTTCTTGTGTAAGTGAGTGTGATGCTGGAATACACCTCAGATCATCATATCACAACTTTTTTCATATCTCCCAAGGGAGAGATATGTGCGTGTGTGTGTGTGTGTGTGTCTTTGTCTTACGTTCTCTGAATGGCAGGCTGGTGTTTGCTTCAAGTCCATAACTCAGCAGAATAAGAGGTCGTTCAGGCGAAGTGTGCGGGAGATTGACCACCTTCATACTGCCCTCCAGAGGAAGGTCATGGCCCAGATACAACAGATGTTGCTGTTGTATTCCTATACCAGTCTGAGACGCCACTTCCTCGAAGAATACTGACACACTAAGAGGATTGAGAGGAGAGCAAAAGCATATTTGACACCTTTCTAAATTTTTTTTAACTTTTCCTTTGGTATAGTGCTCGTGCATTATGCTCTGCATAAATGTACTGGCGCATCCACAACGACGAGCACTGCTATTTGGTGCTTTTATATGTTTGTGAGGATACTGCAAGTGTGGTTGTAACATTTATTAATGGACAATGATGCATGGAAAGCCAACACAATCAACACCTAAACAATTCTACAAAATAATCCTGATTTGATAATTTCCCAAATAGAGATGAGAATGTTTATTGTTTTTTTAAAATAAAAAATGTATTTTAATCAAAATTCCCTCCATCAAATTTAATCTAATTATTTATAGCCATAATTTAGTTCACATCAAGTTCACCATACCATTAAGTAAACAAAAATACCTTACAATTATCAGGCAGAGCATATTTTAAGGACAAGAAAATACAAACCTCTCAGGACACTGTATGCCACAAACTCATACTATGATTCCCATGTTATGGCACCTACATTATTTTGAACTAGGCTAAAGTGAAATTTGGGCAAATATAGAAAACATTATACACAACGTGAACAAGCTGCAGCCTCCTCTTCTACAGAACAGAGAACAGAGAAAAACGAGAGACTAAAATTTTGCTTTAAGTCTATTGTATGGCATGAAATGCTCAAGTCATCTAATCTATTAACAGCGTTATTGGCATTTAATAAGAAAAATATGTGTGACAATAATCCTGTGCACACTTACGTGTTGTAATGGTGTATGTAGATACAGTGTGCCACAGCCTGTTGCAAAGCAAAGAGGTGGACTGGCTGCCGCTGCAGTATGTCTGTGGTGGCTGTGAAGAACTGGTCAAAACCCCAACACCTCTCCTGATCAGCCTCAAGTATACCTGCAAGCACAGGAACCAGCTGCACCCTCAGACCCCTACAGAGAGAGAAGGAGGTGATGAACATAACACACACTCAGTAAATAATCACTGTGTAATCATATTTACACACTCTTTATGAAGCGGACTTACTGTGAAAGTTGGCAGCTGTGAGGAAGGTGGTAGCTCCACTCTATTGGTCCATTATCGACTCGTTGTATTCCAGCTATTGCCCCTATAGGTTTTTCTGTGGTTATTTTATACCTAAACAACAAGACACATAGATAACAGACTGATGGATAACAGATTGATAGTCATATTGAGTTGAACTAAATATTCAGCCCTCTTGAAGAAACAGGCATCAAAAGTAGTTCTTTAATGGACAAAGAAAAAAATTACCACTGACTGGAAGGTCGTATGCTTACATGGTGGGCTTGTTCCTGCGGGGACCTCCATACGGTGCAAAGGGAAGACTCCCAGTAGCAGCGTGGTAAAATGTCACACCAATACTCCACAGGTCTACACTCACGCCATAGGACTTCTGATGAGGCTTACGTAGCACTGCACGCTCATACATGTCTGGGTGCTACACACACACACACACACACACACACACACACACACACACACAAAGTAAGACACATGCAAATCTGCAGAGGTGGATATACAGTCAACATACCATCATATGTTTGCAGTTAGCAGGTAAGATCTACTTTTGAGTATAATCTAAGTGTTAAATGAAAACAGTGGGGTTTTTTTTCCTTAACATGAATACTTTCCACACAAATATGTTTCTCATTATCAGGGAACATCA
Source organism: Pampus argenteus (assembly GCA_036937835.1). Lineage (NCBI taxonomy): Eukaryota > Metazoa > Chordata > Actinopteri > Scombriformes > Stromateidae > Pampus > Pampus argenteus. The sequence continues at coordinate 7,727,723 of CM072863.1, read as the reverse complement.
TGTTGTAGATGCTTTAATGAATAGGACTACAGAAGACTGTAAGTAGGTAGGTATTTATATGTGCACTACATATACATTTATTATGTACAAACACACACATGCAATCTCTGTTTATGACAGAAGTCCATGTTTGATGGTCTGTCAAATTGTTCTGCATTTACATCATTACCATATTCAGTTATTTAATATCCTTATAAATAATGTATGTATCATTTGTCCACTAGAGGGCATCCCTGTCTTAATAATGAAAGTTGCTTTCTAGGTATCAAGATCAAGGCTTTTCTCACAGTGGCAGTTTAACACAGTCAAGTTGTCTTTGCTGTGAAACTTTACACTTGTGATCTTTAGAGGATTTTCAAATCAAGCTGGAGTGGATTTACATGCAATAACAGAGTTTATAAAAATCCACTAAAGAAAACCAATAGATAAAGATTCAGATCACAGTGGAGGGGAAGCAATATGTCAGTGGGGAAATGGAGCTGTTATAGTAGTAAAGGTAATATGATTTAGAAACTAGACTGTAAGCACCTAGAGTATCACCAGGGTATAAAAAAAGAAAGTGAATTAGTGGAAAAACAGTGAAAAACACTTGATTGATTGCACACTTGACTGTAAAAATGGGTGCAGTGAAGACATGTACTCCTAACATTATACATTTATTATTTTAACAGTGAAAGTTATTGCCAAAGGAAGTTTCCCATAATAATTTTATAACTGCCCATCATTAGGACTCATTGAACATAATTTTTATTAATGCATTAGTGTTTTCATCCTTAACTAATATCCTGGATAAATAAAGTAAAGACATCAAATTCAAATGAAAGAGACATTTAAATAATAATGCATTAATAAAAATTATGTTCAATGATGTAAGCCTGATGTAAGAGAGTCTGCATCATATGGTGACACATTAACTCAGTTTATGAAAGTATAATTTCCAACAGTGGGCATCATTTTTGTTGCTTATGTTGTTTATTTGTAGATTATGTCTCTGTGTTAGTAGCCAGATTATAACTAAATCACACACAGTTAAGCGAAATTCTGCTTACAAAGACTTTATTCTATATAAATTATTCTGTCAACTTACTTTATTGAAGGAAGTTATTTTTTCTGCACATACCCATACAGTACAAGCTTATGTGTCCTTGTAACCTTACCAGATACTCTTCAGTCCCATAGACTGACACAAACTTCTCATCATCATCCAGCTCTCTTGCTGCTCCAAAATCTGTCAGTTTATAAACAGATTTGCTGTCCTCCCCAACCTGCCGCATGATGTTGCCTGGTTTAATGTCCCGGTGCACAACTCCGTTTTCTCGCAGGTGGTTCATTCCCTGTACTGAAAGAGAACAGACAGATGAATAATTCAGTTTAGGTGTATGAAGCTACTGAACAAAATCAGATACACACACACCCACCAACACACTGCAATACGGTGAGAAACTCTGTTTCAGGCAAGCCGAAGGCGTTTTCTGGCTCTTCAAGCAGGCTGAGCAAACTTCCTCCTGAACAATATTCCATCACCAGCACCTTCTGTTTAGAAGGCAGCTACAAAAACAGTCCAGTATTACACAGTGATAATTATCTCATCTAAACAAATGACTTTTTTCTTTTTTCATCATCTCATGGTAGCCTTACCTCCTCTACAGTAAACAGCCTGACAATATTGCTGTGGTTGAGCTTCCTCAGCATCTCGAACTCTCTCATCTGAACCTCATGGGGGCGGTTGTAGCTCACCATGTTAAACACCTTGACAGCAACCTGCTCGCCCGATCTCTTAACGCACGCAAAACACACGCACACACACATACGTCAGCGTTGACATATCACTGCGTCATGTAAGAATGTCACACAGCCCCATACATCAGCCCCACAACCACAGCCTTGTTTTATCACACATCCTGGTGGCAAAAAAAAGTAGGCCAAGACACCTGAGATTGTGGCAGCAGAGATACAGATGAGTGGCTTGGTGTAAAACAATTTGTGAGTGTGGTTACCTTGTTGCGTGCCTTATATACGCTGGCAGTAGCACCCTGACCAAGAACATCCTGTATAGACCAGAGGTAGTTCACTGTACTGGCTGTAATCCCTGACATACTGTAAACAAAAACAAAAAAGAAAACAAGACGATTAAGACAAAGAATTAGAAAAACATTAACAGAAACAGGAAATAGACACGTCCTCTTTGTTCACATTGTGTTCTTTTAGAGATATAAATAAACTACTAATTTAGAATGAAATTCAAGACAAAGCAACTAGTTAAGCTACTGCACATACAACTAAATTAATTATGGAGGTAAAATACAACACAAACTCTTGTTATCTTACAATAATTAAGACAAACTAAGCTCCTATAGAGATGAACAGTATGCTGTAGTGATTTTGAAGTCTTGTTGACTTTTCACCTTAAAACCACAACTAGCAGGTTCTGTTAGTAACTAAGCTAACTAACCTGGCTACTAGTTAAAGGTTCATTTAACCAACTGAAATATTAGCTGTGTGTTAGCTTTACTTGGACCAAGAGCAGAAGGTTAACAACTAGCCGTGTTTTAATCCATTTTAAGTGATTTTAAGTCAGTTAATTATCTTACAAACCTCCTCCGTTGAGCTTCTACTGGTTACGCAGGCTGCCGCAGCACAACCAAGACGTCCAAGATAAACGTCCGCGTTGTCGGTTAGAGAACAAACGGTTCCGTGGATTCACCGTAATACTCTTAAACCTGTCTGGGGGGGAAAAAAACAACAAAATACGCCCTCCTTCAATTTCTTTCACGAGTTCATTTCAAAGCAGCAGTTGGCAGCATTGGATCGCGATGGAGGAAGTGTCGGCTTCATACTGGGCGGACTCATTAGCGTCAAGTTTGATGGCGGAAATGCAGCGACGGAGGTTTCAGTCTGTTGTAGTTTGTGAAAGTACAAGAAGCGAGAGGGGCCTTCCCATCAGGTCCTGTAACGCAACCTGAGTACATCTGTGTACTTACTGTTGACTTAATGTGTAAAAAATAAAATAAAACAAGTACCACTAGTACAACATGCTCCCCAGGTCACTATGTCGAAACGAAACAGTTGTTTGTCTGACAATTTATGAGTTCAGAGATGTTTTAAGTGATATTTGTATCACTGTAAAGTCACCATTGAGGGCTGTCATCATGTCCTCTTTGTTGTTCTGTGATTCAGTGTCTATGAATCAGCTGCAGGATTTGTTTCTGGGACACTTCAGTCTGTCTGAGAGACGAATACAAAAATCCCCACATGTGCAAAACTATTAAAAAAACACAGGACGTTTTCATAAAGGTGATATCTTCATATATTAAAAGGTACTTCCCTTCACTGGCAACTCAAACCAGTCATAGACCGATATATACACAAGAACATTTACGGGAACAGATGCATATGCAGCTTACACAGAAATTAAGAAATACATTGATGTATTTCATTACATCCCACCACTGCAGGCAGATTTAAGAATTATCCATTTTTATACATTTATACTTTTTTTTCCCAAATACTGACACTAAAATAATGCAGATATGTTATTTATGTATGGTTTACTATTTGTGTATATTCAGTGTCTGCTCTGATACTGCAGATACTATACATTATAATCTACATGTTTATTTGCATGTCAGGTTTTAGTTGCCTGACAGGCTTTGCATGTACATCAGTTTTGTTGAAGGCTTTTCTTCCGTCTGTACAGCCAAACACACAGTAATGCTAAACACTTACGGTTCAAATTATATCATTTCTATTGACATTTACATTGATTTTTCTGTGTCTGCAGTGTCATTTCTTTCTCTTTTTATTGTCAGAAACATCACATAATTCAAGAATCTTTATAGCAAGCAATGTTTATTAAAAAAAACAGATCTACTACAAGAACTACACATAGAATTATATAAGGCCTATTTGATTAAACTACTATTGCTATTACTGTACAATATTGTACCAAAAAAAAGAGTGTACCTCTGTAATGTACAACATTGTATATACAAAGTACATCTGAACACAGGATTCTCCAGTAATACAGAGACAACTATAAATAGATTTGACATTACAGTCTTTTTTTTTTTTTTAGTTCTGCTGTTTTCAAATGGACACAAAAATGCATATTTAACATTATTCATTTCTGACAAATCATCCCCACACAGTTAGTCCACACGCAAGCCAAGTTGTTCAAGTGTACGATGATTGATTTAAGATTGAAGAAGGTCCCAATTCCCTATTGACGAAACAGGGAAGCTGGGACCAAAACACACCAACCACCCACATGCATGACTGTATGTGTGTGAGTGTGCATGTGTTGATAAGGTGAGTTAATCTCTCACCAACAACACACAAACACAGTCACAGTCCCTCCAGTTGTGATGAGGTAAGAGCAACACAAATACACCAGGTCATACACAAACAGTATACAGAGATTTAAAAAAACAAAACCAAAAAAAACATTTACAGTTATAATTCATTACCTGGTAGAGAGCATACAGGAATGCAGTACGTGTTGTAATTCTGGGAGAGGGGTCGAGGGGGACGCCTGGATAAAAGGAGTTCAATACTCTTTCTAGGTGAAAAAAGGCGAAATGCAACACAAGACTCAGTTCATCCTGAGTGTCCACTTTTGAAGACAGTGTTTTCAAAATTATTCACATATTCCCCAATTCATCAAGATTTTTAGATACATATTAACAAATAATATCAGAAAAAGAAAGAAATAATGGCTCCTGTGGTGTGAAGTCCTTGTATTTGGGCTTAATATATGGTCAAATGTACACAGGGAGGAGTGTATTCCCGTGTGTCTCCTTGTTGTTTTGGCGTCTTATGATGGGTGGGCAGTGGTGAGCGAACGGCACACAGATCTCGACATCCATGCATGTTCACACACATGCACACACCCAGAAAGCGACACAATTCCACATTTGACCATCACAGATTCTGACCATTAAAAAACAACTGGGAAGAAAAAAAAAAGTCCATAATAAAAGCAAACTTCATCAGATGAGGTGGTTGGTTGTGCTTCTATCTAAAAACACACTCAAGAGGATCCTCAGCTCCATGCTTCCAGTTATCATCATGATTATTAAACATACATACACACCATTAGAATAATTAAACTCATTTTTAGTGTAAAATATGAAGTATATAGTTAAAGGAGCAAGCTGTAAATCTTTTTTTTTTTTAAGCTGACCTATAGCTGGTATTGCAGATATATGAACTGATGCAATCAGTCAGCTTGCCATTGTGGCTGCTGTGTATGGCCCCAGCATGCAAGGAAAACCTGAAAGGCGTCTTTAGCTGCCACAAAACACCACACACACACACACAGATTTGGAGAAAGTGTGCGTGTGTATGTACAGTCCAACATTACATATAAAAATGCTGGGTTTCAGTGGTCCCCTACACACATAGTAGAGCTGCAGGAGAGAAGCAGCATAATGCCTCAAACTACCAGCTTTCATTATTTTTTATTGCTATATATTGATTTAGAATTTCTGTTAGGCATGTTAGATTTTGGAGAGCACTGCTCCTGTCATGCTCCTGTTGTGGTACTAGTACTGAACAGTAATAATAAAAAAAAACACCAACATATCTAGAGAACACTGTAGGAAGAGACTAAATAAAGCTCTTGATCACATGACTTACACTGATATTTGGCCAAGTTTTCTTTCCTTCTTTCATCATCTCAAAAGTCCACCTTTATCTTCACTCTTCGGAAGCAGCAAGTCAGTGTTTCATTTCCACACAGAGTGAAAGTTGAACATTTCACAGTCTATTCTCAGGAATCAAACACTCTTCCAGCCCATTAGTCATGGAGTCATTAAAAAGGGGGGAAAGAAATAACTGTCACGTCTACTATACAAAATCAAACAGTGCTTTTTGTTCCTCACTTAGATCTGTGTGTAAAGGAAAGTAACACTCTTGCACGCCCACTCAAACACAATTTCAAACATCACTAACTAGTGTGTGTAAGTTTCAGGTGCGATAGGTCTGTAGGTGTCCATCCTGAGTCCTGTTCCCTTGGTAAAGATTTTAAAATCCACTGATCCCTGGAATCTCTGTGGTGGCAAATAAAAAGAAGTGTCTTTGAGAAGAAGTGTCTAATCTACGCCCTGTGATAGCTGATTAAGTAGAACAGGTAAGGGCATAAAGAAAACTCTTGACACTCTAAAGGGGACATAACGTCTGAGAACTCGCCTGGACACCGCAAGTGAATGCTACACATGAGTAGTGGGTTAGGGGTCTTATGTGAAACAAACAAAGTGCTTCCAGCACCTGGTAGAAGAGCTGTAAGAATCTTAGTTTGTAAGAATCAATATGGTGGTTCAGATTTGAGCTGGGGTGGTGGGGAGGAGATCCTAAGCCGGGCAGGATTTGTCGTTAGACTGGGGTGGAGGTGGAGGAGGAGGGGTGTGTGGGAGAGAGTGTGTGTGGCCCACAGGTGGAGGAGGAGGTGTAGGGGGCACAGTAGAGGTTGGGGAACCCATGGCTGGACTGCCACTCCCTCCTCCACTCTTTGGGAACACCACCGGCTTGGGCCTTGTAGCTGGGGGGCGCAGCTCTCTAAAGGAAGGGACAGATGAGGAGAGGGAGGAAGAGCACAGAGAAGGAGACGTGGCGGAGGGCAGGGGGCTCCGCGGTTGGCTCTTAGCGGGGCGGAAAGAGGAGGGCACGTCGCTAGCCGATGAGGCACTCCGCTGAAGTGGGTGGGCATGTGAGGAGCCCCCCTCACTGTCCCGCAACAGGCGGGAATGGAGTGGACTGGAGGGCTCAGAGGCTCCACCTCCTCCACCACCACCACCCACACCTTTCAGCTGCTCCAGTGTGTCCAGGACCACGTCAGGGGTGTGTGTATGTTTTGAAGTGCTCTGTCTCTCCAGCTCCCTGAGCTCACTCAAGGCAGAGGTCATTGCCACCTCAATGTCCTGCAAAACAAGAGGCAGACATTAGAGAAAATGTACACAAAAATGCAGACAAGGTGGTAACTAAGTAAGTGAAGTGAGAGCCGTACCTGTGAGCTGTGATCCACCTGGGCTATGACCTCAGGGTCCAGTGGTCTGTGATTGCTGAAGCTCTTGGAGCGTCCTGCTGTGGTTGTCTTGCGTAACTGTGGGCTCTCCACCTAAAATGTTCAAAATGGCCTCGATTACATTTTTTTACCAAAGTCAACTAAACATTTTGTTTATCACATTAACTTGTATCTAAACTATGTCACATTACCTTGGTCTTGAGTGAAGAGTGGCGAGTGACTGAGTTGAGGATGCTGTGAGCGCTGACAGGTCGTTTGTCTCCAGTCTCTTTCACCAGAGCCCCACCGACAGGAAGAGAAGCTGTTCTTACCCCTCCTCCTCCTCCTCCTCCGCTGGTTCCTGGACTTGTACTTTCACTCTCTGAGCCCCGGAATGTTCTTCGGATGCTCCCGGGATCCGGACGTTTCCTCATCCTGAATGAGAGAAATATTTCATTAATGTTTCCCTATTACTTATTGTGTTTCAGCTCAAGGGGTCAGAAAGAACACAAAAAGAAGACAAAAAGTCAGCAACAACATACTAAGAAACCGAAATAAACAAACAAAAAACATTTGTTAAAGATTTTGGATCTAAATTGACTTTAATGTCAATGCAAGTGAACAGAAAATGCAAAGAAAAATCTATGATACTTCATATTGTAAATAATTTGTATATCTGTCACTCACTTGTTCAGGTTAGCCAGGTAGATGTCAGCCACATGAGCTCCAGTAGGAGATGCAGCACTGCCTCTAGTGGACACCCTCTCCTCCAGCAGGTCCCTGGAGTCCACATCAGGCTTTGGACTTCCCCGACCTCCATCAGACCTGAAACAATCAACATTACTTTATAAATCATTGCTGTGCTCTATCTTGCACCAACAAAGAAGGGACGGGCTCTCCTGATGCATTACATCTGAAAGACAAAGCTGACTGATGTCATTCTACTTCTAAATAGCAACTATTAGTCCAGGCTCGACTCATAGCCACACTGGCCATAGTAGAGTGTTGAAAGAAAGCACAATACTCCTGATGCAGAAAATTAATAATACAAATACTAAAGCTAATAAACATGTACAATATTTTACCCAAAAGAAACTTAAAGCAAAATTCCTGCATTTGTCATCCTTGGTGTTATTCCTGTATTTTTGTTCATTATGATTATGGGTCATGGTAACCTTTTATTCGCACAGATCAACATAAACAATCCTCACACTAATGTAAACAAGCTGTCGCACACATGAATATGACAAATAAAGTCAACCAGGAAGTTCTGCTATAATAATCAGTTTTCTAAAATAGCCATGGGGATTTCCAGAGAACTTCTTTCTGAGTTTTTTTTTCCGTTTCATATTAATAAGTGTTTGAGATCATTTATGTTTTGTAGCAGGTCCTTTTCCCTCTTGGACATCTTTCTTGTTGGTGCCATTTCAGTTATTCAAGTGAGAAAAATATTATCATGATCAATACTCATAATAGAAAAAAAAATAGGAGACTAAAATCCAGGTTGACAAATACTGGAATTTCCCTTCAAACTGCTCTGTTCTTCTGTTCCTTATACAGATATTTGATCAAGATAAGCGACTGTAACTTACATGTCTTGAACCACAATATATTGATGTGGTACCAGTCCATCCACTCCGTTGTGTCGTCCCTCCCACCAGTCATCAGAAGCTCGCTGGTACAGAAGCAGGGAGGCCCCCTTCTTGAATGATAGCTCTCGACTGGTGCGGCCGCAGTAGTCAAACCGAGCAATGGCTTCAATCGGGTCGGACTCTGAAACAGCCAAGGAGCCTGAGATTCAGAGAATGGTGGACAGACACAGGAAGTGACACAGAAACAGAGGGGCAGCGAGAGAGAGGAAGCGAAATTAGTGCATAGCAGGTTAGCGCTGCTGTATTTGGTGACAGCACAAATGTTAAAATGGCTGAGCAGTAACAAAGCAGCATAATTAAGTTACAGGTAGCAGGGTGTGAGCTGGTTTAAAAGGTTAAAGCCTTGGTAACAGTGGTGAAAGCAGGGTGAGATCTCATAGACTAGTGACAGGAGGAAAATGGCTTCATCAAGTTAATTACGTATATATATGCCGTACATTTACTGTATGTATTCACGTATGTGTGTTTGTGCATGTGTGAGTGTTATGCACCGTCTTCGCTGTTGTGGCTGACAGACACGGTGTCAGGTGCCGGCTCTTCCACAAGGGGGGGCTCACAGTGTGGACTATCACTACAGTAGACACAAGAGGGCAGATGGGGTTAAAAAGACAAACCATAAGAGTCAGACTGACAACATGTGTTGATGACTCACAGCCTGAGCTCATGTTCCTCAATTCAGTCACATAAGCTCATATGCACTACACCAAGATCAAGATGAGTTTGGGTGTATCCAGGATTTTATTTATATTTTTGTTCTGTAATTGTTTCAAAGCCTTCTCTACACTTCCAGGAATCTATTACATAATGATTCATTCATTTATTTTGTTGGCTTTAAGGTAGACATTTTTTTTGTAGCATAATACTGGAATCAGCCAAGTAAATATCCAACCATGTGTATTTTTTAAGTTGTAGAATGTAAACTCCTTTGTGATAGCTATGGTTCTCGCTGCAACAACAGCTGATCATTGTCATGTGTGATATTTTTCTGCCTGCACTTTCTACAGCAGAGCTTTTCTAGTGTGGCTTACAGTCCAAACTACTCTGACTGGAAGTAATCTTAATAACGGGTGCCGAGGCTTGTCGTTACAGCAAAAAGAGTTGAGAGTTGGCCCTTGAGTGGGTTGTGGTGTGTATGTGTGCGTGCTGCGTGTCCTCTCCCACGCAGGTATGGTCAGACACTACTTAAATCTCCTGTATGAGGGAAGGTAAGCTGATCCTCGTAGCCCCCAGGCCCTGAGCAAGGCAGACAAGCTGAGCCCCCAGTCATTCCATGGCAGCCTCTAAATCGACTACCTGCCCACACTCTTTCTGGCTTCCTCATCAACTCAAGCCTTCTCTAGTCAGATAATTGAACAAGACATCCCCTAGCGTCCTAGTAGCAATTAAAGTTTCTACCCTACATGACTTATTACCCTTTAAACTCCCCAGTCTCCCACGCTCCCTCTCTTCCCAAGCACTCACCAGAAGTCATCTCCAGCTCCAGGGATGCTGTAGATGGGGCCCTGCATGTCCTGGGGTCCGGGGAAGATGGTGTCATGGTGGATGATGATAGTTTTAATGAGCTCATTGACGTGGGCCTGGCAAGAGACCTGGTCATTGCCCTCGGGGACAGACATCAGGGTGGGACCAAAGCAGATGGCCAGGTTGTAGGGGTCCATCATGTTCTCTTCACTGTACTGAGACAGGCTGGGGTGGAAGGGAAAGAAGAGTCATTTAGAGGGCATTATATTATTCATCTCTCTTAAACATACAATATACATAAAACTGACTCTGCACGCAAACAACCATGGCATGTCATGTTTAGCCGGCATCATTTGTGAATGCCTATCTGTGTGTGTCAGATCGCACGAGGTCCAACAGTAAACTCTTCCAAAGCAAACATTAATACATCACTTTATTTGTGTGCTGTGGAGCTGGAGAGACTCCGACTCTGATGTGTTTCAGTAAGTGAGAAGCAGCAGGAGCATTGGGGTGACTGTAAATCACTTCACCAAAAGAAGAAGCTCCCATTTTGTCTCCACACGAGCTGTCTGGGACCACTTGGTTTACCCCGGAGTCTCAAATTTCAGGTCTCCCACATCGCATTTCTTTGTTGTGTTTCACTCCCTTTTGTTACGTCACTTTATTGAAAGGCTTTGTTGTAGATGATAAGGAAGATCAGAAGAGAATCAGAAGAGCCTTAGTTAGTTATGGCGCCTAATGCACCCCCAGCTATCAGAGTAGAAGGTGTCTGTATTTGAATTGTGACATATGTGCTAATGCTTTTTTGTGGAGTTTATAGTGGTCTTGGGTTTGTAGCTGATGCAAGCTTGAGCGGCCCATTGAGAGACTGTATGTACGTGATATTGAGCTAGATAAATAAACTTGACTAGAAGTGGAAAATTAAATCATTTCTCAAAGAGGAAAGCTTCCACCTCCTTAAGGAATGAAGGGGTAGAAATACTCCCACTGCAGTTATTATTTGACTTTTCACAAAAGCGAAATGATGTTTAGACTTGATATGTGAGAAGGCCAAAATGAAGCGTTAACCTCATCCTGGTGTTTGTGAGACTATTTTTGTATTTATTTATTTAAATCCGTTTGGGGCATTTGTGACAGATAAGAAGAGCATGAGGGTAATCGTTAGCTGCTGAAAGGTAGCTTATCAATTACTTTCATGCATTGATAGACAATCTTCAGATTTTGTGCTTTTATGCATCATCTTGTATTGATCTTGTGTAGGTAGGTTTAGAAAGTAGCTAGAATGGTCTTTTTTGTTTCCTCTGTCAAAATGGTGTTGGTTATATTCTGCGATTGTCGTTGAGAACGTAGTGTCTGATGTTTCTCTGTTGCATCAGTCACCACCTCCTGTTAAACAACTATGCTATCACCATTTCTGAAACTTGTCACATGAATATTTGCATTTCTCGTCACTAAGGAACCTGAAGTTCAACAACCAAACATTTGCCTATTTTGAATTGTATGCCTCACCCTCAGGCTTGACGACATTTCGAAACTCAAATATATGTCATGTGCTCTTCAGTTGGTTCAGGTAATAGATAACTTACATAACAGCACTGCCTTGTTTCAAGAACCCTGAATAACCATTGTTTTGACAAAACCACTACATTTTGTTGATTACTCGCCAACTTTGCTTCTATTGTCTTTGTTTGTGTGTCCTGCTACTCACTGGTTGAGGAAGGCAAACAGGTATCTCATGATAATGAGGGTTTTGCTTGGCAGAGACTGCAGGACTTTCTTAATGTGGACTGCCCGTTCCTGGAGACTCTCCATCGCTGGAAAAATAACAACAGCCATGACACCCAAGAGATTACTCACACAATAAAGCACATAAAAACACACACACGAAAAGACAAAAGGGATGTGACACTTACAGACACAGGATATGAGGTCATGGAAGACTTCCTTAGGGAAAAGGGCATGGTCCAGTCCTCTAAAATAGAGTTTGAGGACACCAGCAATTGAGTCCATGTCGTGGTCATTCTGGTCTCCGGCCAGCGGGTCCTCACCTACATCCAGACAAGGAATGGAAAACAAAATAAAGAACTGGATATTCTGTCTTAAACACTTGTGTGTTTCCTGCTGGATCACAGTCCTACCTCTCTCAAATGCATTCTTAATGTCATTGACCTCCACCTGAGATCCTGATACTCTGAAGATGCCCTCATGCTGCAGACCTACACAGACATGAACACACAGTAGTTTTAATGAAAATCCCTTATTCATTCTAAGCATTATTATATTTTGATAGTTTAAGATAAGAAGTCCAACCAATCACACATGATACAACAATGTAACCAATCAGTGCACAGTAAAAGCTGCTGCTAAACCTATCACTTCACTGGAGAATTTCCTCACCATGGCGACTGATGAAGCGGATGCAGCTCTCGACCATGAGAGGAATAACCTCACCCGATTCCTAAAATAGGGGAAGAGGAATTACTCCTGATAGGGGAAGAGGACAGGAAAGAGGTGTGCAAATGCAGCACAGCGCACTAAATGTCAGGAAAATTGTCGCACACACGTCTGCACACGCACATGCATCGGTGCACACATTTAGGAGGAGTGGGTATGAGACATGGGGGGAGAGAAGGTGGGTGCAGCTGTTGCTAGGAGACGCAGCTTTTCCCTTCTCCCCTTTGTTTGTTTTGGGATTTCCAGAAATTTATGGTGAGGTGAGGCTGTGGAATATATGTTGGATGATACATGTACATATTGCTTTGTGAATCCAATTGTGGTTTGGGAATGTTAAAAAATCTGATTTGCAATGAACAATGAAAAAAATTGATTTCTCTGCAAAGTGAGAGATAATAGCCGAGACACAAACCACCCACAAGGGGGAGCCACACAAATGAGATTCCCAAATGATCGTTAATGTGTTGTTTCATATTGCATGAGAATGTACAAAATGACTGTACTAACTTTGCTCTTGAAGTAGATGTATATATTTGTATATCTGATTATATTAATCTGAATTATGTGACAATAATCAAAGTGCCGTCAACATCTACCGTAGGTGCCTATACATCGTGCAGACAGAGGATACAGTGTCAAAACATGTGGTTTGAGTTAAAAACAAAGCCACAGTGGCTCTGACTGAGAATCTTACAGCGACTCAGAAACAAACATACACACACATGCACACACAATTTTGACAGATAATTACCTGCTTCCGTACTGTCGAGTTTCTCCGTCCACTACACACAGGGAGAAAGGGGAGAGAAAGGAACAGCACTCTATCATTATGTCTCCAGAGAAAATCTATTTATACAGACAACACTGGTAACGCTCTATTTGTACACACAGACACATATGCACATGTGTTGAGAATATCTATAAACAGTGACACAGAAAATAATACCCTTTGGATGCCAAGAAATCAAGCTTAAACACTGCTATGATATATGTGTATGTGTGAGAGAGACATAGTGTGTGTGTGTGTGTGTGTGTGTGTGTGCGTGTGTGAGCCTATTTCCTTCCTTCACCACACCTACCTGGCAAGGCAACAGTCAGTCTTCTGACCTAAAGGAGGGAGAAACAGGAAGAGGGGGAGGGGAGAGAGAGTATGACAGAAAAGAGAGAGACAGATATAGACAGTTATAGCACAAGCATGACACGACACATGAGAAGACAACTTCAGGTAAACAGAAACGGGAAACAAACTTAATCTAAGGAAAGGTTTTCCTGTATGGTTGTGGAAATGCGGACACATTCAGCCCTGAAGAACAGATACACACACTTAAACACACAGCTGCATCCACATATGGTCACTGTCACTGAGACCTAGTCCTCCACACACACACACACATACACACAGCTGGTGATTACTAGATGTATTGAACTCATTCTGCTTCCCTGCGTGTTTCCTTATGTGTCCCTCTACACCACTCATCTTTCAAATCTGCTCCCTATTCGCCACTGAGCACCAGACCTTTCCTGAATCCACCTCCCTACAACTGAAGTTGGGGGGTTCTTATACACGCATAGAGAGACAGACAGAGCGAGTACACAAGGACTTTGTCTGAAAGGTATGAAGGACAATCTTGCAGTCCCACTCACTCTCTCCCAGGGTCTTCTGAATGAGGTCATGTTTGGCATCCAGCTTGGTGATCAGGTTCCTGCCTTCCAGAAACTCCTTCAGCTTCTGCAAAACACACAAAGTCACACACCAGAGTCACAAAGTGTGCAGAATATGCTCATATATAACTGCAGTAAGTCATACACCTCAGTCAGTTCAATCTGCCTTGGTCCCACTAATGCTCCTGCTAAGATCAAAGTAATTATCTATGACCATAACTGGCACTGACCGTGAAGTAAAACTGCTCCGTCTCTTGCTGATTGGCCCGCCGTTTGGCAAGGCTGGGCTTGCTGAGATAGGATTCGCTGAAAGTGGACTTGACCGACTCCATGCTGTTGCTATGGTGGAAGCACTCCGAGACGTCATAGTCCTCCACTGTCACCATGTCTTGGATGGTAGAAAGAGTGGCCTCCATGGTTTTCTTCACCTGATGGGCAGTAGAAAAGATGAGATAAGATGTGTGAATGGATCGGAGGAAGCATAAAGCTGAATGACTACAAAAGATGACAGTTGTAATGTGAGATGAGTACAAAAACGAGAGGAAGCTGAAAGTTATCTCACCTCTTCATTCTCAATCTTGAGTGTGGAGAGGCGGGACAGCAGCTGCTGACACCTCTGGAGCAGCTCACCCTCCAGTGGCTGTTGTGCACACACTACTCCCATCTATACACACACACACACACACACACATACACACAGTCATAAACATATTGAAACACTGACATTTAAAAATGTCCTCATGCTAACTATAATAAAATAATGGCACTGTACCGTGTCTCCCATGTGGGACTGGAAGTCAAAGCGAGCAGGGGGGCAGAAGATATTGTTGTAGGTCTCCATCAGTTTCTGTTTGTCACCGTTGGGCTCCAGACTCTCCGCTGCTCCCTCCAGTGTCTCCAGACCAGTGTGTTTGGATGTCTCTACATTCTGTTCTGCAGATAGGTAGGTCCGCAGGGCGCGATGTAGGCTGGCATGGTAGCCCAGGTCACAGCACTGCACGCACATGCAAAAACATACACAAATACATATATAAACTTTGTCGGTGAAAGAAAGTTGAAGTGGAAGTGTTAAAAAAAAATTAACACAAGAAACTACAAGAAATGTGTGTAGTAAATACTACACACATTTCATCACTGTTTACTCAAACAGTGTGTCAGTGCCATCAATCAGTGTGACAGAATGAACGCTTGCTGTTGACTGGTCCATCAGTCAGAAGGCAGCAGAGTGTTATTATCCTGCAGGGAATGAAGTCCATGTTTTCTAGATGTTTTGGCCACTGGCAGTCTACAGGGGGCCACAGCATCACTCTAACCACTCTAAGAGTGTTCAGAGTGTAAAAAAGACAAAGAAAAGAAAACATGGAGAGAGGATGTCCAGTCTGCTGCCTTCATTAAGGGACACAGGGATACACAGCTATATACACACATAGAGACACACAATCTGTCCACATATGTATGCTCACACAGCATAACAGGGTGTGTTTATACTCACGTCAATAATGTCGGCGAGGTCGTGGATGTAATATTTGAAGACACAGCTGTTGGTGGCCTCAAGAGCAAGCAGGTACTCATTTCTTGCCTTGATGGCCTTCAGCTTGTTTTCTGTGTACTTGGCTTGTCTCTGATTGCAGAGAGAGAGAGAGAGACAGAGAGACAGCAGAAAGAAATCAGGGGGAAAGCAAAGAAGGGTAATGACAGGTAGAAAAGGGGGAAGGAAGGAAGAGAGATAATAGGTGTTAGAGTGAAACGCCTCAGTATTGATTATGGATAATAAGAAGTGGGGAACTGTGTTCCTGTGACAGGCCCCAGCTGTAAAAGACAGAGTTAGCAATAACCTAGCCGTGCAGTCATAAATCATTCATGAGACAGAGACACACACACACACACACACATCATCACAAGTCAGTGTGACAACAAGTGGAGCACTCTGAAACAGCCCTCCATCTTCCCTCTCCCACCTGCTCTGACACTTCTCACCTTCTCCTTCATCTTCTCGATTTTTTTGACACTAGAGCGTCGGACGGGTTTCTCATCGCTCTTGATGCTGGCCAGGGTGTCCGGGGAGCGTGGCGTCTGCCTGTCGTCTTGTCGGTTAGAGCGTCCCATCTGCTTCTCCTCCTGCTTCTCCGCCTCCTTTAACTTGGACTCAGCATTGATACTGTCAGTGTTGTACATGTGGTATGTCTTCATCACCTGGGAACAACATTTGCAGGAAAACATGAACATGTGCATTTTTCCTCAGTGTATCTCTTCCTTCCTTCAGTCCTGGCTATGATTACGACAGTCAGCATCTTGAAAAGACCGGAGCACTGCAGCACAATACAACTGTTTTGGCAAATATTGCAGGGAATGAGTCACATTCACAGCCTCCTCTACTGTACGACACCACATGGGGGTATGAGTTCAACATGAAGAGTTAAACACATGAAACGACTGTATGTGTGCAGTGTCAGCCTTATTCCAGTGACCACCACCAGAGCCATCATTATACTGTTCTGTTCAAAAACACTGCAGTCAGACACACTACTATGTCTACAGGGATGGATGTGTGCGTCACTCAAACCAGATCTATTTCTATCACTTACTATATACTATAATTACAGCATAAGACCAGCTTTTAAGGGCCTGGCTCCGCTGAAGCTATGCTGTTCATTTCTGCTCAGAGCAGCACTGTAGTAAGAAACATTGCCCCCCCACACACACAGACAGACAGACAGACAGACAGACAGAGATTTGGCAGTACCATGGGCATATGTAACAAGACACTATGATGCCCCTGACAGTGTGAGAAGACCAAAACAGCAGATAGCAGATAACTGAGATCTGAAATTTCAGCGATCAAATCAGATTGCCCAACATTTTATTTTCCCTTTAGTCTGTCCTCATTATATAACATAGTTATATAACACATTATTATGGATTCACGTATTGTGAAAGTGTAATAGCAGTGGTTTCTCTTACCGTATAAAGTTCATTAAGAACTTTCATCAGGTCCTCCTGCAGCTGCACTCCAACCTCTTTGCTCTGGAGAGACAAAAGTTAGATTCTTGTGAGTAAAGAGTTTCATTTATTAGCTCTGTGTTGTTAATACCATTGCTACCATTAACCTACAACCAATAACATCCACACCCACTCAGCCATATGGGTAATCAACTGCACCATCATCTGTCAAGACTATATTATCAAGCAGAACAGGAGTGGAGGAGTCGCTAGTCCTGATGAATGAGCTAGACGGTAGTGGACTTGATGGATGTGGCGTTAGATGAGGAAGCTACAGATACTGATTTCTGCATGAGGGAAAAGAAGCAAAGAACCAAAGGGAGAAGGCAGGATGATGAAGTTGCAGGAAACCACTGGTGACTGACAAACAACTAACAGATCAGTAGACTCCACACAATACAACACTATACGCACACAAACACACATCCTCTCATACTTTTGTATAAATATGTTGGGGGTCAACCCAACTATTCAAAGGACACCATTCAAACTGGGTCTAAATAATAATGAAAACAGAACTATAACAAGATACAAAACATGAAACACATTTGTGATTCGGCGTATACACTGTAAATCAAGTTGATTTAACATGAAAGCAAACAGGTAAGACAAAGTAGGAGGCAAGCAAAGGGTAAATTAGAAGGAGAGAGAGAAAAAAAAAAGCAGAGAAAGGCAACTGAAAAAAAGCATAAGGAATGCAGAATGAAAGCAAGAACAGATTTTGCCAGCGCATGTTGAGCATCTGTCTTCTCTAGGAAGAGGGTACAGAGGGGGAGTGGGGCGGAGCGCAGTGGGATGCCAAGAGGTGAGCCGACCCAGTAAAAAAAAAAAAGAGGAAGGATAGTCAGATGAAAGGTGTCTAATGCAGAGATACATTGGGATGATTAACCTATTTGGTGGAATTACAGAGAGCAGAAACAAAGGTCAGGAACAAAAAGAAAGAAAGCGGCAGGCCAGAGATTTAGGATAAAAAGGTAACAGAATAAGCGAGGTTGCCCCACCTTCCCTCTTTAAAGTGTGTGCATGAGGCTCATATTGGGTTACAACCAGCCAGACTACAGTCAATCAAAAAGCAATCAGCCAGGACTGAGCCCCTCTATCTATCAACTGTGAGTCTTGACCTTTGGACTTCTCGTCTTGCCCGTGGTCATCTGTCTGGCTCAGCGAGACCGCGAAAGTAACGGCACACTTCATTAGCCCTGATGTCTGTTGTCCAAGTTGAGACTGTGTACTCATTAATACAGGGTGAATCATTAGTGCTTTCTTACCGACAGTGACAACTTCTCACACACGCTTTAAGTATCACTCTGCACTACTTTCCACACTGGATGGAAGTTGAATGTGGTGACCTCTCTAATATGGGCTGTCTCCATGAGTTGTGTGTGTCATTGCCCCTGGCATTACTGCTATTCATGCCACTGACTGGAAATGTTATAAAAGAACTAATTATCTACTTAATTAGCCATCAGTGTTGTGTATGTGTGCAGTATGTTTATGACCCAGACATAATGGAAACAACTCTCATACCAAAGTAGAAGCAGTGTTTGAGAAAAATAAAAATAGACATAAACGCCCATGACTCAGCCAGCAGGGAAGAGAAGAAAAAGAGAGAAAGTGTGTTGTTTTGGACTGTCAGACAGTGATTTAAGGGTAGAGATTTGTGTTCTCGTTGCCTGAGATCAGACTGTAAATGTAGTTCAAAGACAATCTATCAGATTTGCAGCGTCTCTCTGCCATGACATTCCATACACAGACTGCTTCACTTTGCTGTACACACACACACACACACACACACACACACACTGATCTTACTCATACTTGTGATAACTTTCCACTGATAAACATTCCTTAACACTATCCTTAGACCACCTTAACACAGGATTAGCTTTGTTCCTTACCTTAACTTAACCCTCAACATTTTAACCCAAGTCCAACTTTGAATGAAGTTGAGTACAACCCCTGAAGTGGTAACAATAACCCACCAGAAAAGAAGAAGGTGGACAACAAACTAAGAGTAAAACCCTGCAGCATCTGTGTGGCTTGTTTTACCTTCTTGAAGAGGCGCCCTGAGTCCTCGCTGATCTGTGCGAAGCGGGGAATGATGTTGTTGAGGTAGAGGTCGGACAGAGTGGCGTGGTCGCGGCTCTCCCTCTTCACCTGAAGCAGCAACAGGTTCCAGCAGTTCACCGGAGATAAAATGCTCTGCTCCTTCCTACACAGAGAGAAAGACAGAGCGAGAGAGAAATTGTCTTAAAATGCACTCAAGGACCCCCCAAGCATATTTTAGATAAATGACTAGCATTAAGTCTCTTTCATCTTTTAAATCCCCCCTTTCATCGTGCTGATAGATACGCTCACAGACCTACTTTATTCTGAATGTAGAGAAAAGGATGCTGTACAGAAGAAACTCTCCACACACTGTTTTTCTTTTTTTTCTTTTTTAATAAAAGATGAATCAAGCCATTTGATTAACCAACAGAAAGGGAGAGAATGCCCAGACAGATTTACGTACAAAAACCACCCTGCTTCTCTCTTTCTCTTACACTTACACACAGACATACAAAGCATCAGTGAGCCAACCCAAACAGGGGATTCAGCCAGGGTACAAAACCCAGCAGGAAGAGGTTAGACTCCCCAATAAGCACAGCTGTCACGGAAAAGGAATAACAGAAAAAGGAGAGAGAGAGAGAGAGAGAGAGAGAGAGAGAGAGAAAAGCAAAAGAGACACAAAGATTGAGTTTAAAGACTGTAATGATTTTACCAACAGGCTAACAGCTCAATACTGTTTCATTGTCTTTGCTTCAAGTGCCCATAAAGCCATTACACAGATGCAAGGCTGTGTGTGTGTGTGTGTGTGTATGTGTGCGTGTGTGTGTCTGTGTCTGTGTACAGTATGTGTTATGGATGATCCATGGATGATCTCGAGGGTAAAATGGATTATGAGTGAGTGTAAGTGGATAAAAGAAGCTTTAACTGGATAGAAAGAGCAAAGAGCTGCAAGGCATTTACATCACACACACACACCAACACACACACACACCAACACACAGATGGCGGTCAGGAAAAGTAGAGCAGTGACCCAAGCATACACAAGGTCAGACAGACAGAAAGAGTCTTTGACTGAGGGGTATAAAGTGGGGGTGGTGTCTATGGGGAGGTGTGTGTGTGTGTGTGTGTGTGTGTGTGTGTGCGTGTGTATTTGTGTGGGAAACTAGGATCTGATGAGATGAGTCATAAACAATGATGTGATATGCTGGTACTGGCTGCCACTGGTCAGATGGTCAGACGACTAACAGAGTGTAACAACAATAATGAATGTCAAGAAAAGGAAAAACGAATCCTCCTACACACATATTACGAAGCAGAGATCCTGGAGCTTAAGTCGCATTTAGAAACGGTCATGTGGTCACACGTGTGTTTGGATCACTTTACTCTGAATTTTTTTGTGCTGTCAGTTTCTTTTCTGGTGCGTCTGTCTTCACTGGTTGCACAACATTTTTCTTCACCAAAACAGGGCTGCAGTTCCTCCATTTGCTCAATCAACTAGCTTCCCTGCCTCCATGTGACATGTCACCCACAGCCCACCACTGATCACATGGTAATTGCACCACATCACTGGGTGAAATATCACCAAACCTCAGCTATCACAAGGTAAACACTGAAATGTCATTGGCCCCACAAAAGGTCACATGGTTTTCAGGTCAGGCGGTACTGGTGACTCAAATTGGATGTAAAATGCTAAACGGTCATTTACATTTAGGATCAAAGCACATTAACATTAAACAGAAAATCACTGATTGATGTTTTTACAACTGATGCAGACAGTCTGATGATTCATGAATTAAATATTAGTGCACATTCATTAAGTAAGAATAGAAACTACTGTGTGTTGACAGCAAAGAGGTAAGATAAAAATATAGAGATCTGTCATGGGGATGCGTTGTTTCCAGAGTGTACATTATGCATGCCTCCAGAGGTTAAACACACATTCACAGTACAGTGATCCCTCGCCACTTCGCGGTTCACTTATCGCGGATTCGCTATTTCGCGGATTTTCATAATGCATTTTTTTTTTTTTTGGTGCATTGTGCTCTGCATTCTGATTCGCTAAAAACTCACTCCCGCTTCTTGTATCAAAACATAACATAACGTAATCGATGGTGGCATGTCGGTGTACAAGGATCTTTTTGCAAAGAAGAAAAAAGAGCGACAACAGCTGCCTATCACTATGTTCTTCTCCCGAACAAACACACCTGCACCGCGGGCTTCAGAAGAAGAGAACACTGCAGAGCGCAGTCAGGATGCAGCGGCCCAGTCTGAAGAGCAGTGAAACGGCCTACACGCGATACACTGTATTTGTATACATGTAATAGTTGCTAATTGTAAAAAAAAAAAAAAATTTCTATTTCGCGGATTTCACTTATCGCGGGTCATTTTCGGAACGTAACCCCCGCGATAAACGAGGGATTACTGTATGTATCATATAAGATATTATTAAACATCTTCTACACTACACTTCTAAACTGTATGCAGAAAATACTACATCCCTGCATGAAAGTATTGTCACTCACTGCTTATGTGTTGTTTTACAAAGTTTCGGTATATTCAGAGTCCAGCTTTGATGGGCTACGTGTGTTGATGCAGGTGAAGCCAGTGAGTAGGCCCTGCTTTGCTTTCAGAAGTCTTCAAGTCATTCAGTATGTTTCTTAATTAATCCCCAGCAGTACTTTCCAGCTCTATCAGAAATGTAAACAGATAGAGAGGAAGAGCAGAAAAGAGTACTGGTGGGATTTAAATGAATACAGCTACAACAGATGCAAAAAAATGTAGCTGTAGCCATGGGTTGTGTAAGGGGCTGCAGCTTATTAACAGTGAAGCTGAGCTAATATTTAGCATGAGGGTAGGCTTTGAATCAGTGTGTAGCTTATGAGGGCCTCTCCATGTGACCAATCAGCATGTCAGCCTCAGGGCACACATGCACACACAGACACACAGACACACAGACACACACACAATATGGTTAAACCTAGTAACCTTCCCACCACTGCTGCACACACTCTGCCAAATAGCAGGAATACCAGGGGTCTCTACGGGATCAACACACATACACAACCCTCACACCCCACATCACTTGGAGGAGCATCAACGACTGGCTGTGCGGAGAAACAGCCACAGGCGCACACACACACACACACACAACCACACACAAACATACCTACATACAGACACACAAAAAAATTATACACACATAACCGGAAAATAGCTAAAATTCCAACGTGGCACCCGGACTGAGCAGCAGCAGATGCAGGGAGAATGTTAAATATACAGATGTTGGAAGAACAGAGAAGCAAAAAGAGAGTTAGAGAAGAGCAGAAAGAGACACGGTGAACAGTAAACAAACCCTTGTCAGTCAGCAAAGATGTGGACAAACCTACAATAGCAGTTGCAGTAGGTGACCCCCCCCCCCTGCCACCCTGCTTTATTACCCTCCCCCAATATGCAACATGGGGAAACACACACACACACACACACACACACACACACACACCCTCTAGCTCAGACCAATGCTGAGACAGTTGCAGAGTGTGTGTGTGTGTGTGTGTTGAGGTTTGTTCTCTTGGCTGGAGTGGGGTTTCGTTTAGAGGACTTATCGATCCCTTTTAGTCTGTGTGTGTGTGTGTGTGCGTGTGTGTGTGTCTGCAAAAGTACATGATGCATAAAGAAAGGAGAACAAAAACAGTGCAGGGGAAAAAAAGAGGAACAGAGACAAAAAGTTGGCACACACACACACGATATATACATTCAAGTTTTTTTTCATTTATATATACATATATATATATATATTAATCTATGAACTGTTTTTATTTTGCTTTGTTTCATTTATTATTGATGCTTTGACAATATTATTATGCCATTCACACCAAATTTGAATTGAACTGAATTGAGAAAGAGTGAGAGCGTGAAGACGAGCAGAAGAGGAAATAGTCCAGTCCTTCTCAACAGTTTTGGTAATACTGGAAGATCCAGTCTATCATACGTGTGTCATCTGCAGTAATGGGCTAACACAACATCACACATAACACTGTTAAACTTAGTGATCAATATCAAAGCTGGTAACCAAACCTTATATTTCTGCAGCTTGTCTAAACATAAGATTAAATTAACCTTAAAATCAAAGTTATTTAATGGGGTTTTCCTGCTCCAAGCACCTCTGACATGCACTGAAGGGATTCGAACATCCTCCATCATAGCATTTCTCGGATCATTTCTTTTAAGTCACAGGTTGGAAGACAGAAGAACCAGGATGCGAGGAGGCATTATTACTTAAATTTAAAAAAACACCATCTGTCTCCATTAAATGTGTGAGTGTGTGGTTTATGATTAGCTAGCAGTTCAGTGAATCCTTTTCCCCACAGGGAAAAAGACCTAACTGCCAGATAAATTATACAAGAAAACACCATGCTGCTAAGGCTGTTGAGCTCGAGTGTGGATCTGGATGCACCGTATGTATCTTTGGGGGAGTGAGAGGGAGAGAAAGAAAGCAAGATCAACTAACAACTGTTGGTCAGAGAGAATCTCCGTTTGGGCAAGGTTATACGCAGCACACAGCAAAACACTGCATTGCCAAATAGTCAGAGCACAAAATCACCATCTGGTCATTTCTGGCTAAATTTGCCGTTAGACACACACACACACACACACACACACACACACACACACACTCTCTCTCATATAACCTCAAGGAACAACATAAATAAGTATCTTAATGAAATGTGATATATAATATATGAAGATATATTACTGGATTGAGCTATTTCATTAGATCCAATTGGGAAGCAGTAATTGAGGTGTGAAGTCATTGAGATACATTCAAATATAGGTCAGTAATTTACAGACACACAGAACACACCAACGTGGTCTCGCAACACCTTTCAGTCTTCCTTGTGTTTCATTTTCTTTGGTAGCCTCTACTTCTCTTTTCTCAAGAAGTCATCAATCTCAAAAAGGCTTTACGGCATTCAGGGAACTAAATAAGACAGCATCGTATTGCAGTTGTTATAGCCCAGCGTGCTGTTGAATTACTGTATGTGTGTTTGTGTCATACTTGAGTAGATGGTCCTTGGTGCTGCGCGTCTTGGTGAGGAACCTCTCAGCCAGCTTCTCCAGGTTGCGACTGTAGTCCATCTCAATTTCTGCCTTCTTTCTGAAGAAATCCTGCAGGTCCTGAAGCAGCTGCACCCTCAGTTCACACTGCTGGTCCAGACACTTGAGCTGCTCCACCAGCTGGGCGCGGATCTCTGCCGAGGCGGAAAGAAGAGGGATAGAGACAGAGAAGAGTTTAACATCTGTGTGTTGACTTTATTATGGCAACCACAATTCAGGTGTAATGGACACACTGAAGCCACAGGGGGAGAGACGCAGAATGTTTGGCCCCAGGCACTTCTAAAATCAAAGGCCTGTTTCCTCTAAAACAACATTAACGACGTCCAATTATCCACCAACAGAGACGTAAGCTGCGTACATTACAGTTGAGGATGCAGTACTATCATTAAGATGCGTGCCACAACAATGTGTAAGATATTAACGTCTTAGGCCCTGGATTGGTTAGAATCCATCTCCCCTCCCACCATGTGTGTACATAACCACATTTCTATGCATGTGTGCATGTATATGTGCAATCATATATCCTCTTCCACACACAGAGATCTCCAGAGACGGCCATTTATCCCTGCTTATCACTTTTCATTTTCCTCCTGCCTCCTTCCCCCTCTCCCTCCTCCATGCTGTTCTCCAGTCTGGCCTCAAATTAATAGAGTGCACTCAATGCAGACACACTCAGTAACCATATTCAATCACTGACTACAAAAAAAAAAGAAGTCCTCAGGAGAGTCCTGCCCACTGCAGTTACAGACAAGGACACACAAAGAGTCCACATGCACACACTCACATGTACATACCCAAGGACACACAGACATATGATGATAAGCTGGATCAGTGCTGACAGCTGACAGATTAATGCTATGCTCTCATAGCTGCCTGCCAATGCTGAGTGTGCCGCACATACATCCTTTTAGTTAACGACACAAACACAAACACACCATTCTCCAATCTCCAACCTGTGCAGCTGCATCACGGCTCTATTTTAAACTGGTGTACCACAGCTGTCCTACCTTTACAATGCTGAGTGTAGAGGACGCGGATGGTTTTGGCCTCCATCCCAGTTTCAGTGCAGTATAGACTCCCCTCACATACACATACACTTATTAAAACACACAGGCTGGCAGAGAGTCAGTTGTCTGTCGAGCCTACAGTGACTGTTGTTGCTGCCTTTGTGTTTTACAGCTGAGGGTGCAGTTTCTCATTACCACAAAGAGAAGTGGGATATCTAAATGTGCCTGTGACCCTGCTCCTCCCCCTTGCCTCCCTCTTCTCTCTCTCTCTCTGTCACTCTGTCTCTCTCTCTGTCATAAGCACAGACTTAAATATTGTGCCACTAGCCAACACCAGTTCTTCACTGATTGAAAGGTCAGAACGGAGCAGTTTTGTGGCATGATGCCACTATGGCGCAAACACACACACACACACACACAACAAATAAAAGCATTTACACAGCCTGTGTCTGAGCTAATGACCTGTTGTGGGTATCTGCTTTGACAATGTGGTATTGTCTTGTGGCCTGTGTGTATATGTATGTGTGTAATTTGCTGTCACAGCGCTGTCAATGATGGGGGGAGTGAGTCAATGTCCCGCCTCTCAAGGCTGTGACACAAAACCCCAGAGATGGAGGCCTTGTAATTAGCCAGCCCGAGACAACAACACACACCACATGCACAAACACTTTATGTGAAAACTCCCAAGAAGGTGACAGAAAGCATGAGGCGATCAGTGAGGGGTGTAGGAAACACAAAGCGGGAAAGGTGACAACAGCCCCATGTGACCCTTGTGTTTAGAAAGCAGGTTTAATGGGGGTAAAATTAATTTAATAGGGTGGCCGTGCTCTAAGCCCTGAAACCCCTCTCGGGCCCCCCAACAGTCACATTAGGATGAAGAGTGATTCTGACAGCACGCTCCATTCGCAAAATATACGGCTGTGTGACTCAACCAAAGCTAACCTTGAGCTCTCCACACCATACCCTGTTGATACTGGCTGCTAAACTGAATTTCCTTGAGGGATTTCTACAAATAAAAAAAAAAGTCTTTTAATCTTTGTCCATCTAGACACTGTTGTAGCCAACACGAGGAGTGTTAGTGTTAGAGACAGGGAGCTTGGTACAGTAGAGAGGAAAAAAGCTGTCAGAGAAGATCGATGCAGGTCTTCCTATCGGTCTCATCCCTCTGTAATGGTCATCATCCAGTGAAGTAGTGAGAAGAGGGATGTGAACTGGAATGTGACGCCTCCACCCCCCCCACCCCCCTTTCAGACAGCCCAGTCACATTTTCCAGGCAGATGAGAGCAGGTCTTATAATCAGGCTCTGGGATTGTACTTTACTGATGCTCTCCTCTCTCTCTTTTCCCTTCCTCCTCCTCCGCCTCCTGTCTGTAGTGCTGAGGGGCTGTCTGGCTCTGTCTGCATGAGCCTCACATTTTTCACCAGTCCCACCAACACCACAGCCAAACATAAACCTACTGGCAATAGGACATGGTTGCCAACCTTTGGAGCACGTCCCTGTACTTATCTACATATAATAATAAAAAGCAATAATAATAATAATAATAATAATAATACATTTTATTTAAAAGCGCTTTTCTAGATACTCAAAGACACTTTACATAAAAAGAACGTCAAATCAGTAAAAAGTACGTAAAATGAAAACACAATAGAGTGGGCTAAACATTAAAGAGCATGCACGTGATGTCACAGTAAACTAAAATCACCATGGTTACTCGTAACAACATCTGCCATCCTTCACATGGAAAGTAACTGATCAAGCTGACAAATCCAGCTTTCCATGTGCCTACAGGCTTTATTTAGTCTAATGTTACTTCCCTGGTGTAGAGCTACATGTATCTAGATATATACACATGTGACAGCATGTGTCATTAAACTCTATTTCTGGCTATAATTCAATATCCATAGACAACTGACAGTCTCGTATGTTGCACGGATCACTGTTGATTTTAATGCCCTCTACTTTGTTTGTTTTTCTCCTGTTATCGCAGCTCTACCCGTTCATAGCAACCACCTGTTGGTTTTGTTTTGCAACTCAGTGTAGGTGAGGGTGATATAATGTCAATACACACCCTGCATATATCTGAGCTCACAAATTAGCATGGAAAGGCAGTAATCTGAGGTGTCCGATGTTTTCTTCGCTGTCAAACCATTTCACCCAAAACTGCTCCTCCCGATTATCCATTATTGATTAGTTTGCTTATTTCAAACGGAGAGAAAGGAAGACAAAAAAAAGAGGGTTGATGGATTGAGATAACAGCACTAGAATGGCATTACCAGCACCAAACCAGTCAAGCAAGTTATTGCATTCAAATGTGTGGATAAATACTTGATTTAATTGCAGGTGAACTGGAAAAGGACTGTCAAAAGGCAATACAATCAGCCACATCATACTTGACGCACCACACTTTTTGACAAACACAAAGTAAAGCCTAAAACTCATGTTTTCCCTGCAACAACCTTTTGTAGCTAAAGTTAGTTTTTGCAGGACATACAGCACCAGCTTGAGGCTGTTTTGTTAGTAGCTGACAGACGTAATGGCTGCCCTGAATGTTCTTTTGAGCTGGCCTAGATACAGGAGCCACACATACTGCTGCAAGCACTCATTATACCTGAAAATGCCCTGGGCTATGGGTACAACACACACACACACTTTTACAGCGATGTGACACAAGGGGTCCAAGCTGTCACTCTGAGCTGTTTTGACGGCAGCGATCCAGCCCAGTCCTGGAAGCCCCACCCCAGATCTGTCCTCCTCTATAACTGGACTAGACATACACACACATATGCATGCATACACATGAAAACTGTTCCCATGTAGACATAATGAGTGTTCAAGACAAGGCTTGAACTGGCTGGATGGAGCGGGTGACAGAAGACACAGACTACAGAGGAATAACAAACCGGAAGACTTTAGATGACGAGGCCGTTTATTTAAAGGATAATTCTGGTTTATTGCAACATGGGTTTCTTGTCTGTAATAGCAAGCCTTTAAAACAACCATCTTGTGTCATGACATGACATTTCAGTTGCACTCACGTTTACATTTTACCTCTTCATAAAATGGTTTAACTGTCTAATTAAACTGTTAACGTGTTTGTGCCTGATTGTCTGACCGCTCATGCTTCTACAGTGTTATTTTAAATTGATTGAAATGATGGCCACAGCTACGAATTAACACCCAAGTTGTAAAAAAAAAACAAAAACAAAACAGGATTATCCTTTAAAACCAAGCCTCTCTGCCAGCACTGGGGTGAGTGCCCACAGTCTCTGCCAGGTAATCAGTGAAAGCAGCGGGAAAACAAGAATAAGAACACACACACACACACACACACACACACACACACACACTCTCACTCACTCACCAGTTAACTACTTTTGTGTAATCCAAGACATCCAACCAGGAGATCTAGCTAGTGGCGAGGTAGAATATTACCCATTCTTCTTGTTCCGTTTGTGTTTCTGTGTGTGTGTGTGTGTGTGTGTGTGTGTGTGTGAGCAAGCGCTCATGATGTGTTTATGCAGTGTGGCCTGGTCTTTGTTGCTCCAGGGGCTGATACTGCTGTACAGAGTGGTGGAGGAGAGGGAGGGGAGCAGAAAAGGGTGGTAAGGGTTTAGAGTTGTACCACTGTGAGCTCATACTATTGTCCTCAGAAGAATGAAAGAAGCAGAAAGAAAAGGAGAAAGAACAGAGAGCAGTGTAAAGAGTGAGTAAAGGAGGTGGGGGGGGGGCACTGCGTCACTGTGAATAATATGTCCATTCATCCCAGTACACACAGGAAGAGAGCACAGAGAGACAGGAAGTCAGTCAGGGACCAGTTCATTGCCAGCAGGGAGCACACGGGAGGGGAAGGTCACACTAAAACAACTACAGGAAGCATGTGTGTGTGTGTGTGTGTGTGTGTGTAAAGATGGAGTGCAGAAGGATAGGGGGGTTGGCTTGAGGTGTGTGTGACTGTGTGTGTGTGTGTGTGTGTATATGTGTCTGTATCTCTAAATGAAAAGGCCTGAAGAAAAACAGGCAGCTGTGGAGTTCACCAATATAACCCTCAAACTTGAAACCAGGCAGGAAAAGAGGCTGGAGGAGAGAAACTGGGCCAGGGGTTTGCAGGATGAAGAGGGGGAGTGTGTGTGTGTGTGTGTGTGTGTGTGTGTGTGGTGTGTGTGTGTGTGTGTTGATGATGAGGCTACAGGACGTGATTTTCAGGCTGTTGAATGGGTCGGTAGTCTGTAGCCTCAGGTTGCAGGTAGTATTTCCTCATAAGATTCTTTAGCAGGGTGGAATCTATTAGTTCCAGACATGCCTGCCTAACACTGCTTCAACGTACATGCACATGCACACATGCACACGCACGCACGCACACACGCACACACACACACACACGAGTGAGGAGGGGACTAAAGGAAGAGATAGAATTACAGTACAGTAAGTGTTGGAGGGAAAACTATTGCTGGAATGGAAAGATTCCAGCCAATGTCTTTTCCTTGGGTCTGGACCTCTCCTCTGAAAACAAACACACACACCGACACACACTGAAACTTATATAGGCATTTCCTCTCTCACCCAGAGCCTGAAACCTTTAGGAAAAGCAGTGTCGTCTTGAGACGGCAAGTTAACAAGCTTAGTGACTTTAAGACATGGAAAACCCGACTAAAGCCAAACCACTGCAGACCTGCTCTGTGTGGCAGAGGAGAGCAAATAAGACGAGCAGCGAGCAGTGGGTTTTAGAGAAATAAGAGCTCCTCGGTGCTCTGGCTGAGCATAAATAAGTAAAGTAGAAGTGAACGTTATTGGAGTCTTTCTGGTACTTCAAAAGTTTCACTTTTGACTCGATGCAATAATGGAGAACAAAGTACTGGAGGGTGCTTTCAGTCAGGCAAGGAAAGAAGCCTCTGACTATTCAGCTTTCAGTTTTCACGCACACTAGAGATACACCGATCCTGATACTGATACCTGGGCTTTGGGTATCAGCCGATACTGAGTACCGATCTGATACCAGAGTTTAATTAATAAGCTGTATGCATCAGAGACTGGGATCATTATTTTATGTGTAAGGTAACTTCAGGCTTGACTTTTTATTGACTTATTGGGCCGATATCCATTATCAGTATTAGTGCATCTCTAACACACGCAAAAACAAACACTCCAAATGCAATTTAATTAAAAAGGAAATGCAAAATGGGTTGTGAAAACAGATATGAATATCACAATATGAGCTCCAGGAACTAAAATTAGATTAGTAGGCTGTGTGTGGCAATCACAATTTCTTGTTCGTGTTGTACCCTTCATGCTATGAAGATAGAGGGAGGAGACTGGGTGATAGGAGAGAGAGAAAAGGAGGTGACAAGGAGGGAGAGGGGGATTTATTGTGGGGGTGGTGTACTCAGTGGGGGTACATTCCTCTGAGCTACTCTGCACCTCTCTGTCCAGATCAGGAAGTCATTAACCCTTTACTAGCTAGGGAAGTGCCTGTGACTGGAAGAGCACAGCAACATGAAAGGGCGAGGAAAAGGAGAAGTGTGTGTGTGTGTGTGTGTGTGTGTGTGTGTGAGCGTGTGAGAGAGAGAGAGAGAGAGAGAGAGAGAGAGAGAGAGAGAGAGAGAGAGAGAGAGAGAGAGAGAGAGAGAGAGAGAGAGCATGTTTGTGTTGATGCATCTGTGGCCCACAGTTGGAGCCATGTGGACTCTCGTCAGGGTTCCTTGCACTCCATGAGCTGGGAGCACAGGTCAAGGGTCAGAGGTCGCAAAGCTACTGGAGGAGGTCAGTCTCCCATGTCAACCAACTGGTGGAAAACACCTACAACAATAGAACTAGCATTAGTGTTTTAACTATTCCTGCAGCCTGAGAGTATTTTTCTACCAAATCATCATCTCTTCTGGTATAAATATTATCACTCTTTCCAGGAGTGTATTCTACATCCCTGGTGTAAAACGCTTACACCTCCGCCTACACAAGCAGCCCTCCTCAGCCATCACATGCTCTGATTCCTCTCAGATGGTGGCAGAGGGGTTGCTAGGGATTGGGAGTGGGGAGAGGTTCTCTATACATAATGAAAAAGGCTGCTTATCAAAAGTTAACTAGCTCCTCACCCATTTATAGCCTCTGTCTGCTCTACTAACCCAGTCTGGAAAAGGCAGTGGCAGGGTGTGTTGGGGGAGGGGTGTGTGCTTTTTGAGAAAACAAAATATTTTTGACAATATGAAACTGAGAAATGTAGCAAATCTTCACATTTAAGAAGCTGAAACCAAATAATGTTTCGCACTTTTCCTTCATAAATCATCTACATAAGTAATCAATAATCAAAACTGTTTTTCAGTGTAATTACTAGTCTGGTTGACTAGTTTCTGCACAAATTGAGATCTCACATTACTTTACCATTTATCAATATGATTTAAAACAGCCCCTCCGAAACTGCAGACTTCTAGGCTGACTTGCGTGTGTGTCTGTGTGATTTCGTGTAGTCCATCCTCAAGGGTACCATCCACCTGGTGTCACCTCTATTTCCTGTCTCTTCCGGACACAGCCATCTGGACTTCAGTCTGTTCCAACAGGCTTCATTTCTCTCTCTTTCTCTCTCTCCATCTCACTTGCTGTCGCTTTTTCACTCTCTTTGACACACACATGCACGCACACGGTTCGCAGTAGGGATGCAAACCATGACAGTGTAGTGATCTACACCATCTGTCTGTGAAGGTACAGAGAGGTAACAGACAAAAACGTGCACACATATTATACCATCCTGGACCAGCAGGAGAGACAATATTAAGCTGAGCTGGCCCACTCTGTGTGTGTGTGTGTGTGTGTGTGTGTGTGTGTATGTGTGTGTGCGTGCGCCCTTTTTCCTGTGTTTCCTAATGGCCAGTGCATAACACCCCCCTTAATCAGCTTAGCAGCCAGTCAGGGGATTTGACTAATCCACAACACAAGCATTGGAAGGAGCCCACTGAGTGTGTCTGTCTGACAGTATGTGTAGTAAATTAAGTCAACCTCACCAGTCTTGGACAGCACTCTCTCTAAGCATCAAGCATTTCCAGAATCATCCATGACATGGGACTACTTTCAAATAGTGATGGACAGACATGGACCTGTCTCATGTGCAGACAAATCATCTGGCGGGTAAAGGGTCACTCACATCTTTATTAACACTTGTCATAATCCCAGCGAATGAGTGACAGTGTGTAACTCCCTACTTCTAGATTAAACAGTCCTCCCCTCAATTTTTCCTCATCTTTCTGTCAGAAGGAGATTGGTCAACACCAATGATTCATGGGGACCTTGAGGGATGCGTGCATTTAAAGCCACCTCCCTGAGTGAAGCGTCAACAGTCGGAAGCCTAACACAGTGTGTAATAGCCTCTCTGTCATCTAACAGTGGTGCAGGACAGCTTCAGTCACACAGAAAACTGTACACACATAAGCCCACAGTGGGGGGAAAAGATGCATGGGTACGTGACAACTGAACTGGTATGTGTATCCTTATGCAGCAAACACTTATCACTGCATTCCATCAGTGGCACGCTGAAAATGGCCGTAGGAAAACGGTAGAGATGGAGATAGAGGGTATAGTGAGAGTTAAGAGGAGGGGCCGGGCAGCGTCAGTTAAATGCTGTATCTGCTGATGGCTGCAAATCCTTATCTGAGCGCCAGTAGGAGGCAGCGAGGCCGGGGGGAAAAGAGCAGGGGAGCATGTTCCATCAGACAAAAGGGTGAGACGCAGAACAGCAGCTGATAACGTGAGATACTATCACCACATCCACCTTGAGGTCATGTCGTCGCTGTCATCAGATGCAACCTCCTTCCCAGGCATAGGATGAGAGGACCGAGGAGAGACTTTTACCCAGCATGTGCACAAGATATAGTGATGCAGTGAAAGGAGTGCCAAGCACAGATGTGGCTCACTTTAATATAGTCTGCATGTGTGCAAAAGTGTGTACCTCTGTTCTTGCAGAAAGTAAGTACAAGTTGTACAATGAAGCTGTAGGAGCTAAGGTTATGCTGTAGATAAAAGCTGTGGGTCATAATTAGAGTAACAGTGAGTGTGGTAAGGGAGAGTCAGACATGTACCGTGTTTGGCTCTCATTCCTTCATCAACGAAGGCAGAAAGAGCTGACTCAGGATCAGCCCATTGCAGCAGCTGCAATCCCCCTTAACCTGCTGCTCCAGAGATATAACTCATTCCCTCACGCCTGCTAAATGTGTGTATGCGTGCACGTGTTGTGCACACTATGGAGAAATGGCCTTGCTGTGTAATGACTCCTGCACAGCCACACATCATAGAGCAAGGGTTGCCAGCGGTGACAGGCTGGCCAATGAAATATGGCAACCATTTCAACCAGGGGACAGTCTCTCATTACAACCCTCTTAGACACCAAGTCTGAGTACGTGAGGAGCAGCTAAGGTGAGCACCCTACCTACCATCCGGTATATACTATCACTGAGAACTGCAGAGCTTATAGAGCCATAAGTATGCTAGTATTCAGTTTATTCATTTAGTAGATCACATTCAGCCTGCTAGTTAAATTCGTCCTCCCTTGCAATCCCACCCACTCACATAGCCACCCAGGCATCTGTCTGTGCTGCAGAGATATTGGGGGGTTGGGTGAAGTGGGCCAGGCTGCATTATGTGGCTCCCAGGGAGGAGGACAACTCAACACTTCAGCACAACTAACCACTGCAACAGAAATGTGTGTAACTGCACAAGGGACTCTGCTCCACTTTCTTTCTCTCGCCCTTCTTCTCTCTGCAGCACTGTTGAGTCTTTACGCTTTAGCTGTTTTTTTTTACATTTAGTTCATTTTTGTCTTTTACAAAACATCTTTCATACTTTTTGAGCTGAACCAACAGAGGAGCAAGAAAAGACACCAAGACTATGTCCTTCTGAGAGAGGTCTTAAGCTGTGATGATCACATTTAACCAGATATAATATGATCACAGTAATCCTCAGACAAAAGTAATTACTAGAGGAAGTGTCATGGGTGTAGCTGTATAAAACGGTAGCTAATATACAATAGTGACACACAGTTTGATCTGCCTGCCACTTGTGATACAGGGATATCATGGGTCATAAGGTTTGGTTCAATTCAAGTCTACATGAGATAAACATGTATGTTTGGTGTAAAAGCGGTGAGCATGAAAGAGAGCTCAGGTCATTGTTCAGTTCACCACACTCCTAGATTAAAGCTCACTTTCTACTGACCTGGGCTACAGTGTAAAAAACAGGTTATTACATTTGCAGCTTGGTATTCTGTGACAGCATAAAGCCAGTAAAAAGTACAAAATCAGACATGAAGATTGGCTTGCTTTCTGATAGCAAGTGTCAATGGCTTTAATACAAGCATTTCTTTGCACAAATGTATAAAAGCTGTGTAAAAGCTGAGACAGATTGTTGCCTTTACTATCAGCAAGAGCGCTGTGTACACACTCATTTAATGGTTTTCATTCAATTAGATGTTTTAGACTAAATTTATCTCTCTGCAGCAGGGCGAATCGGTGTGAACTCACCGTCTAAATAACTGTCCTTGTTTAGCTTTAGTGTTACAGGCTGCATGTTTTCCGCAATGCAGAACACTGCAGAAGCAAGCCTTGAGCAAATCTTCCCAGGACTTGGAAAGATGAATTTAGAACAACAGACTCTTGTTAGACATGGAAATGGATCAAAATAAACTACTTCTCCCAGAATTCAGAAGATGTGTTTTTGTGAACCACTGGGCAGGGTGAGGGCGGCTCACCTGGGGTCAGCCTGAGGACGCCCTGACACACAATAAACAGCCTTTGTGCTAGTCAAACACACAAACACATTCATGCCATTGTTTTGCTTTTCTCACACATAACAGCCTGCTCAGCAAGCGTTACATACCACCCAATTGTGATTGTCCCTTTAGCTCAAATATCACCATCTAATGGGTCATAACAGGCATCTTCACAGTCTGATGATCGCCACAGTCAGCTAAGGATGAACTATGGGCAATGCTCCTAGCTGTAGCCTGACTCGCATTATGACAGACTCTACTGACATACCAACTGAAACAAATTAGTGCTAGATTAACCGGTAGTACCGGCCATGTTTAGCATTCAATGAGACCACTATGTTGGCGCTATGGGGCCCTGCCACACATCAAAGAAATGCAAGGTCATCAAATGTTGATGATGGAGCCCACTGCCACTGCATTTCTTTGATGGAGGCTGGCTCAACTGTTGCCGCAGCCAAGCACATCATTCAGCAACGCACTGTGTTGACGCCATTAGTTGAAACACACTAGTGTTGTGCCAATTTTTCCATTTACCCCCAACACAAAGTGACAGAAGAAAAATTGATGCTGCCGTGATAGATAGCAGCTCAGCTAGCGCTGCTCAAAAGGAATATTACCTGCTTGGCAAGTGTTTTTATGTCTTCCGATAAGCCTTAAAACTCTTGGCGGTATTATTAACACCTCACCTGTACCTGCAACGACATGCTCACACCCACGCAACCCGCTGTGTTTATCTGAAGCAGTGCCAATGTCAGTTTGCGCACAGACTAAACGATTAGGTAGACGCAGTTAACTCAAAAAGCCTGTGTTCAGTTCGGCGACAAGCAAGCAAGCATTCATTGGAATGTGCATGACTAAGACGCTGAAAAGAGAGGAGCTGCTCTAGAGCTAACCCTGAACTTTGACCTCCCTGAGGAGGAGGGTCAAGGATGAGACAAATATCTACTTCAGGAAGCATCAGACTATCAAGTTGAAAAGTCTGACATCCTTGTCCTGACAGCCCTATAGCAGGCCCTGTAGTTAGATCCTACTGTTCTTCTCTCAATCTTTCTGCCCTTTGACACCATGGGAGCCTGTTGTCTGGTGCGTCTCAGACACATGATAGAAAACAAAACTATCTGTACTCGGTAATGGACAGCCCTGATACCAAGAGAATACGCCTCCAATGAGTGGAGAGTGGAACACAGAGCTGATGACTTCACAGCGTGTGTGTCCTATTTTGTGTGTGTATCAGAGAGAGGACGTGTGCAACACAATAGAGTGCTGCAGTGTGGGCGGCCACACCCTTTCCTCCCAGCTCCCCTCTACGGCCTCCTCTATGGCCCCTCAAAACTGCCTCAAAGAAGTTTTAAAAGAAAGGGACACAGGAGAGAGAGAGAGAGGAAAGGGAGCGGACACACCAGGAATGAAATCCCTTATATATATTTAAAAATCTGAAGTAAAGAGAGTAGGGAAAACAGGGGGAAGAGAAAAGAAAAAAATAGATGCTAACAAGTGTGAGAAAGAGTGAGAGGTTTGACAGGTTCTCAGCTCCAGTAATGAAAAAATAACAGAGAGGGGAGGGGGTAAGAGAAACAAAACGAGGGCATAAAAACAGTCAGGAGATGGATAAATACTGAGAGGAATCTAGCACGAGAGAAAGTGGGAAAAGGCAACGTTGTGTGTAGCATTGTGCTGCTGAATTATTGATGCTGCCTCAGAGTCGAAAGGCGAGAAGAGGAAGCACTTTCACACACAGTGTAATCTCTGCGTCATAAACATGCATGCACACATACGCAGAACTGTCAGGCTATCTACAACGACCGGACTCCTTTGATGGCAGGCTTGAGAGTCGTCAGCAGGTCTCCAGACAGTGTCTGTGGCTGACAGGGTAAAGAAGAGGTCAAAGGTCATAAGCAGACCAGAGGGAGACATGTGGCTCACACCTGTCCTAAGCTTGCCTCAATAGACTCATGCACACAGATCAGGGGACACAAACGAAGTAAAGACAAGTGATGTGATCATTAGTGTCATTTATTGTTTGACAATTTGAAAGAGTACAAAGAGCTCTCTTCTTTCTGTCCTTTACCCTTCCCTGCCTATGTTTTTCTCCCTCCCCCGGCTGGCTCTCTTTCTTATCCGCAGAGGAAGCCTGTTTGATCTAGGAGAGTCCTGCTGTTCTGGCTCTCCCGCTCCCAGACATCAGGCGTACACTCCTCTCTCACTCACTAAATAAGAGAGCTCCCTCCTTTTCTTTCTATGCTCCTTCACCCACAAAAAAAAAAATCACAGACTCTCCCTCCATATCCCCTCCCAGCAAGAAATCAGACACATTCTCCCTGTTGTACCAAAGACAACAAAATAATTCATGAATTCAAAATGGCCTCTGTGCCGTACAGTAGAAGCTGGGCTGAGGCCAGCTGTGCCGTGTGTGTTTGGAGCCTGTAAGAATGTAATCTATGACAGCGATGTATTTCACTCAGAGGACAGTAGGCATCATTGTCATCCGCAGCAGGAGCAGGACACAATGGAGAGGGATACAGCCAGGGACCTGACTCACACATACTGTAAGCCTTCCTGGCCATTATGGGTAACAAAGGCGCTGAAAACAATGGTCATTACATGCCAATGTGTTGTGCAGAGATACAATAGCTGCATTAACAAGAACTACCATGCAAAAACATTACAGTAACTTTCTTTTTAATAATATTCTGTCTTGTTTTAGCACATTAACTACTCTAAAACTCACCAATTAGGACGATACATTGTGTTTGAATTCAAACAAAAATCGTAACGTGAAAACATCTTCGGTCTTACTGGTTACAACAATATAAAGCTTGCACGTATAAACAGATACACAAGTTGCTCTTCATCCGTTGTATTTCTGACGGAGTAGCTAATCTAAATGTGTTTGACGCCATTAGTGGTCGATACTTGTGCCGTTTCGAACAAAACTCGGCAACCTGTATAATTAAAGCACACTTGCTGGAACCACTAGTAAACACCAGGACAGAAATCTTCAGGATTGCTGCTCAAGATCTCCTCCAACATCACACGTCTTCGAAACAGATCCTACTTGCCGCTGCACTGATTGTGACTTCATCCAGATTGATTTCGAGCATCGGCACAAGTAGTTTACACTGACATTTTGTTGCTGACAGGACATTTTCAAAAGATATTCACAACTGAGATGGTACAATGAATGTGCAAAACAAAGACGCCCACAGTGATTGACAAAAGCTCAGATCCAGCAGTGGGAATCCACCACTCAAGAGTGGGAAAGTCTCTCCTCCGCATTCCTCAGAGGGAATACCACCAGCATATGACAAGAGCCTCACTCACCCTCAGCCACTTAGCCTGCTGCCTCCTACCGCAACCTTTACACACAGAGAATGCCTGTGTGTATGTGCATATGTTTCATGGACATCAGCTTTTATCACACAACACTGTCCTCAGAGAGAAAGAAATCACAGAGAGAAAGAGTGTGGGAGAGGAAAGAGTGATGGGGGCCACCAGAGCATGCTTGTGTCAAACGACTATGCCATCAATGTGATGAGGTGATTGATGGTGAGGTTCTTTGTGTTAAAGGGCATCCCCCTCTTTCCCCTTCTTTTCTTCTCCGTCACCCCAATACTCATCCCTGCATTTTTTTTCCAAGAAAAAAACCACTTTGTCCAACTCCGCCTACCGCTCAGCACAAGTCTAAGCACATGTCTACTTTCTAACAAAATGACTAGACAGAGTGTACCACATTGTGTATAATCTATAGGACCCCTGTCCTGCATGGGCCACTGCACAACAGGAATGAGTATGTGTGTATGCATGTATAAGGGGAGGGATGTTCCCATTTCCACTCTGTTTGGAGCACATGGACTGAGTCGGAATGTGGAGGGGGGAGGGGGGAGCTTCAGAGGGAGGGTGAGGGGAGAGGCGAAGGCCGTAATCGGAGAGGGGTATCCCACAGCGCAGCCCGGCACATGGTCTATACACTCTACTGTGGGCTCAGCCAGCACACAAGGACAGAGACACTGTCAGAAAAGATTCCCCTTGCAATTGCAAGCCTGAGTAGAGCCAATACAATAGCACCTCGTAGGTGTTGCCATACCAAAATGTACCTAGCGACAACGCGACTTTGATGGCGATTACATCATATGATGGTGTCATTGCTTCACCTGTTGAAAAATATCCAACTGCAGTTATTATATAGCAATCCCGTTGTGGGATTCTTACTAACCGGAACTGGATATTTGCACATACATCTAATATTCTGCAATTGTGTCACTGCAGCTTGTGAACCTACAAATGTGGTGATTGTGATTAGATTTCAGTGTGAAACAAAAACAAGGACTTAATACTTACTTAATTAATACTTATTATGTTGTGTGTGTTGGAACGTCTTATCGCATTTATAGACCAACTCAGAGACAGTTTCGATTGAAAGCACTACATTGCATTTACTGTGGTTCTAACACACAGATATCAACGCACCAGGTATGTGTACATGAGTGGCTGCTGATTCAATAATGAATGAACACATCGTATTGACTTTGTGTCATAATTGCAACTGAGTGGATGGTTGGATGAAATCTATCACGTAGCATCATGGCAACGATGCAAAGAATATGTCTTCGTACATGACAGGTTCAGAGACATACTTTGATGGTTTATATTCCACTGCCTCAGGACACGCTTAAACATGCATGAGTGAGGAGGAGCACATATCAGCATGTTCTTCACAGACACACTGATTCCCTCTGGCCAAACTTGGTGAGAAGCAGAACAAGAAAACAGTAGATGCCTCCAAACCAGAGAGATAAATATCAGGCCTTAGGTATGTGCTGCTGCCTCTGAACAGCTCCAGGAACAATGTCTGCTTCAGGTAAACCACATTTTCAGGTTGGGTTCATCAGTACCCGGCATGGCACCAGCACTGACATGTCAATCCAACACGCACAAATACATCACAGTCAATAAGCAAGCAATCCAAAGTGCTCATACAACCACACCCTCCGACATGTACGGATGTGACACTGGAGACGAGTGTGCACATGAGGCACATCCTCTGAACGTGTATTTAACCCACATTTGGCATGCATATGAAAC
Source organism: Pampus argenteus (assembly GCA_036937835.1). NCBI lineage: Eukaryota > Metazoa > Chordata > Actinopteri > Scombriformes > Stromateidae > Pampus > Pampus argenteus. The sequence goes on along the minus strand of CM072863.1, from coordinate 7,687,492 downwards.
TGCGGTTTAATTCTTCCTTGTCACTGCTCATTAAAACTCATATCTACAAATAATATCTGCACAGTTCTTTAAAACATAGTTTATAAACATACATTTAGATGACAGTAATCACCCTATTAAGTTATATTTTTGGGAGCCCATTAAGAAAGTAGTACATTGTAAGTTTGCATGTGCCTGATCTGTTTGTAAGGAATTAGTGATGTGATGCCACTTCAGATAAGTAATGACATTACCGGCTCAAGAACCAAAGATCAAACTTTCTGGAGGTGTTGATGACATTATAAAGGTAGTTTTGACCCACTTTAAAATTATAGTTACTTTCGCAATTCGACCATTATAAATCACTCGTAACGCTGTTACTTTTCATTTTGGGTTAACACAATTCTGAAGTAAAATATAGTACTGAAAAATAACTTCAAATGGTATGAGAACAATACGGCAAGTCAAAGTCGCAGAGTTGCTAATTTGTTCAAACTTCATTAGCCGTTAATCTCCTTTAATATGACAAAATCAGCATAACTAGTAATCAGACAACATGTCTGCACCCATGAAGTCCCGTTTGCTTGTTTGTACACAGCAGAGTCTCATATTACAAGTGAAAAGGAAGACGACCGGAGGAAGTAGGATCTCCACATCAACTTCCTGCTGCTACATAATCCGCTAAAAGTGACCTGAATATAACCTCCAGCTAAGGTCAACGTGTTAGCAGCACACACACCCAAACATCAACCACAAAGCCAACATGCAGTTTAAGTGATGAGTGTGTGGTTGTATGTAGACGTGGTGCGTCTGGTTTGAGTGTGAAGTGAGGGAATATCAGGGGCCCAAAGAATGATGACTCTTCCTGCTTCCTCAAAAAGAGGATGCTGAGAGTGTTTTCTCTTTTTTATCATCCCATAGTACAAAAAGTGAGTGTGTGCAGTAACTGTGGGAAAGACGATGACAGTATTCTCACATTTAAAGTAAGGAAAAGGGAAAAGAAAAGCTAGGTGTCAGCACTTTAAACAAGTATGCGTGCTGCAACAAGAACCTCCAGCAGAGCAGCTTTGATGCTGGAAACAACTAAAATAGAACTGGTGCATCCACATAGCAACCAGGGGGAAGAACACCATGTCCTCACACACTTTTATGCAGAAAACGAGGAGAGGCTGTGTGTGTGTGTGTGTGTGTGTGTGTGTATTGCAGATTCAGCTGAGAAGAGTTGATGAATGGCTTCATTAAAACAGCATTAGCAGAGGTGTTAACCCGAATGGTGAGTGCCAGCATGTAATGATTGCTCAGTTCCAACACACACACACACATACACACACTTGTCGCAAAACTGAAATTCTTTCTTCGATACTAGCACAACCAATCCACCCTCTTAGCACTTGGTTGCTACTCATTTACAGTGTTTGATAACCTCAGGCTTTCATAAATATCAAGCTTAAAATGACAAGCCAAATTACTTTGAGGAAACAACAGAGACAGTTCAGAATCTCATTTAATCAAACCGCTCCTTCCCTTCATCTCAGCATACCACCCCACAGCCTGAGGGAGATGTGGAAACAGCAGTGACACCATGGAGAAGAAAAAAAAACGATGAAAAATAGGAATAAAGGAGGCGGAGGAAAGCAAATAAGGAGAACAGGAATGCAAAGCGAAAAAAAGTAAAAGAAAAAAAAAAGAAAAACCTGAGAAGACCAAGGTCTTCGGGTTCAAAATGGAATCGATGTGTGTGTGTGTGTGCGTATGTGTATAGTGGTAACCTGATTAGCCAGACCCTACAGGGGAGACAAATCTACATTATTCTTTCTCATTTTCCCTCTGCTCCTCACAAACCCAGAAAAATGGGGGCAATTCGTAACCCTAGCAACCAACTCTGCCTACGTGCAAAGGGAAGCTGCTGATGGAGGGGGAAGGAGAAAGAAAGAGGGAGACGGAGATGGGGAGTAAAAAAAAAAAAAAGGCTAATACAAGTGCATACTGTACACACTGAATTGAGCAGATGGATCGTACAGTCTAGTAGTAGCAGCGTTTCATCCCTCCTTTTACCACTCAAATTCTCTTCTACTCAGGCGTCCTCTTGCATGTTCCCCAGATCCCTCCTCCTCTTTCTCACCCTCCTCCGTCCTTTCTTTTCCCTCCTTGGTCAGGCTTCTTTTCTTTTTTTTTTTTTCCTCTTGCTGCTCTAGCCACGTATGAGGGCTGTTCAAACACAACCTGTTTCCTCTGGCGTCCCCTGGGAGCATTGTCCAACCTTTCTACTGTTGTGTTTTCTCTCTCTTCCCCTTCGCTCTGCTTCTTTCCTATTTATTTACAGCTGGATGCCTGCTCTATTGATTGTTTTACAGAGGATATGAGTGGGATTTGTCATTGCCCTGCTCAGCTTTATATAGATCCCTCTGTTCTTAAAGATGTTCTCATCATCACACACAGACACACAAACATCCTCTCTCAGCTGGTTGTGAGTCAGTGTCCGGTATAGAAGCTCAAGCATGCACGCACAGTATATATGTTTCACACATGTTGAAATCATAAAGTGATGATTGTTGGTTTAAACTGCCTTAGGAGGCAGTGTGTATCACATTTCATCACAACTGACGTGACAGAAAAGAAAAAGGGGAGAAAGGAGGAGTGAGAAAAGTTGAGTCGAAGACCAGCGGCTCTTTTCATAATGGTCTGATTGTTCATAGGATGTAGGCTGAGAAAGAGAAAGATTGAAAAAGAGGGAGTAGGGGATTGACAGGGTGTGTGTGTGTGTGTGGTGGGGGGAAACCAGAGCACAGTTCTGCTTTTTACATTCTTACACACTCTAAACGGTTGCTCTGCTGTTGCCGTGTGTTTGTGTGTCAGATAAAGAAAGTGAATTTTGAATGGGACACCCTAACAGGGGTCAGGACCTCATTATCAACTACTGGCTCAGGTCACACACACTTTAAATTATGCAATGTGACCTCTAATCCACCATCAGATTGTGTTATTTATACTCAGTTAGCTATCACTTTTATGTATCTGGTTGTATTAGGCATTTTATTTCCCCCCTGGTAGTTTTAATGTCGGGAAATACATCTTATTCCACTCTGTCTGACTGTATGATATATTGTTTATAAGCTTGTTCCATCACTTAACTGAAGCAAAACGATGTTTTAACTGAGCGAAATAATCATACCTAGTCCTCCTTGATTTTTTATGGCTGCACTGTTCCATTAAATAGAAATAAATGTCTTGTCACAATACACTTTAAAGAATGTCATCTGGGGCTTTGGGAAACAGGGACTGATATTTTCACTATGTTCTTTTTATGCACTACAACTACACAATTATTCAAGACAATAATCATCAACTGAACCAATAATGAAAATAATCATTAGTTGCACACACACACACACACACACACACACACACAGTCATGTTTCTATCACTTCAGAGGATATTACATTGACTTACATTCATTTCCTGGAGACTTATTCTAACTTAGCCTAACATTAACATAGCTCTAAATGTACCTCCTCACCTTAAAATTAATGATTCATATAAAGGGAATTTGCTTTTGTCCCTATAACATAAGTAATACATGCTACACACACACACACACACACACACCTCTACATCAAAAGAACACCTGAAAGGAGGGAGGGGACATTTCATCCAATCTCAACATGCCTCTGTGCTGAAGGCCTTGTAAAGGGGTGGCAGCCAGAGTTTTAGGATTAGCCAACCAGGACGGACGGAACATCTGTTGCCCAATCAGAGGATCTGGAACATCTGGCACCAATGAGCAGCAGTCATCTAGCAGCTGAACTCTGACCTTACCCACTTGGCTCCACTTGATGCATTTTTTCCTCTCCACATGTTTATTTCTCTCTTTCCATTCACTCTCAACCCTTCTCAGTTTATTCCTTCATCTTTCTGTCACTGACATTAATCAAACACAGTCAGTCACACTTATGTGTAGCTTCTGATATGCAGGGTTGGGTGTTGACGTATGCCTGTACCGCTTTATCAGCGTATTATAGTGGCAAAAAGCTAGTTACCATTCATCGTTTTACCTCTTATCTGATTGTTCAATAATGAGAATAATCATAATCTATCAATTATTTAATTTATCAATTATCTGATTAGTTATTTGGTCTATAAGACTAGAAATTAGGAAAATCTCTGTCAAGACATTCAGGTTGATGTTTGTTTGAGGACTTTAGAAAACAGAAAATATTCACATTTAAGAAATTGGAATCAGAGAACTTGGGGTTTTTTTTTCTTAAAAAGTGATGCACACACACAAACCGAAAGACGAAGGTGAAACACACTGTTTTATTGTGATTTTATAAGAGAACGGAGTATAATCACTCAGAATCTCTAATTTTATCTCACTAGGCAAGAGTGTTGACTGCAGAGCGGAAAGTCCTAACAAACTGGGCAGTGTGTGCATGCATGTGTGTTATGTGAAAGGCAGTTGATTCCTTTGACCAGACACAAAGCCGTGGGCCCAAACAGGAAGCATCACACACTCCCTGTACGATCTGTGTGTGTGTTCTGTGTCTGACTCCTGAACCTGTTTCACACCAACATCCTTCCTGACTGATTATTTAAAGCTCCGTCAGCAATTTTAATTCAGTTCACAATACAAACACGAACTGACACTAATCCGTACCACCCCCCCCCCCCCAACCCCCTCTCTCTCCATTTTACCAACACACACTGACAGACATCCACCCACTTGTACAGTGTGTAGTGGGCAAATAATGCTGTGGGATTGACTTGTGGTTGGTAATTGCACCACTGGACTCAGTCAATACAGCCTAGCGCTAATCGACAGAGAGTTGTTAAAAAGATCACACATGCACAAAGTCCTAAAAGTACATCTGATTGATTAGCTAAAAGATGTCTTCCCACATCCTTCAAACCACACACAGAAAACGAGGTCTGTGTTGCAATAACAATCATGCTGTATCCAGCTTCCCTCCGTTTGATCATTTCTCTATTCTTTCACCCTCCTGCTATCCATGCAGTAGTTGATAACTGTTTAAAAGTTAATAAATGATCCCTGCAACACACTAAGAGAAATATTCAGCTCAGGCTTATAGCTTCACACTTACACTTATACAAATCCACAAGCCTGCTTGCAGATAAACCTACTGCTGTGTCACCACCTTTTCTATTGTGTGCTAGTGAAAGCAGGCATTTATCCTAAAGCATACATTTATACAGATGCCTTGTGAACACACACACCTTAGTAACATACATTCAGGAAGACACACAGTTTTAGTTTATAGCCACAGGAACAAATCCGTGTTCAGGGAGACGGCTCAGCATCATATTAGCAGCGCTGAACGAGTTTATTAGCCAGCCTGGAAAATTATAATAGTCTCCAAACATCCGTTTAGAAATACTGCATGTGTATGGCCTCTTTGTGTGTGTGTGTGTGTGTGTGTGTGCATGCTTGTGTGTTGAGCATAAAAATCAATAAAAGCACATTCATTCAGCGCACCATCAGATCGGATGATCATACATCTCTCTGTATTTCTCTAACAGACCACAAAAACGCCATAATCAATACACTTTATCAGTGGCAACAGTGAGAGTTTTTGTTTTGCAAAGGCAGCCACTTATTAATGTTCCCAGATGTGTAAAACACCGACAGATGCTGAAGCACTGAGCCAAAATGAACTTGAAAAATGAAATATGTGTCAGATGTTTTTTAAGACTCAGCACTCCCCGAGTTTTCCACTAAAATGTTTCCCATTGCCTGAATCAAAGCTTTCCATTTAAACAGTATGGCAACCTTGCTTATTGGTAAACGAGGGATGCTGATAGCAGCACGATGTGCATTGACTGACTAAAGAGCTGCACATGTTGTATGGAGACTGTAACTGTGACAATGCTCGGTCTTTTTAAAAGCAAAGCAGCTTTCTGGATTCAATTTTAAATAAGCGCTCTCTGAACTACGAATGTTAGGTGATAAGCTCATTCCTCAACTCCACTTCAGCGCCATGTATAACCATTTACATCTGTGTTTGAACATTCCTACCCTTTTTTATATTATGCCCCACACACACACGTTCTCTTAGTATCTCGCTCTTTTCTTTCTGACTTTGTCTTTTGCTTTCTCTATTGTCTCTCTTTCACATTTCATTTTCCAGTCACTCTGTGTCACTGTCTCGTCCATACACACACACTCTCTCTCACACACACCCTTTTCCTGAGCAGTAGGAACATTCCTTGCATCAGCCAGAATCCCATATTAGAGTATCAGCACTCTGCCTGTGTGAAATAATACAGACTGAGAAAAGGACGATGGTATTCAAGCATTAGTGTTTCTGTGTGTGTACGTGTGTGTGTGTGTGTGTGTTAATAAAAGCAATATCCTTCAGCTCACGTTAGCCCGTAAGGGGGCAATGTTCAATGACATTAGCACACCTACTTTGTGGAATCACTTGACATTAACTTAAACACAAAATACCTAAAGCTACAGAACGCATCATGAGAAATACCTTATATTGCAGTGTATTTTCCTTCTTTAAAAACATAAAAGCAACAGACAATCGTTCCTAACAGGCCAAAATAACTCAGAAACCTCATCTGAATTCCTACATCTATGTAGAACGTGAATACACTATTTTGAAAGTAGTACAATATTGCTACAGCAGAATTTATTGGTGATACAGGAGAATATGATGATGCTGTGCCAATTTTCCGATGATGGTCAAATTGCAGGAGCGTCGGCCAAACAAAACACAAAACTACAGACATTAATGTTGATATGAATCTTGAAAAAAATCAGGACAAAAGCATAAACCTTAATATGCCAAACCTTTGTGTTTGACTTATTCACAGTCTGTATGAATGTATGCACGTTAGTGTGTGCATCATGTGTCTTCGCTCATACCGCAGAGCTTCATAAATGTGAGCCAAGAGACGATTTGCATTCATTTCCCCTGTGGTGCTTCAGTGTATGGCTGCAGCATGTCAAGACTATATCCGCTGCCTGATTAGAGCAGAACAAACCTATTCAAGATTTGTGAAACAAAACAGACACGTGTTATGAAATACAGGGAGACAGAGACATGACACATACAGCTGCCTCGTGTATTGCTGCTTTATACCCTCTATTAGAGAATCTCTAACAGCAGTGTGCATGGTAATGACAGACCGTCTGTGTCTCCCAGGGGAGACAAAACTGCTGGGAATGTCATAGCAGTAACACAGTATCTGGAGACGCCACCACACAGATGGAAAAACACACACACACACCTCAAACAGTTACCGGTATGTGGATGCACAGGTTTACCCTTTCATCTGTTCATTCCAGATAGGCAAGATAGTATGAGGAAAGGAGTGATAGCATAACACAGCTGTTCACCAGGGAGCACTGAAGTAACTGACAGGAGGAATCGATGCAAACGGTCGATGAACAAACATTAAGTCCACAGTCTGACAAACACAGCAGACAACCCACACAATGCGGCATGAAAGCCTTTACACAGGCTACCAAGTATAATAACAAACAGCGGTAACGGGGACATTGAGACAAGAGTGCTAATGTCTCTGTGGCGACAGCCAAAGGAGTTTGCAGAGAAGCAGGTAAACAAAAGGAAGCAGTTCAAAAGACGTGGTAAACAGAGAGCAGAGCTAAACTGACATGGACTACCTGTTAGAATATGGGACCACATCAACCCGCTTCCCAGACTCTTACATATACTATACAGATGAGTGACACCCTGAAAGGATTGGAGAAGCATAATAAATGCAGATGGCTCCAAACTACACAGGGCACGGAGGGGCCACTCAATTGTTTTAAGTGTATAACAGTGACACAAATCATATTCTGTGGTCTACACAGTCATCAAATCCCGATCCAAATAAACACCTATGGGAGATTTTGGATGTTGGTCAGGGCTCCCACCATCATAACAACACAAAACGAGGGCATGTCTTCTAGTACGAAGCAGACATAGGACATTACAATTTGTGGTGGCCCGACACCTTTCTATGTAACTCCATGTTGGTTTCATCATTAATTTCTCTTTGATATATCAGAACTTCCAGTTAGACAACATAGAAATTCATGATAACCTCCATCTCTGACAAAGTCGCAGCAGGTGGCAGCGGCTCCGCGGAGGGAAAGGAGGGCCACAAGGGTGCCGATTTTGGACACAAGTCTGAGAAAAAGATGAGCGTCCTGTTCTTAAATAAACATGAGAAGCAGGTTAGATGAGGATGGTAGTGATCCATCTTATCTGATGCTCGGGCTACTGCAGCAGCAGTGGAAACAAGTTGTTTTTGAGGATGGTAATATCCTGTCCTGCCTTCCTGCCACCTCTGTGCTTTTCTCCTCCAGAACACTACACACCACACTACATACAGATCTGATAAGCACTCAATGACAAGCTGACAGTGCCCAGCTGAATACTGTCTGCCTGCCTGACAACAGAAACATCCACACAAAAAACACCAATCAGCCAATAAACAGTTAACAACTGAACGCCCCTTTCTAACCACTAACAATCTGCTCTGCCACCCCTGATGCTCTCTCATGTCCTTGATCATCGGCAGGGGTGACGCCAACAAACTGTGGTCAATGGGCAAACCTTTAGCACAAATTGATCATTTAATTTGCAATCTGCATTTAAACCACACACACACACACACACACACAGGAACGCACAGCAGCAGCAGCACAGACGTGCAGGAGACAGAGAGGGAGAGAAAACGCCCTGCCTTGTTCCATGTCGAAACCCCAGCCCTCTGGGTAGTCTACACCACAAACACACACACACACACACACTTAACATAAGCTCTACTTTAAAAAAAAAACACGAAGAAGACACACATCTTGACAATAATGCTGATTTCTCGGCGTTTTTTTCCTCCTCTGTCTTTGTTGGCCATCTGTCTGCTGCATTAAATCTGCGAGCGACCACACGCTTTTAGACTTATTATGATGATCTATTCATGATCGCGACTAATAAAATATATTATTGATCTGCCCATGCCGTATAATAAAAAGGTTCACAAATGGTGAAAGACAAGGGAGAGCGACCCTGGCAGGAGAAGTGAGGGAACAGAAAACGATGCAATCAGCCAATCAAGGGGAAACACATTATGTTAGTAACAAAGCACGGATTTAATACGTTAATGTATAACTCGTCTTATCTTTGAACATGTGAGAAGCGTTAAAAAAAAATAAAAAAAAAGTTTTACCTTTAACTTGAGTCTCATATTCGGCCACTATCTCCTTGTCCTTTCGGAATTTCGCCGGAGACGTCATGGCTGAGTTTGGAGATCAAACCACTTGCTCGCGTTGCGAAGTCAATCTTGTCTCAATCAATCAATAAATCAGCCGTAGAGAGAGAGAGGGAGATGAGGGGGGGAGTGTGCCACCCTGGAACAGATTTTGAAAGGAATATGAGAGCCCAGATGAGAGACTGCAGCTCCTCAACGTGCCCGCGGCTCTGTATTGTCTCCCTGCCTCTGTTCACTCGGGGCGCATTGTGAGTTTGGCGCTGCTGCTGCTGCTGCTGTTGCTCTATGTTCCCATCCGCCGCCGCGCCTCACCGCCTCCTCAAAACCGGTTATGGTGCAAACAACTTCAAGTGAAAGATTCATCCCCCTCCTTAAAAAAACAGTGATAACATATCAGTCGGTACTTCTAAAGTTCCTTTTTTTTGTAGTTGTTGTTGTTGCTCAGAGTGGGTCTCTGTGTCGCAGCTGCCCGTCCGCCTGTCTAAACTAAACTGCTCTCCTCCCCCTGAAGTGAGTGAGAGGAGGAACCGAGTGGAGATGGAGGGGCTGGCGGGCTGGCTGGCTGGCTGGCTGGCTGCTGGTGAGCCCCAGTGCGCAGGACAGGCATGCACACATGATAGTAGATAGTATTAATGTGGGTACAGAAACCACAATTGCCATTACCGTATTTGCAGTAATTCAAGACATATATTGATGTAAGTTATACCTTTTGTGGGGAGCTCAGAGAAACGCCGGTGCGGTCATTTTTGGTTTTGTCTGCATACAAAACAAATGTGGTGTAAGTTGTCAGGTTTTATTGCTGATCATACCCACACTTTATATTACTTTGGAAATATCTGTTGTTTGTATTCACTGAATGTGACATGAATATCTGCTCGCGGTTCTATTCGACTCATTTGCCTACTGTTTTGACCATGTTTTATATTCACAAACAGCAAAAAGCCAAACTTTTCAGAGCTGATTTGTCCATGTCAAACAATATATTTATTCAATATCTGAATTATCTGAATGTACAAGCAATAAAAAAAGTTGTTAAAACCTACCTGGCGTGTTTGTGAATGTAGACTCAAGTTGTATACACAAGGTGTTGTAAACAAGTCCCATAGGTGTGTATGTATGATAGATTTTTATGGTATAAATGATGATCAGCTATAACTGTTAGAAATGTAGCCACAAACTGCCGACTCTTAGCTTTTTTTGCTAGTTAACAATACCATAACTCTAGCTATCAATACTCACTGATAATATGATTTACCACAATGGATATACATTAACCGTGTCCTTCATTTCGACGATAACAACCCATTTAAACTGTCTTCTGAAACGTCAAAGAAGCAACTTTTTCCTTTTCTTCTTCTTCTTCTTTTTTTTATTTTTTACACCGACGACACCATATGCAGCCCCGCCTAAATTTATAGGACACGAGCTAAACTTCCCACACCACGATTGGTCGAACGGAATTTGAATGACGTGCGTTTACACCAATCGGCTTCGACGCATTAATGTGGGCTTTCAACTCAAATTTATAACCAATTAAATTCCAAACTTTGTCACAAAGTTGACCAATAGTATCGCGTAGTGTGGAGTGTGTATCCAATCAGTGTCAGTTATGGGGTCTTTTAAAGATAGTTTCAGGAAGTGCCTTTAAATATCAGGAAGTTGTAAACAAAGCTGACAGCTATTGAATTAGCTGTTAACTACACCTGAATGGATGCTGAGCCAGTCGTGTAAAACAGGCTAGTTATTCATCGAGATCATTGTCATTTGACCATCTTTTTCGTATAGAAATTGATAGATATATTTCCGTGCGTTTGTTCAAGAAGCTAACGTTAGCTGCCTTCCGTTTTCTCGATAGGAAAGGGCTAACGTTTACACAAGGACGTCAGAGCTAGCGTTAACGCTTGCGACGTTTTCGTTGAATCGATCATTATTGTGCCGATTTGGACAGGTAAAGATCAGCATTTAGTGTCCGATTCGGATTGTTTTCTTCTGCGTAATTGCTGTCTGGGGACAGAAACAGCGAGACTTCCTCCATTTTAGCAGGACAACCATGTCTACATCCAACGCCAATTTCAAAAACAAGTGTGTGACCCAGGTGAATTGCATATTTTGTGACAGTTTGCTTTGCACGAGAGGCATGAAAGCAGTGCTTCTTGCAGACACCGAGGTTGAGCTGTTTTCCACTGATATACCACCCAACAGGTAAGAGCTAATCTAGATAGCAATGCTGCTATCCTTTGTTTATGTCTGTTGTTGTTGTCAGGGCAAGACTAAACTACATCTTACTGTTTACGTGGCGCAAAGATGGACACAATATGTTCACCCAGATTGTGATTAGCATAGTTATGTCAGGGTTTTTTGTATGGAAATGTAAAATTAGTGTGGGTTTTAACCTTTCACTGCTGTGTTTGTTTCTCGTTGCACGCACCCTCCCCCCAAGAACTGTTGACTTTGTGGCCAGCTGCTACTCGACTGAAAGCTGCAGATGCAAACTGAGAGACATTGCATGTCTCAAGTGGTATGTAAGCTCTTCTGTACCCTGCAGGGTTTACTTTAGGAAGACCATCTGCAGATGGTTAAAGTACAGCCATCCCTGTTAGCACAGTAAAATAAGTGGGTGCCACATTAATGCAGCTGTTTTCCTACTGTACACCTTTAGCCAATGTTAAATATTTTCTTGAATAATTAGTTGGTCTGTGAAACATCAGAATATAGTCGAAATCGCCCTGTCCCATTTACATCTATGTACGATGTATAATAACTACAATTATAACTAAACATATCCTTTTTCAGTGATGTAATATTGGGAAAAGCAGCAAATCATTGCATTGAGAAGCTGTAATCAAGTCATATTTGATATTTCTACTTAAACAATGCCCATAACATTTAAGTTATTATCAAAAATTGCCAAATAGCTTTCTGTGGACAACAACAGAATGACTGTCAACTAATCGTTTCAGCTCTGTACGCTGTATTTCAAATTAAATTCTGTCATTTGGCATTTATTTCTGATTTGAACCTAAAGCAGAACTTGGTGCAACAGTTAGGCTTTATGGAGTATCTTTTGTTTTCCCGGGCCTTTGTTGTTGTACACAGCTCGAAAACAAACATTGGTTAGATAATAGACACCCACTAGTGGAGTTAGCACTTTTCAGAAGTGCCCCCAGTAAAGTGCTGACACACATTTCTTCTTTATTCTCTCCCCTCTCTCTCTCTCCCAGCGGTAATGTTGTGGGCTATCATGTTGTGGCCCCCTGTAAACCCTGCCTGCTTTCCTGTAACAACGGCCATTTCTGGATGTTCAATAGCGACGCCGTGTCTACTCTTAACAGACTGGATGCAACAGGTCCGTCACACCCTTCTTGATAGAACCGGAATTCAAAATGTATTTACTTTGTCAAATGTGATTTTTATAAGCCTGGTGTCTGCAGGTCTGAATCTGCTCCTGTGGGGAGATCTTCCTGAGCTGGATGACAGTGAGAACGAGGAATCAGAAAGCCCATCAGAAGAGGAGTGCATTAGGTAGAGAGGGAAATGGACAACTAGAGAGAGACACGGAGCGGCAACATCTGGAGAGGTGGAACTAGACGTGTGTACAAACCATACTGAGATAGGAGAGGAAAGAGAGGCCTCAAAGGATTATTTAACAGTGAATCATATATATATAATCACAAAGGGCTGCTGTACTGCTCCACAAACATCACGCGCTTCTGGTCACACCCTAATCAGTGATGTTACAGTAGGTGTTTTGCCTTTGACAGCTGATGGAGAACATCTGCTTTGACATCATTGATTGTGGTCCGGCCAGAAATGCAGCATGTTCCAAACCCACAGACGACAGCACAGCGGTTGTTTTTGTCCTCTATATAATTCAGTGTTGAATTACTCTTTAACATGTGATCATGCCTTCACCATCACTTTTCACTGTTAAAAGCACAGACGCACACGTTGTCACACATATTCTTTTCTCTCTCTCTTTTTTTTTGTGTATTTGCGTGAGATAATATATAAAAAATGGCTGAAGTAGAGCTGAAAATAACAGACGACTAGACTTCTTCATCTAGCGCGTTCTACCTTTCATCTCAGTCTCTGCTGAGCTCATGGTTTTGATCAGCCTCATGAGAAGCTGAGACTGTGGTCTGATAAGTCGATGGAACTTAACCAGTGAATGCTGTGCTTTTTTTCACGCTGTTTCAAGTACAGTTTTAATACAAGGCAACCACAATTTGCCTTCTTCATTTTTAAATGGCAGTTTTAATCTGTTCATTGAAGACGCTGTAATAAGCAAAAACTCGCATTAACAGTCATGTTTGTTGAAAGCTTATATTCTCTCTGTGTGGCTGGGTGCTGACTGAAAGTTTGGGTGCTTTTTTTTTTCTTTTTCTTTTTTTTTGAATCACATATATTGGAGAAATAGCACAATTGTTGAACGATAAACATAAGTTCCTCGCTTTTAAGGGCATCTTTGATATAGGTTAAACGATCTGACGCTCTATCAGTGATATGTTTTGATATGCGAATAGTGTTTTTAGACACCTGACAGCGACGGTATGTGTTTTTCACCCAGAATCTGACTGCAGCAGTATCTGATGTTAACATACTAACTTCTACATAGGGTATACCCCCATAAAGGTCAGAGCAGAAGTTAAAGATTTGTTTGGTTTTTTTTGCTCAAATCAAATAACGAATCCCCTGATTGATATTTGAAAACTCGAATGGAAATTAACAAAGATTCTAAATGGATTTGTTACGCAAATCTTCAGTTTTGTATGTAGCCGCGTCGTTGTAGCAGCTGAAGAAAAGAAAAAGTCGACTCCAAAGAATCAAGGAACATATCAATATTCATTTAATCTACAGATGCTACCCATCAAAAGAGATGGTTATGTCATTTTGAGCCAGTTTATGGAATAGTATTTTACATGCATAGTACATTTATGAGTTATCTGTTCTAAGTTAAGCTGAAACCATAAAACTCTCAACCCTCAGTATTCTATCAGCCTTACTCATGTTGTGATTGCTGACAATGAAGCCTTGTCAAGCTGTGCTCTTTACGGTAGATGCTGTGTGTTTAGTTGGTTGTCGTAAACCAACTGACCGGGTCTCCTGCTCAGCTTGTTGTGCCAGACACAAGCTTCAACATCCTCCAGTCTCAAGGGTCTTCACTCACATCAGTCATTTTTTTTGGCAGTGTCATCCTTGAGCTCTTGTTGTTGTTGTTGTTGTTGTTGTTTCACTTCTGTGCCCTTCTAATACTATGATCCTGTCTTAAAGTTAGCGGTCCTTCTGTGAGAGGATGAGTTTTGCCTACATCATAGAAGAAGAAAATTCAAGAATGTAGCTTCTTTATTGAAGGAAAGGGAAAAAGGAAGTGTTTATTTATTTTTATTTTTATTTTTACATGAATTGGCCTCTATACTACATACATCTATGCTGTAAAACTTTGTCTAGAATTTCATGTCCTTCACCTTAAAGTTATAACTGACAGCCTGCTACACTTGCACACCAAATACTGTCTTTGCGGTAAACTGATAGGATACAGTGCATCAGCTAGGTATTTATTAAATCCACAAACCAAATATCTATAACCACATACTTCCTTTTTTTGTTTACAGATTTTGTTTACAAACGCATTAGTTTGTATTGTGATATAGTACTTATGTTTTTGTTTATGTATTTAATATTTCATTTGTAATGTCGTGCTTTGTTTTGTACATGAAAGGTTGGATATGTGACCTCTAGAAGGTATCACTTGCGAGCTTCCTCTGGCTAGGACAATTGTCAAATGATAATCAAAAAATAATAATAATAATAATTTAAATGGCTGTTTCTGATGTGAATGACTTTGATTAACCTGCTGAAAATGTATATTTTGGAATTGCACTGAAAACTGCATTGGTAGTTTGAAAAACTGATTTGTTGTTTTGTATGCTTGTTAAATTAATAAACTTTTTTTTTTTCCAAAATATCTTATAATTATCCAGTTCTGTTATCATATCTGATCCATGCACTCTAGTTGGACTACTAAACATTTTTGGGGAAAAGGTGATCACTTAGATGAAGAAACTAGTTCATCCTTCAATGAAGTTTTAAGCCTGCATCACTTTGTGTTGTGAAAGTTCTGCAGTGTGTGTTAAAGCAACCTCTAACTTTGGAATTTGTCCTTCTTTTAAAAGTTTCAAAACTTCATGTGTGGCAAGATAACTAAACAACCTTTATGGAATGATCTGACTGAAGTTCGGCATTTGTTTTTTTTTTGCATACTTTTTCTTGTCAAGCATTTTTCTGCTGCTGTTTGGGCATGCACAGGGCAATTTAAGTAGTGCTGGCAGAAAAACTATAACAAATAGTTGTGGTTTGCCCTGGTTGCTCTAGGCAGCATCTGTGTGTGCGTGTGTGTTTGTGTGCACTGTATATAAAAGCAGCTGAATGAGTGTGAAACAGGGTGTTTCTGAATAAAACAATGTATGCATAAAGTTCACTCAGTGCATGGTTATATTGCAATATGCTTCCTCAGTGACAACCAAGCTGAGTAATTAAGCTCAGAACAACATGCTAATACACGTCTAACACATATCCAACATATACTGTATAAACAATACAGAGAGGCGTGATAAAGTAGCAACAGAATGGCCAAATTGAATGACATGCAGTGACATGTTGCGAATAACGTTTTTCAAATGCAAACGTTATAAAGAAAATGTGTGCTTATGTGTGTCAGTATGGGACAGTTTTATACAGTAATACAGTAACGAGTGTGTAGGCTTAGTTTTGTAAATCAATAAATAAAAATCAATAAAAAAATCACATTGGGTTCCATGATCTCACCTTGAAGATATGTTTTCAATTAAATGGTTGTATTGTGTTGTGTTTGTAAAAGCCCACATTTGTTATTAGCTGTAGGTTTTACTTCTTGTAGAATGATTTCACTTATTAACAGAAATCACCCATTATCTGTTTCCAACCGGGGGGGTCAGGGCTTTTCAATGGGCTGCAGGATAAATCTGAAAAGTCCCAAGTTGATAGACTGGAAATCAGAAAATAATATATTTATAATTAGCCACATAAATTACCTTTGTTTTTCTATTCAAATAGAACAGTCAGAGAAGAAAATATCAGTCTTTGGCTGACCTCCTTACCATTCATAGACATGCGCAATAATGAAAGAAATGGCTTTAAAAAAAATGAAGTTCAGATTGTCAAACAGATTGTCAGGCCACCTGACAGGTTGACTATTCTGACGTGACATAGATTGGCAGTAAGCTGAGTAACCAAGCAGACGGGAATGGAGCCAATATGGCAGCTGTTTGATTGAAGGTGTATTTAGAGTCTGCTAAATGCTGGACAGGTGTGTGAAACATATAGCAGCTAAATGGGCAGGTGTACGGCTGTTTTACATAAACAGCTGCCAGGTGAGTAGACACATGACACAAAGAGAGAGGATAACGTTTCCATGGGGGCAGTTGATTCAATTTACCTCGACAGTTTAGGACAGTGGGTTTAATGGGCTGATTAAGGCTGAAACTCAGGTAGGTAGGTATATATATATATATATATATATATATATATATATATATATATATATATTCACAGACTCATGTAACAAAAGCATTTACCACTCTAATATTCAGCACCTCAGGTTAAACAAATAGAGGGTTCAAATTGCTTAATCAAAAACACGAATGCAATTAACATAGTCATTAATATGTGAGAATTTATTTTTGTTATTAATGGTGGGTTGATTAGACTTTTGTTGTGGTGCTTCATTACTGTTGTCCAGTACCTCCTGATGCCTTGGTAAAAACTCTCAGAGAGCACTCTGGCGCTCTCTGTTGGATGTGATGTACAATGACATGCACAGAAGAATCAACAGACACAACATGATGAACATGATGTCAGGTTGTCATGGTTACATATGCCCAAATATTTTGGTTCTCTACTATAGACCGATAAGAATAGGTGGGGGTCTTTTCTATTATTTTAAGTAATAGAATAACATCTATTTATTAAATTACAAAGAAATATACATGGAAAAAGAGAAAATCACAGGTAGTCTTAGGCAGAAATGGATATTGTAATATAATGAGATGGCAACAAATAGAAACATATTATTAGTAAATAGTGGAGCAGGAAATACATGTTTGAATAAACGGCGATAAGATAAAATGATGATGAAGTTATTTTCCCTTCATATTTATGTATTTATTAATTAACAGGTTTACATCTTTGTATTATTCAGTTTATATTATATTTATCAGACTAAAATATTATAATTAAAGTTGATTCATTCTTCACAGGTAGAGTGCTGAAACAGAAAATATGAAAGCATTTCAGTTAAAGAGGAACAGTTAAATAAAAAAGAATATTTGTTTTCTTAACAAGTTAATACTGAACGGTTTTGTTATCAAGTCAAAAATACCTCATATAAATATTCTCTACTTTAGTATGACACACAGACAAAGAAAGAGGACTTTATCGGTCTGAATGTGGTGGAAAGGGATCCTACAACACTGATGAAGAAGCTTCATAAAAACTCTGAGAAGCAATGTGAACGTCCATCAGCTTTCATTCATTCACATTCATCACAGAAGTAGTGATAAGGCAGTGTAAAAAAAAGAGAACCTGGCTGTACCATACAAAATATATGGTAGGATATAGACATATAAGGATAAGATAAACATAAAAATGAAATATAACGCAAATAAATAAATATAAACAACGTAGTTCTTCTTAAATCAAGAAAGAAATCACACCCACCTCCGGTAAGCTCAGCAGAACAACATAAAATACCACAATAAAACAATATCATATGCAATATGATGCTGTAATACTAAATATGATGCATATCATCGAAAAAAATAAGCATGTTGTATTTCTACATTGATGATTAATATTATTGTTATTATATTTGCCTGTTTCGTTGTGCAGTTGACAAAAAACACCATATGTTGTCAAACCATGAACAGTAACAGAAAACACAGATAACACTAGTTCCTGTATTAAAAGTCAAATTAAGTGTTTGTTTTTTTGCTTACATTTAGACCACTGATTGTATCTTTAAAGGCTCATTACACAATTATCAGAAATACTCTTGTCTCCAAACAAATAAATAAGCAATTAGCTATCAGTGCTGCATACTGAAAACAACAAGTTTCCCTTGAAAATGCTACTAAATTGTGGTTTTTCATAATTTCTCAGTTTGTGGGCGCCGCTCTCCTTGACACTAGATGGTGCAGTTGTACCATGTATGGAAGCGACTGTGGGTCAATCTCTGCAGGGTGACAGCCAGATAACACACCAACACACCTCAGCGTTACAGAAACATCTTGGAGTAAAGACAATGATAGATACCATAATTAACTGTAAAAAAAATATATATATATATATATATATATATATATATATATATATATATATATGTATGAATGTGAACGCATCATCAGAAAAGGCTGTGTGTTTAATAAAGGTTTGTTTCACTCCACAACATCCAACATTCATATCCATCCACAACTTTGACAAAAAGCCTGTACGTTTACACTTTCCTTTTCTCATATTCTCAAATACTTATTTAAATACTCCATATATATATGTCATTATTAGTTACTTGCCAGCACAGATAAAACGGGTTGCCATTAAAATTAGAGGTCACTTTGATCATCAGAGGGAACAGAATATTTTATATGAAATATAAGGAGATTCATAAAAGCTCTGCAGTCTGTCATGGTCATCTCCTGATAAAAGACCTAAAAGGCTAGGCTAATGTCCAGTTTTGCCTGATTATGCATATTAATGACACCTCAAGAATTCATCACAAAAAAATCTTTTTTCAGTGGGTGAGGAGGGCAAATGGTAATAAATGGATGAATTTATTCACTTTAGGAATAATCCCTTTAATCAGGAGAAGAAACTTTCATGAGACTGGTAGGCCCGGCTGCTTGAAATTTTAAATCATTTAACTAAATCAATTTTATATGTAATATGATCACTTAACTGCAAAAAAAACAACAAAAAAAAAACAAATCCTCGAGCCAATGAGCCCGTAAGCTTAAGAACGTTAGCTTTATAATTAAGTGATAATGAAAAACAACAGAACTGCAGGTGCCATATGCAGCAGTGCAGGTTTTCAACAACTGGGCTGCCAACTAGACTGGTATTACACTCTGAGGCAAGCTGCACTGGGCTTTTGTTGAAGTGCTCAAGATAACACAAAGAAAACTTCAAACAGGCTTCTTATTGTGTTCTATTCTTCTGGGCAAGCTGATTACAGTTAGGGATAAAAGTTGTTCCTATACAGTAAACTAATGTGGAGAATCAGAGAGCGCTAATTAAGTCATGGGGGATCCAAGGCGGTCGGCATGGATGTGTTCCCCAATGCCCAGACCACAGGGGTTTAGTGGGAAACTTTACAGCCCAACAGCAGGCAGCATCAAACGTGTTTATTGTCAGCTGAATGTCCGGTAGAGGCATGAACCGCTGGATTTGCAAAGCCACCTGGGAAAAAAAAAAAAGCAGAAGCTCTAGCTTCTTAGCCTGAGTACTGATAGGCTTGTCTATTCCCCTCTTTTCTTCCCTCTATCTCACTGCCCCTAGCAGAGCTTAGAAAGTTGCTCCAAATGCCATCTTTGTCTGAAGCAAACACAGCCATCGATTGTGTATCAAAGCAGAAAGTCTATTCGTTTTTTTTTTTTCATATTGTCCTGTGTTTGCAGAAGCGGTGTAAATTATATCTCTATCAAGAGATGAACCTAAGCAGGTCAATACGATATAAATACACGATAATGTAATGAAATCCAGTGAAAATTAAGATTCTGTTGTGCTTAAACTTTTGATTTTGGTCAATTTTGGTGGTCACAATAAAAAAAAGAATATGGTTTAATTGCTTTTTATTTTCTCATTTCAATGAAAATTAGACGTGAAAAAAAAAATAGTTTTAAAAGAATCATTAGAGCTTCGATATCCACGGTAAAATAAGACAAATTAACTTATCTTTGAGGTCAGTGTCAGTGTGTTATGGCTAATTTTCCCAAATAAACTGATGGAGATTCAATAGAATAGATATTACCAGCTCTGCTTAAGTGTTGTATGTTGCCGAATAGCTACGGTTAAAGCATAATCACTGTTGTTTGTTCTACGACCTCGGTAGACTATGAAAGGACTGAACTTGTAAAAAATTGTGTCTACAAGTATTTATGTATCGTGGTGTTTGGGATTTAGTGTTTGGTTCTGGCCCCTTTTCGCTTTTCTTTTCATGGTGCTGGTTTTCTAACTTGTCCTTGTGTTAGCATGGCCTTTATGTGCCCTTGTATTTCCTGTGTGCATCATTCTTTGATATTCCTTTTATACTTCTACACACTCCTTCTGCCCTGCACATTTTCTATATTTAAAATATATAGAGAGATTTTTTTTTAAAACAGATTTAAAGATCTGCAAAGGCCTCGCCTGTCATCCCATCCAACATAAACCCGGGAATGCACAACAAATGTTTTAACATAATTGCACATGTGCAGTTACTTGTTTCTCCCTCCAACCATTTGATTTAATCCTCTAGTCTTTGTTGTATTAATGAGAATTATTCAACCACAGATGTATTGTTTTTGCATCTAAAAAAAACACATTATGTATGAATGAGCAACTTCTGGAGCAGAGTAAAAGTCAGCTGGGAGATTATTAACAACAATTTAAACCAAAAAATATTGCTGTGTTTTTTATTAGTGTAGTGATGTCTTGCAAGATTTAGCAGTTTTGATGTAGTGCGCGCACACACACACACACACACACGCACACACACACACATGCGCATGCAGACACACTGTTAACCCCTTTTCTCATTATTGGAAGGGCCTGTCTCACTGCCTGTAGCCACCTGCAAATTACAATTTAGTACTCCAAGAGTTAAGACTGTGTTCTTTCAGCCCATTCATTGTGTGTGTATTTTTGTGTTTGTGTGCGTGTGTGCCACTGTGTGTATCGGGGGAGGGGTAGAGAGAGTCTGGTAGAAAACCTTTAATCCGGGTGCTGTCAGGCCCAAACCCGGCTTGACGTCCCATTGATGTGGAACAGAACAAAACACAGGGCCCCTTGCTAAGCTCCCACTGGCTCAGTCACACACACAACACACACACACATACACACACACACACACACACACACACACGCACACACACACGTGCACCGGGCCCCTCTCTAAAGCCCCCAGCCTGGGCCCCTGCTCCCTAACTGGGAAGGGCATTCCTCAGCCTATGCACACACGCGTGTGCATACGCAAACTCACTCACACTCTCACATGCACACTGACACACACACTGAACTAAAAGAACAAGCTTAACTCTTTTAGTGCTGTGTTGTAATTTACAGGTGGTTGAAGGTCTCTCTCTCTCTCTCTCTCTCTCTCTCTCTCTCTCTCTCTCTCTCTCTCTCTCTCTCAGATATTGGGTATGTACCCATTCATTTCTATATATAAACCTGAGTGTGTCTGTCTGTGTGTGTGTTTGAAGGAGGCGGTAGGGGGAAGGCTCTCAGGTTTGAGAGTACATCCTCCAATAATCTATTTGATTTGTAGACAAATGTGTACACTACACACACACACACACACACACACACAGACATATACAAGTTTGTGCGATGCTGGGATACGATTAACAGAAGCCAGATGCTCCAGTGTGAGTTAGCAGTAATGAAAGTGTGTATCTGTGGTGACAACAAACAGTTATTATTGTCCTGCTGTTTGGACAGCTCCCAGCCCGCAGCATCTCTGTTTACTATTAGCTTAAAGAAAGAGAAACACACAGAAGGAGACAGAGAGCAGAGACAGGCCTCAGAGGATACGGAAGGTGACTTATATTAGAATAAACACGAGTTTTTGTTAATGGTGTGGAACTGTCTTGGACATTAGTGTTTACAATTCTGTTGTTCTCTAAGTGGCCAGCAGGTGGGGGTGTGGGCAGCCGGCAGTCATGGAGCAGAATGTCCTGGTCCAACTTTGACCTAATGTTGGCCTTAAGCAGTCTGGTTCATCAGTTTATTTCCTGTCTGTCTCACTATAAAATGAACTAAAGCTGCTGGGTCTGAGTGGTTAAATTTTAGGTCTGAGGTGGCTGCCACAGGTTATCACCTTGCACTGGGAGCTGAGCCAAACACTTAAAATAACCACTAGGATATAAGGCAGCCATACAGCCACTGGAAGGTATGGAAAATATCCCCACCTGTGGGCATGCACACCCAGTCATACTGTCCGGGTCAGCCTGTTTCCCTTCTCCAAGACTAAAATCACCCCTCAGTTTCCGCTGTGAAATTACAGAGATATTTATTCCCTGCTGCTGGAATTCTGCCACTTCCGTTTTGGAACGTCAGAGCGGCTCACTCACCATTTGTTCAGAGCTGGGCTGCTATCCAGAGAGGCCTGAGCATGTCCCAACCAAAATGTTTTTATTGACGGCAGAAAGCAGTCGGGCCGACAGCACCGATTGGCTGTAATTGGTCGGCAAGTCAGTGGAGTGTTTGAAAAACGCTATGTAAAGTGGCAGCCTCTAAAAGCACACACACACACACAAAAACACACACTTACGCCCACCCCTGTTTCTCCCCTCCTGTTGCCTTAAGAGAAGCCAGATGGGCCACGGGGAAGCAATCACCCCTCTATTTGTCTTGGTGCTGATCAGGTTAGTGAAGTGTTCTCAGGCCTGGCCAGGAGTCCACAAACTGCTGCCTGTTGTGCCCGTAGATCGCTACACCACACAGCTCCAGGCCAACCGGCTGGTCACACTGCTGTGGCAACGTCAATATGGTAAACAGCAGCACAGTGAGAGGGGAGAAATGCTCCATCGTCAGCACAGGGGGAATAATGGGCAGAAACAATGTTAGAAATCTGGGCCCAGTTAAGGACCAGCGCTCTACCTACTGCAAAGTAGCTAACTGAGCTAATGTATAAATATGAGTGTCAGTGAGGAAGCTGGTAGCTAACATCTTTCATCTGTTGATATGGACACCACCATTTAGGGCTGGGTCAATGGATGGGAGGTGTGGAGGCGGCGGTGTGTGTGTGTGTGTGTGTGTGTGTGTGGAGAACATTCCACCCGTTGAATACACAGATGGTTTGGTTTAGTGCAATGAAATGAGCACCAGACACAGTGTAGTGACAGTGAATGAAAGCCTCAATGATACACACACACACACACACACACACATAGCCCTGACTGCATGGGTTAATGGAGTGACGGAATCCAGAAGGAATTTACTCAAGGACTCGGGGAGTGAACTGTTAGGTAGCCTCTAAACTGCCCTGCAGAAACACAGAGAGCACTGCTCAGTTTTTTTTCCTCATTCTCATCCGCATCTAAAGCTTCTTAATGGGAGCGCGGCGAAGAATGAACGCTGTGCGATCATAGCTCAATGAAGAGAATGGGAGACAAACGGACTAAAAAAAAAAGGTCAATGAGGAAGAGACGGTACACTGGGGCAGAGTGGGAATGTCAGACAGAGTCCTTTGGCGGAGAAACCTGATCGCACCCAGACTTTGCCCACCTCCTGATTGGCTGGCCCTCTCCTGAACCTTGACCCCTGACATTGTCTGGGGTTGGTGACCTTGAGTGAAGTACAGGCAGAGGGTTGCGTCTCAACCCAGACCCTCTCATATGAGCTCTTTCTCCGATCTCTCTCCTTTTCTTGGCTTTTCCTCTCTGCCCATTCGTCTCCAGCGAGAAAGGGCCGGCGGGGAGGAGATGGGGAGCAGAAATGTCAGCGAGACATTAAACAGAGTGCGTCTGTGTGTGCTCTCATAGTCCAACCTGTCTGATTTCCCTCTCCTATGTCCCCCTGCTTCACCCTCCCCCTCTTCCTACTCCTCACATCTCCTCTATATACGCTTCTCCACAGAGCAATAAATTCATCCCCTCTTCTCCAAATCTCTTTTGTCTTTTTTGCTCCATCAACACACTTATCACTTTTTTCTGCAGATCCCTTCTGCCTCCCTTTGCCCTCATATATGCTTTATTACACCCTGTGTCAAGACCAGTGCCACCAGTAATTCAAATAAACTGGTTGTATTGTATTTTATTATTTAGCCTCATACAGATCGGCAAGTTAACCTAAATAAGCTTTACTTCAAGTAAATAAGCTTGAATTCATTCAATTCAATTAAAAATGCTTTAAATCACCACTCAAACCTTTAGCGACGTGGCTGCATAATTATGAGCGAATGAAAAAAAAAAAGCTTCATTTCAGTTTATGAGAAAAGCTTCCCTTCGTATTAGTTTAATTTTGTAGCAGATAGGACTAATCCAAAAAGGAGGGACTGTATAAATCCACAAGGTTATTAATTAAATTTTACTCCTGTTTAAACTAAATAGGTGTATATATATATATTATTATATTTAATAATAAGGTTCATTATGAATTGACCCCATTTAAAAAAAAAACCCCAAAACAATTCTGTCATTTATGTCAAACAAATGCTGGTTGAAAACAGTGGTCCAACAGTGCTCGATGCACTGATCCTCTTCTCTCATATTTACAGCTACACACACACACCTGTGGACTACACACACACCTGTGTGGATGCCTACATGCGGCGCCGGCAGACGCGCACAGAGGTCTCTCCCGTGCTGTCCCAGGACAGAACATGGCAGCAGAGCGCAGTGGAGCACAGCTGAGTGGTGTTTATTTTATTGGATGTTTATTTCGCTCTGTAAAACATGCCACTCAGGGACCTTGTGGAGTGATGTACTCAAACCCCTTTCTCTCTTGCTCCTCTCTCTCTCTCGCCCAGTGTAAACAGTGTGTATATTGGGAGTGTTTCCTTCACTAGTCTGTGTAGATGTGTAATCCATCCAGTCAGACATTGTAAACAACATCTCTACATGTTTATAAATACTGCCCAACCACTCTAATGAATTTATGGTAATGCCTTGTTCTACTGCTTCTGCTGTGTGTTTCTGCGTGTGTGTGTGTGTGTGTGTGTGTGTGCGTGTGCGAATCCTTACGTGTGTGAGTGTGCATGTATTAAACTGGTAAAAGAGTTCTGCACACATTTTACTGGTTTCTGATGTTTCTGGAGGAGGTTTTATTTCCTGTTGTGAACAGCCTGTTTAAAAGCTTAAAGCCTGCGACAGCAGCAAGCAGTGAGTGTTATGAACCAGTGCGCCCAGTTCCCTTTCTTGCACTCTCTCTCTCTCTCTTTCTTTTCTTTTTTTTTTGTCCATTTACCTCAATTCAACTCACCACAGAAAGATCTGAACTCTTAATAATGAAGTATATGTGTTATATTCTTGGAGAAGTTTGTTCCATCGATTTTGACTTTGATGATTTCTTAAACACATGGCGGAGACAGTGTCTATTGGAAATGTGTGCACATTATAAAACTGGCCCTTAACTTGATATTTCACCACCTTATTTCACTTATTTCCTCATTTGAGAAAAAAAAAAAAAAACGAGACATAAACCTTAATTTATGTTATAATGGCAAACCAGCCTATTACATATTGGCAGTGATGGAAGAAGTTTTCAGATCCATTACTTAAGTACATAAGCATTAGCAGCAAAATGTACTTAAAGTATTCAAGTAAAAGTAGTGGTTTGGTCCCTTTGACTGATATATCATTATATATGACATCATATGATTAATACTGAAGCATCAGTGTGTAAGTAGCATGTTACTGTTGCTGCTGGAGGTGGAGCTAGTTTAAACCTCTTTATATACAGTTTAATCCAGTGGTTCCCAATTTAGGGGTCGGGTCCCTCCAAAGAGTCACCAGATAAAACTGAAGGGTTATGAGATGATTAATGGGAGACAAAAGAAGAAAACAAAGTTCTGATGTAAAAAAATGTTTTCATTTTTTTGGACTTTTTTCTCTAATCTTTGATTTTTTTGTGAAATATTTGATCATTTGAACTTTATTGAAATGAAACCATGTGAGGAGATTAGAGGGAGAAATGACTGTTTGGTGGAGCTGTTAACAACTCAGACATCTGGAATGTGAGTTTTGTCAAAAGCCAAAAAGGAAACCACTGGTTTCATCCTTGAAAATGTGTTATATATTAAAATCCTGTTATATTATCTATTGTGTCAAATTTTCATAAAGTCCAAGTACCTCAAAATTGTACCTAACTTACGGGACCTAATGATTCATTAACATAATATCGTAGAGTCTGTTGTCTGGTAACATTATCTGCTATATAGTCTTGATGTAAAATGATTCTTACTGACAACTCATCATTTATTAATTATCAGGGTGTTACTGATTGTTTCTCACTTACTCCATAGTAACTACTCACAATTCTGTGTACCATATTATAAAAAGTACAGTCTTAATTTATGCAAAGACCAAAATGACCAAACCAGAGTGAAACGTGTGACGTAGCGCTGAGCGTAAATTAAACTTTTATGAAAAGTACGGCGAACACATCTTTCTTATGAACAAAAGCTTTCAGTACAGTTGTTTGCTCTTCTTTTAGATAGAATAGATTGATTCAACAGATCATCCCGCATCTTGGTTAATATTACCCCATAATAATACCCCGCATTAGATAAATGTGACCCAGGTCGGGTTGAGTGAAAATCTGTCTGAATGGGAAATGGGCCAGGTGCATCTGCCAGAGCAAATAAAACTCACAGAATTGTCTGGCTAGGGCACTCATGTTTGTTGTTGTTTTTTCTATTTACATCATAAATATATGAGAAAGGCATCAATTTCACACTGTGACATGTATCATACAGTGTGGCACAGATTGTGATCCAGATTTGAGCCATTTAGCAAATGCTCTATGGGCCCAAAAGAAGTGTATATACCCAGTGAGAAAGAATGGGGTGCCATCTAGTCCATACATCCATAATTTAAACTAATGTTTCTTCCTACAACCTGTGAATGTCACTTTATTTAACCAGTTGTTGCCGCTGTCACATGTCATTACAGAGCCAGTTTTCTCCTGATATATGACAAGCTTCACATAAATATAAGAATCATCACTGACTGAAGACGCAACCATAATGGAGACGGACAACAGTCATTGTCTCAAACCTAATCTAAAGCATGTATGTCCTGGTGTGCGGGTAAGTGGGACTTAAACAGAAATCTATTCAGGATTCCTATTGCATGTTACATGTGTTTTGTTGATTTGATTATTTTGTGTGTATAAATGTACACGTGTATGTGTGTGCATATGTGTGTGTGTGTGTGTGTGTGTCCATTGCTCTCAGACTAAGCCATCATGGCTCCCCTTCATGTGGCCCGACAGGTGTTATTACACTGAAATGAGAGCAGTGATGTATGCATCTGTAATGTGGACCTGTCCTCTTCTGCTTGATGGAACCTGACGCCTCTCATTATCGTGACGCGTCTGAGAAAAAGAACAAAGCACCAACACGCTCCGTCCTTAAGTGCTGCTCATAAGGCATCATGACGAACTGTAAGCACATTTTATGAAGACACTGACAGAAAGTGACACATCACATCTAAGGATTCCTTCAAAGCGCGAACAAATGTGATGTCACTTTTATTTTGCTCAGAAAAAAATGACGTTCTTGTTGCAATTTTGACTGTTTAAGTACTTAAAGTTCCACGCCACTAAAAATGTGTTTCACTCGTTGTAACTTCACTTGGATGTTTGGCTTCGCCTTAAATCTTGTTTACCACATCCAAGGATGGATTTGTGACATCGGACAACTAGTTTACAAGCCAGTTGTGGTAAAATATCCGACTGAGAGATCATTAACTTTTTGTGGAGCATTTATTATTATTGAAAGCAGAGTATATATATATTTTTTATATCTTAAAATATTTCTGGAGGGAATCTTTAATTCAAGAATGGAGTGAATTATATAAAAATAAAATATTGCATTTGATTTAGATTTGAATTTCAAAACATGTGTCACCAGGTGATTATATCCAACAATTTAAATGTCTATGAACTAAAGAGAGTTGAAATATACGTAGCTTATAAATCCTATATATATTTTTTTTTAAACTGTTAAACTGTCACTGCTTTATTATCTTAATATTAAAACAGCACAACAGTGATAGAAAACAATCGCACCAGCTCCTCTGCATGCAATGCAGTCTGATTGGATACAAAGCCTTCCAGCTAAGGGGATGTTTGCCATATTGTTTACTATATGAGAATATTGACTCAAGGGCTTGTAAACAATCTGTCTTTCTTTCTTTGCATACCAACTTTTTTATTCAGTTTACACGTCTTGGTTTAAAAAAAAAAATAAAAAAAAATAAAGGCAAAGCGCTTCCTGGTATTATTCTGTTGTTAATTAATAAAGCGTTTCATATGGTGTTGTCAAGTCCAATGGTTGTTGTGCCACCGAGACCCCAGAATGATCAAGTTTTTGTCCTTGTAGCAGCAGCAGCAGCAGCAGCAGCAAACTCGACTGCTACGCTGCTGTGATCACACACAATGAGCAGTGATAAAAGACAATGATAAAGGCGCCCTTTTGTCACATGAAGAGAAGAAAGAAACAACACACTAAATGCAACCTCTAAACAAAGCTGAGCTCATTTCTATCCAGGAGATGTTTGGCCCTGAGGAGAGGGTCACTCTCTCTCTAACCTCTACTATTTGTTGGCATGTCAGTGGAGGATTTGTGAGAGCGTGAAGTGCCTAGGTTAGTTTATTTATTTGTACTTTTAATGTGTTTATTCATTCTGTTCGCTCTATCTGTATGCGAATCGTTATCTATTTTTGATTAGCTTCAAAGAATGTACTGCAATTGCTTCCAGTTTAACTAGTGGATTAAGCAGCGTGCATACACACTTTATCTCCACTTCTTTTTTGAACATCTAAACACTCTTGATTGCCAAGTCGGAGTCACGTTCATCTGTGTCCTGAACATCTGTCTCGTTTGAGTTCTGTCCAACTATAACTTTATTTGGAGTAAAACAGATGTGACGGCTTTGTCGTGTGATTTAAATCGGGTGAAAACGGGGTGACGGGGCCATGTTATGATCACACGCGAAACGCAGCGTCTCGTCGAGAATACGTTCAACAGTTGGCAACTCTGACTTGTAGATTTGCAGCTTGAGGGAGAATCGTGTCAACACTGGCAATAAATTCTTTCAGCTGTTAATTTCCATGTTTTTAACTTGGAAGTGAATGAGATGCGGATAAGAGACCATTCACAGACGTTGACTGCTGCCCTCACTTTGTACAGGTATGACCCATCCTGCCAACTCATCTTTGCAGGCACCTCACAGGAATGTGCGCTTTCTCCCACTTCTCTACCGCCATGAGACCTGTTCATCAAGCTGCTTTCACTTTTCGAACAAAGGCACCTGAATGACACAGCAGAGAGCTCGCTTCATTGTTTTCTATCCGAAATTAAGAGTTGAACCTCACTGACACTTTGAAGCAATAGATTTCAAAGGGTACCAGCTGAAAAAACCTTCCCTGTGCAATGTGGAATTATATCTCATTACAGCAACTGAGCATAATTCAGCATCTCTTGTTGGACAGTTCACTATGTGTTGCAATTGCACTGCAGCATGAAGGATGTTATCAAATCTTGCTCGGGTGAGTGGTCAATTCTGATCAGATAGAGGATGTCCATTATGATTACATAATGCTAACACAGTAAACACTTAAAGTAAACACTTAAAGCAACACTCTAAGTAAAGTGTTTCCATCGTATTTAGGCTTGTCAGTCTTTGTGAGTGCGAGCGTGTTGCTGTTTCCCCTCAGAGATGGCGCGGGTGAATAGCATGAAAGGACAGCTCAAGTGTATTAGCGAATAAAGTATACACATTTTATTACCCTTCATCCCTTTATCTGTGGATGTGAAAGGGTCTATTCACTCGATTGGGCTTATGCAGTGCACGAACAAGCAGCCAGTCCCGTGTGTGCTGGCTGAGTTTGTCCATGTTCGCTCCAACAATTGAGAGGGACAAAGGTGAACCAACTGATTTGTTGCAGTCGCTAAAATAATAGAGCAATTTCTTTCCTTAATGCTCACGGTCTGCTGTTGACTCACACACACACACACACTGACTCTCTCTTTCTCTCTCTCTCACACACACACACACACACAGACAGACTGCCAGGTCTGCTGAGAACAGCCTGTGCGCGAAAATCGTCCTCAAACAATGAAGTGCAAAACAGATCACATCAATCTCTCTCAAGAGAAATATTAGTTTCCCCCTACCTTCCCCCCCCCCATATGTGTTTTTGTGCATGTGCTTTGTATGTGTGCGTGCGCGTGATCTGTGCACACGTGTGCAGTGAATGAGACAGTGGGAAAAAAAAAAGATACATTTTCAGTTTGTCTCAAATATACCTTGAGTCCCCCATGAGACTCACAGAGCTGGCGAAAATATAGTCAGTGAGATTCCTACTGCCATGAACGTCCTAGCAAAACATTAAACAACTTCTAACTGGCAACCTACTGCACATCCATTACATCTTTATTTGTTGGCTGGGGGTCGAGTGAACGAGGGCATTTTCACAGCAGCTTAAAAACAAGGATTTTTTTACTGCAATAGTAGTCCAATGATTTATACTTTTTTGCCTTTTTCAAATAGCAGCACGATCATCCTAAAATACATTAAATAAGTAATATGCTTCCATTGTTGAATGTCACTTTAAAAAGAGCATGGATGCTGCATGAGACGTTGGCAACATCAGTATTAGAAATTACTTTAGAAAATTTGAAAGAGACAATTATGAAGACTGACTGATAAGGCGTGTATTTTAAAGCAGGGTTTAAAGAAGTGTTCCTTTTCAGTGCAGTTTTTAATACATAGTGTGTTTTTTTTTTAAGTTTAAAGAAAGGCATTTCACTCTCTGTCTCTCTCTCCCACCCCCCACTAATCTCTGTATATTAGCTCTCAGGAAGGGAAAGCTCTGTCGGTGTGTTCTGGCTGTTTTAATATCTGTCAGCTTCATCCTGTGCTCCATCCCTCTGCTTCCTCCTCTCTTATTTTGGCTCTCTGTTTCCTCTTGTCTTCATATTTCACCCCTTTGTTTGACTCCTCTGTCCCCGTCTCCGTTCACTCTATCAGTCCTCGTCAGTGACTGGCGGCGGACAACGGTGCATATGTGCGCAAATGTGTGTGTGTAGTTTTGGAGACGGATGATGAGGTCTGCGCCATTTAGTGCGTCGTCTTGGCATTCCTCATTTCACCCGGTGCTTTTTGTCAGAGCAACCCAGGTTTCTTGACACTCTGTATAAACACACTGATTACAGCTAGAGCTATGGGACCTGTGTGTGCGTGTGCATGTGTGCGTGTGTGTGTGTGGGACTGATGCCTAGTGTGCACCTGTGTTTCAGTGTTAACTCTGCAGCAGCACCTTTCAGCAGGCCATCTATTCAATTACATTTGTTTCAAACAGCTTATGTGCAGAGATACACCTTTTTATCAAGTGAAATTCCAAGAATGTCTAATTAACTTAGAGGCGCCATAAAATACATCCACCCATGTAACACACTTTGATATCCATTACTGTCAAGATTGAATTGACAACATGCCCTTGGGAAATGGACCGGATAAATGCATTATGAAATATTATTTCAATTAAATCAAAATGGAATCAAATGTTTCTCTGAAGAAAATAAATTTGCCAACTTTTCAGGTGTTAAGAATACAGGCTTGTTTGAATGTATGTTTGTGGTGATCTATTGTGATTTGAAAGGATTTTTATGAGCTTTTGTAGTAGGGCAACTACATCAGACATACAGTAAGAGAGCATGTAATCCTTCATGCACATTGAAAACACAAGAATCACCACACTTGGAGAAACACTGATACATTCAATGAAGCAATTACCTTGTGTCCTAAATGTAGTCACAATGCATTTGGTTTTATTCAGTCCCGTTTCATTATGCACTCACTGTTGTTCTGGGCAGGGTGTAAACAGTCTCCTCTGCTAACAGCTCCTTCTTTGTACCTGACAACAGAGTTTCATCCAGAGAGCAGAGACTCCAGGTTAATAATATTTCCTCCAGATCCTTCTCCAGTGGAAATTTGCCCTGACCTAACCAGTCTATTTTATACAGAAATAAAACAGAGCAGCTGCAAGGCGCTCAGGATACAATAGATATAAGCAACAACAAATACTCTGCAGAGCAGAGACTATTTAAAACAGTTGGATAACCTGGTTTTTGTGTTTCCAAAAACAACAACAAACATGGACAGCGTGTTCTTTGAGAGCTCGGTTAATGTAATTCCAGTATTTTAAGATTAACTTTTTGATTCTTTGTTTTCCAGATTTATTGTTTTATGTAATTGATGTCATGATATATATTCCCATTGATTAGCACTTTTTGTAAAATATACAATCGATCTTACCCTATTGACGGGCTATGTACCACAGACGTTTAAAGTAGCTGTAATTAATCTTGACTCAGGTGTTGACTATAGTATCGAACCCTTTTATGATCCTTGAGAAAGCAGTCGCCAGTCAACTCGCCAGTCACTTTTATGTAATATTATTAGGAATCGCTCCATAAATGTCATTATTATGCAGATGATACCTAATTATATCAGTGAAGCCAGATGAAAGCAATCAGTTTTAAAGGGAACATGGTCAAATTGTTGGGTCTCTGTATATTGAGTAATTAAGGATTAAGAGTGCGATCTACGACCTGCTCCACGTGTAAAGTGTCATGAGACAACTTTTGTAGTGATTTGGCGCTACATAAATAAAACTGACTCGAGTTGACTTGACTCTACTACTGTGGGGACATATTGTATTGTGCAGGGTTTTTGGTAGGTAAAATACAATTAAAGTGGTCATTTTTGGGGGGAAAAAGAATCTGCTCTAATATGGGTACTGTTTCTTTTTGATACCTTTTTCATTGTTTTTGTCCAGGCAAACTGCACCCGTTGCTGCTGAAACACATCATCTCCTGTGCAGCAGAACACTTCAATCCTACAAACACTGTACGTGCAGCAACCACAGTTATTAAAGCCTTTATGGAACGGTTGTAGGTTGAATCAGTAGTAATTGGAGAATTATTCATTGTATAGCCGACTAACCCTCTTGTAGCATCTCAGACCTCATTACCTTCACCTTGCCTCAATACATATAAAGACTTTTCCGTCTTTTTTATTATTTTAAATATACAGTATGCTGAGAGCAGGCATGCTGATGATGGGTACTTACTCTTCACTCGCAGTTCAATATTCAGTTGAATGCACTGTGCCGTTTGGACATGTTAAACTGTGCAGACACTACTGTAGTAAGTCAACTTCTAACACAGATGCAGTGAGTTCTGTTCAGTTCCTTTCTGTTCTGCTCATTGTACTTATATGTTCTCTGTGGACTTTGTCTCTGGGCAGCAGAGCCACATTACAGATGACACCCCATCATTACCACGGTAAGAGATATATATTTTGTGGTCCTTTAGCTATGACTGATCATATAAATAGACATTAACAAACTGAGTAATCAAACTACAACAATTGTCTAACACCATGAACTATACTTTACTGCACACATATTTAAACAATAATCACCAAGTTCACTGAGTGTTTAGAAAGATACGTTAGTAATCTGAGTCTGATTATGTTTAACTTTCAGTAGCATATTATGTTTTAGAAGCAATTAATGGTCAGCTCAGAGACATTTTTTGGACTGATCTGCCCAGCCCTTTATATCACCTTGAACGGGTTTATTCCACACACCTTCCTGTTTGCTGATGTTGGCAGAGCTTTTCACTTGGGATGGACAGCCGAACAACGCCGAGCAACTACTGTTTGAATTGCTTATATTCCTACGCCATTGTCCATTCTACATATCTGTGGTGACTGTTGTACTCCTAGTGAAATTCAGAGTGTTTTTCTGCTTCTGATTGTGAAACCTGAAAGGCCATGGTGGAATTTATTAATTCAGCCTTGTTAGTGAAGGCTGCCACACTTTGTTTGTGCGGTACAGAAATGTGCCTCTACCTCCCAAAGCTTGCCTATTCTCATCTCTCTATTTGCTTTTATGTCTCAAGTACATTATTTTGTTATTATTATTAACCAAAAAAGCCGGGCTCTCTCTGTTTCTCTTTCTCTCTCTCTCTCTCTCTGTCGCTTGCAGGAGTGTGTAAATTGAATATTGCATTTAAAAGTTAATTTCCACGACAGGATTACGCAAATCAGCCTCTCCCTGTTTCACCCTTTTGCTTCCATTCATCTCTCATTCATCCTCCTCCACCTTGATGCATCTCTTCATTTGCTGTGGTTTACTCTATTCATTTGAAGACATCTTTTTTTCACGCTCAACAGCCCGACTCATGTTTTTCCACTTTTCATTGTTACGTTGCCCCTGGCCAACCTCTGTGTGTGTGTGTGTGTGTGTGTGTGTGTGTGTGCGCATACAGTATACACATTTCTTGTCTAGGCCTTTTAAACTGAATAAAAAAAAAAAAACAACAACCAAGGATTAAAAAAATAACCCTAAAAGCAATTACTCCTCTAAAATGTAATGCTTTGGTCAATGCAATTTCACTATTAGAAGTGTGAGTTATTTATTTATCTTTCTATCTATTCATTTGTATATATCACCTTGAAAGAGGGGAAATTTGTGAAATTGTTGCCTGTGAAGTGAATTAGGAGAAGAAGACGACTTGGGTGAACAAAGACACGCATTAATACCCCACAACTCCACCTCACCCTGAGTCAAACTGTCTGTCTCTCACCATTACTACAGCATACTCGCAGAAAGACTTCTACACAGGGGTTAAAGGATTTCTTGTCGCAACACTTTTCTGTTTGGATTTTGGACAACAATAAAAAAAATTGTTGTAGGGATAAACAGATCGTTGCCAGCAGGACTAGGAGGCATATTGGAGGCAAAAGGGCGAATAGTGAGGAACTGACTGATGTTTCTGTTTCTGTTTAAAATATTCAGAGTTTATATTCAAGTGCACTCCATATAGCTCCAGTAGTAGAGACACCTTTTATATCAGAAAACATACTATATTTTGTCTTCCCTGTCAAATATCTGATGAGTGTGTGAGAATTTATGAAAAAATAAAACCTGACACATCTTTTAGCTTTTGTTTTTGTGGTTATGGTCGTGTACTCTGGTCAGTAACTGGAAGGTGTTGTTGTAGTAATCTGAAGCGGCAGCTAACGCCCCACACACCAGACATACTTAATCAAGCCTCATTCTCAGGCATGACACGCTCTCACAGTATACCTTCAGAGAGAAGAGATCACGAAAGAATGTTTTGGGAGAGTGGATTTTTTTTTTTTTTTTGATGCATTATAAGTTCTGTGAACACAGACACCCAAAGTCATACATGTGTTCTTGGTTATAGAAAGAAGATAATCAGCATTGTTTGGAAATGAGAATTTGTAGGAGTTCTAAAGGTTAACGATGACGAATGTTAGTTTTATCAGTCAGGTTTTGGAGACTATATACACAAAATATGATTCAAATATGTGTGTCTCCGGCTAATGCATGCGATGGACATCAGGCAGCTGTAAACACTGCATTGCAGTAGATGACCAAAAATGATAAGATGTAATAAAACAGAAATACTATCCTCTAATAGACAACTATAACCAAACCTGATGTATGATATAACAGAATTAATTATAAACTGGATGACTTGAGTATATGTTTATTGATATAGTAATTGTTAAAATGGAAGTGAAGGGCAACAATTCTAATTGATAAAATGTGGTGTAATGGAAAAATTATCCTTCAAACTTTATTGTATTGTGTATTGTGCATGTTGGCTTTTTTCGAACCGCATAATCTTCACCTGTGAAGCAAACAAAATATGCAACACAGTTGTCTGCCACTTTTCACCCTCCCTCCCCTCCATTCCTTGCTGCTTTCTTCATTTTCTGCACCTCTCCATACGGCATCTCTCACCCGCTGCACTTTCCTCTCTGCTTGTTTACAGTAAGCAGGTCCGAGCAGGATGGTTTTCCCTTTTATGGCCATTCTTCATCCACGGTAAAAGTGCACTAATACAACGGCATGTTACCCACCTCCCCCCTCCTTATTCTGACCTCCTGGATGTGGTGCCAGGGTGGGTGGATTGTGTGTGTGTGTGTGTGTGTGTGTCTGCATCACCAAGTCTGTGAAGCATTCGATTTCTGATGTGCAGTAAAAGCACCTTTTTAAAATGTCTCACTGGCAAGTCTACATAGACAGATAGTGGCTGAAGTTTGTTTTGAGAATCTGGCTGTATAATAAGTCCTCTCACAAGTGTTTAGGTTAGACTGGGGGTCCCTATATCTGACTGACACACACACACACACACACACACACACACACACACACACACACACACACAAAGCAGGCAGGTGTTATTGAGTAAGTCCTGCTGTGAACACATCCAAGCATTCAAGACAGGAATGAGTGCAAGATAAAGAGATGACATACAGCATTGTGCAGGCATAGTGGGTACGGATGGGAAATGTCATGTTTCAAAGCAATTAATTTGTGAAGACAGCATTAACTCCTTTTCTTACTTAAGCTCTGTAATTCCACCCTGCACACTGTAGCATCAATTAAAACCCTTCAGACCTTCTCCACTGGTGACTCTTTACTGCATGTCAAGGCCGGCATGTAGGGGGGAACCTGCATGAGATTTCTCACTGTCACTACGAGCTACAAACACTTCTGATGAAAGTTATTCAAGAAATAAAAGTTCGTGTACGTGTATGTGCATGTGTGTGTGAGAGTTTGTGCGTTGTATTGATGTATTTGTGTGTCTGTTTGAGGCCTATGTGCAGCAGCAGCAGGGACTTAAGTTAGCCACAGGGTGTGTGCTGGTATCTGACCTCTGTTGGTTATGAAATGTCAACGGGTATATGTGTGTGTGTGTGTGTATGTGGCTCTGGAATGCCAGTGTTAAGGGCCTGAGAAACAACCATGTACAAACAAACATAGGCTCGTCTTTCCCTGTTGCCCTCCTCTGGTCCCTATCACTCACATGAGTACACACACACATACACGCATGCACAGACACAGCGTGGTTGCATGGGAGCAGTGTTTATTGTCTCAGTGTTAACTAACATTGCTGCCATATCTGGCCCCTGTAATTAGATTTACCTTTCCTTGTTTTTCTTTCCTTTCATTCAGCCCTTTCCTGCCTTTTGCTTTCTCTCTCGCTCCATCAAAGCTATTTTTTCTTCCACGAGCAGGCCAGCGCAGAGGGAAGGGTGGAGGGTAAGGAGGAAAGGAAAGGAGATGATCCCGATCTCACCTCTCCTCTGTTGCTCGTTATTTTATTTTAATTTTTCATCCTGTTTTTTCCCACCTTCAGAGGGATCCCTCACATCAGATTCCCTGCTTCATTTCCAGGAGAACAGCAGCAGTTTGGGCTTCCTGAGGTGCGTGTCACCTTTACCTGGAGGGGTGGTATACCTTGCTACACATAAGAAAACACAAACATACAGTTGAATTTCAGGGTGAACAGTCACTCGACGGGTCCCACTTAGTCCCTACTGAGAGTGCCATGTCTCTGCAGCGCAGCTGAAAGATGTTAGTGTGTGTTTTCCCCACAGAGCTGAGGTTGCAACTTACTGTCAGGGGATATGTTGTGATCTCTCCATTGTTGTTTTGCTTTTTATCTTTTCACTCCTTCCATAATGTCTCCATTCTCCTCAGCAATTGGTCCCCTATGGCTTGGGATGGGGAGACAAACACACACTTACAGTACTCATAGAACCATGCACATAGCAATTGTAAACCAAAAAGTGTATTTCAATACTCATTATCTTATGACATAAGCCCAGAAAAGAACACTTACACAAAGTTTTGTTTAAAGTCAATGGTAATGTCTCTCTCTCTCTCTGTGTGTGTGTGTGTGTGTGCATGGGCTGCTGATTTTAGCAACACTCTTTTTTAGTGACAGTTTCTTGGTCCTGTTTTGGAAATGAAAACTAAAAATGTCCCAGTGACCCTGCAATGCCAGCTGTAAACTCCTCTTATGGTAGTGTTATGGCCATGTGTACTGTGTGTATACGTCTACGTGGGCTATGCCACTTTGTTTTCTCCTCTAGATTTAAAGCCTTACATGGAGACAAACAGACACCAGAAGCTACATGGAAGTTCCCCAGACAGGTTTTTGTTGTGTGTGTGGATATGTGTGTGTCTGTGTGTACACAAACCTTTAAGGCCCATGGGTGAAGGCTACCATATCAAAGGTTCAGGGAGCCAGGATTAAATATCACTCCCCCGCTGAAGAAGGTTTGGTCCTGTTTAGAAATGACAACAATAGGTGGCAGAACATTAGACTGTCACTTGAGGGGCGAAATCCAGCACGCTATGGCCTGAATTACATGGGTTTTAATCTCTCCAGTTTAAATTTGATGGGCCTGCAGCTGCCAAAAATGAGCATCTGTCACATATACCTTTCTCTTACCTTTTTTGCTTTTTTTCCTGCTTCTTTCGCCTGTCCTGCTCTTGTTTTTATGTGTCCTTGAGTGCTGAGACACATGTCTAGAAATGAAAGACAGACAAGTTGAGTACTTTCAAAGAGGGAATAAAAAAGAAAAGTACTCAACTACCCCCCCTTCTCTCACTCCTTTGCCTCCTCCTCCACCTCCTCCTCCTTAGCCCTCCCCTCGAGGGAATGTTTTGGGGCCCAGCTCATATTTTGTTTGCACAATGCATTCCTGCAGGCTCTTTATTTATGTCAATCTTCCTTTTGATCAGAGTCCGGTTACCAGTGGTTACCCACTCGCTGCTCCTGTGAGTGAAGGAACCCACCTGTGATGCAGAACTGTGTGTTTGTGTGTGTCTGCAGGAGTCTGGGGCCTTCGTTCCAGGGCAAGTTTACTGTCAATTAATATGGTTAAATGATTCCCTCACATGGTAAAGTATTTATGTAAGGTGATCTGGCTGGTGGCAGAGCCCATGACATCTGGCTGTGAGATCTACGCCACAGATGGTCTTACCTGCACACACACACACACACACAAATGTTTTGTGTGTGTGGTGTGTGCATGTGTTGTACATTTTAGGCTTTACTGCCCGACTGCCGCTGCTAAAAAGGAAATGGTGAAGTCAAGCCTTTCAGTGGGATGCACGTACACACTGCAGAGTTAAGAGGTCACGCATGCTTGATTTCTGGCCTTTGGTTTGGAGAACTAAAGTTTTGAGTATTTACAAAAAAAAAAAACGGTGATGAACAACTACACATGAAAACAATGTATTTTATTTGGCAAAAGTAAAGCACATATACTTCATATTCTGCATCTAGTCCAAAAGAAAATAATAATAATAAAAAAAAAAAGATTAACAAGGAGGAATAGGCATATAAAAACAGCAGGCAACATGAAGACTGATTAAACCAAACAAATCTAAACTTCTTACATCATTTTTGAGCCCCTCAGCTCCCAAGAGGAGAGGGTAATTACATTCAATTTATTTTTACTCATATATTGTTACACAGTACCAGATATCTACAGTTATAGATATATTTTTTTGATGCATTCGAAATATAATTTCCAAAATTGGGTATAGGTCAATATCTATGCATGAAGATGAATGCCTATGTGATACGTTACTAAAAATCTAAAATAAATAAATAAATTAAATTAAATTAAAAAAATGCATGAGCATTACAGGACTATGGTTTGCTAATTCCTGTTGTTTAATTGAGGATGTTTGCTCCATTTTTAAAAATCTAATTAACAACTTTTTATATGTGATGTTTGTAGTTGCTCTCTGGAGGTTCTGTAGGAAGTTGAATCATGTGTGTTCATATACTGATAACGAGCCTCATCTCTTATGACATTTAGGTGGAACAATAAGTAAGCAGTCAGCATAGATAAGATAAACGCATAAACAGAATAATTAAGATTTCCAAATTATTGATATTCACTTACATTCATGGTGATCTGTCGTCTAATGAAAGCTAAATGTATTAAGAATAATACATATGAATATATGTACATATTTGTGATCTTATATTCCATTCAAATTTTCCAAATCATGTTAAAACATGGTAAGAAAAAGTGTAAAAACAAGTACCTCCCCCCATCAATAACTGCTGCTGAGGTCTAAGTCAGATAATTTACCTCTAACAGCTGCTCAGTTGACACCAGTTGAAACCTGTGGTTGTACTGGGCAGCTCCCAGGTGTGAAAGCTTTTTGATCGTGTAAATGTAAAGCAGGGTGTTGCTGGAAAAGACTTGCCCAATCAACTTTCCCAAGATGAATAAAGATGAAAATACCAAAGTAAACATGACTTTAATTCTGATTTTGCTCCCCTGTCTCTCTCTCTCTCTCTCTCTTTCTTGACTGACATGGAGGATGTTCATGTGAGGATGCAAGTGAATCTTTCTTTGAAACCAGCCCTCTCTTTCTCATATTCCCCTCCTCTCTGTCCCTCCATCCTGAAAGAGCCCTCAAGAGATGTGTGTACCCTCTCGCCGCCCGTATCCAAATAATTAATCCAAAGCAATTACTCTCCTCCTTCATCTGTCCGTCGTCCCGCTAACAAAACATTTCGACACGTGTCCTCATCACTCCCCTTTAATTAAGGCAGCACAATTTATCACTCCCCTTTAATTATCCTAGCCTGTTTATCAGTCTGCCTTTAATGGAATAGGCACCAGATACTCGTACAAAAAACACAACCCACAACGCTTTCCTCGCTTTTGCCAGTTTTGAACTTGAGAAAAAAAAACAAAAAAACAATTAGCCAAGGAAAGAAAGAAAGCAAAACAGAGAATTAAAAATAGGGAGAGGGGAGAAACTCAGAGAGCTGAAGGAGACAAAATTGTTGTTTTCTTTCCTCTCACAGCAATCAGGGTGATGTCCACACTCACACACTCTGCTGTGCTTTTGTTCCCCTCGCAGAAAGCTTCCGCAGACTCCATGCAGTTCACACTGAGTTCAAACACACACACACACACACAAACTGAGATCAAACACACCTCTACAATAGTTCTTTTGTGTTCAGTAACCATGGTTTCTGTCAGGTTTAATGCCTAGCAACATGTGTCACGGGGCAACCACTCACTGAGAAGGGGAGGGCCTTTGATACACTTCATAACAGCACAAGTGTTTGACCATGAAACAAATTTTACTATCGTTGCACTTGCTTAAAGGAGCTAAGTTTGAACATAGCGGTAGGAGGATTTGTTCTTTCAGTCTCTTCCCACACAC
Organism: Pampus argenteus; assembly: GCA_036937835.1. Lineage (NCBI taxonomy): Eukaryota > Metazoa > Chordata > Actinopteri > Scombriformes > Stromateidae > Pampus > Pampus argenteus. Next base: position 7,646,209 of record CM072863.1, on the reverse strand, counting down.
ACACACACAGTAGAGAGCATTAGTATTGTATGTGCAGCTAATGTGTATCATGGATCGCAGGAAAGACCTTGTTTCGCTTTTTTCTCACAAGCTGCATATTAACAGAGTTGTCCATCAGCCTTTAACCAACTCAGACAGAGAAGAAACCCACAGGAGAAAGGAGGCAGCTCCAGAATCACACCCAGATAGAGTGCTCCTCCCCTGGATCCATGAACTCGGGCCTGGCTGAGGCTGGCTCAGCCTGGGAGTAATTTGGTGAATGTAAATTGTAACCACACATGGGTTGGACACATAAGGTCTCTCTCTCTCTCTCTCTCTCTCTCTCTCTCGCTCTCTCTCTCTCTCTCTCTCTCTCTCACACACACACACACACACACACACACACACACACACACACGCACGCACACATCTCTGCTGGTAGGGTCAGAAGTCTGGGTGTCACACCCTGTCATTGCAGATTAAGTTATGCAAAGTGAGGTGGTCGGGCAGCCAACCCCTGGGGCTTAACAAGCAGGAAACACTAATTGGGTCGGCTTGCTGATTGCCATAATTGCTACTGTGTGTGCATGCGTGTATGTGTGTGTGTGTGTGTGTGTGTCTGCACATGAGTGAGAGAGGAAGGCTGAACAACCTGCTAGGTAACATGGCAGCTTTCAACATGGACCACCACCCTCTGAGGAGAAAAAGATAAAGAAAAAGGAGACAGAGAGAGAGAAAGAGATAAAGCTATGAATTAAAATGATCAAGGTAGACGTACAAAAATAACACACATATATTCCCTATAAACAATAAAAACTCAATTTAGTTTATTTAACATTTGTAATTATTAGAGAACATCACCCAAATTGAGATTGTGTTATTGAAGCCTACAGTATTATTGCATGAGTATTTTGCAGTTTGAAAAATGAAGAATTCATCATGTAAATGGATTATGATGTCAAACCAAACAACATTATTGGATCATATTGATCCTATGTTCCCACATTTACTTTTTTTTGCCCAAATATGAACATTATAATACAATAATTAAATTTGAGGATAATTTAAGGGATAAATTAAGGAAATAATATAATAATCATGATATACAACATAAAGCCTTCATAATAAAAATTTACTGCAATAGGTTATGTGGTAGCAGTCCTGTATAAACCTGCTGTTTTGTCTTATTATAGGGCATATATTGCAGAATTTATATACAATTAGGGCCATACTCATCTGTTGATGATTAAATAAAAGATGCAATTACCTTAAGAAATAAAGAAACTATTGCATCATATATTCACAGTCAGACATGACAAAATATTATTTTTTATTATAACACTATAATAATATTTCTTCAATTTTCAGCAAGTGGATTTTACTTGCAAACACTGTAAAATTGTGTACAGTAGTGTTTTGAAAGCATACAGTGGCAGCTTACAGGTTGACATGGCTTCTCTTGAACTAAGGGGATATAATAAACATCTGAAATATGCCAACAATAGAGGAAGTAATGTTAAACTACTCAAATATTGTAACAAAAAATATGGCATCAAATGAGAAAAACAATCCACAAATAGATCATGGCGCTTACTTTCTGGATGGCATTCATACCAACGCCACACAACAGTAACACCACACACATCTAATGAAGTGAATACCAGTCTTATAATATATCTGAGAGCAGCTGTGTAAGGGTTTGGATGGAAAGTAATCATGACGAAAACATCATTGTCAGTCACACACTGATGCTAATAAACCCTCGGGCTAGCATGCTTATTAAATTGAAATTACTGCAGCAAGTTTTCGTCTAACGGCAAATCATTTTTTGCTGTTTGGGTCACAGTGTTTTTCTGGACAAGATATACAGTAGGTGAGTATTGATTGTGCTTGAAAGTTCTGTGTTTGAAAATATTGTCAGACATATTTACCACCTATAGATGTGACCTTGCTTTACCTTCTTGTCTAGAAAGGTTTCATGCCATATTGGGAAAGTTGCTCGAGACATTAAAAGAATGCTTTCACTAGCAAGGGCCACACTATCAACAAACAAGATGTGTTTAAATGATTTATTGAAGAGGAAGTGTTGGATGGGTGCAGCGATTGTGCTTGCTGAATGCGTTGTGGAGAGGCTTATAGGGAATCCTTTACAGTGCCCGGGCAATGACGGACCCCCCAAAAAGCCTCAGATTGCTTAAGTAGATGAGATTGAGTGGATCAGAGATTTTGGAGATCTGAGTGTATGTAGCGAAGGTATGTTTGTGAGGACCAACGGTCCATGAGCTGTATGAGGTGTTCTGGATCATGATGGTTGAAACAGTGAATTCAGAAAGCATGGCTTCTTAAGTCGAGCAATATGAGGAGTGCAGTATCTGGAGTGGATGGTGTGGATGCAGGGTGATGGAGAGTCAGCAGTGACAAGAAGCCAGCAAGAACTTTTTGAGGAGTCTTTAAGGAGTGAAGTTTTCTTAAGATGGCTGGAGGGCAGGCTGGGATCACTGGTTATGAGCTTGGAGAATATGTTGATGCCACTAGGGTAAACTTTGATGGCATGTGTTAATAGCCATCCTGGAATAGGTATAAGTAAAGAAGTGGTCATGGTGGATGGGAAGGTTATGTTGTGCTGGCTATGAAAGTAGTAAATCTCGGTTGGCCACTTGACAGAGAACCACTGTCCACCATGGAACGGTGTATGCAACTAACTACATGGTAGCTGATAGCTGAAGATATTACTAAAGCAATGTTAAAATTAGTCTTCGTAACTGGCGACCCTAAACATGTAATTACTGACAGGTATTACTGACATTATTGAGACATCCAATGGGATGTTTCTAGGGTGTGAAAAGCTGAATGTGTGACTGACAGGCTGGTGCCAGCTGGAGATGAAAGAGGAGGGTCTGACACAACAAGGGAGCATGCACATGGGGAAATACCTGACGATGCGCTGCTGTGGTAACGTAAACGCGGCGCAGCGTCTGTGACGTCACGCATGATGGTTGGCGCAGGCGAGGAAGCCGGAAGCGCGGGAAACTTTGTCTTTGCGTTCAGGAGCCGTTGCACGGACGTCGGTCCAGTCTCGGGTGTCGTGTGGTTCCGCCTGTAGCGTCTGCTGCTGTCGGCCCTCGCTGACGGAGAAGAGGAGGTCCCGGAGCTGCCGTGAGTTTGAGTGGAGGTGCCCGTGGGGCCGGTAGGAGCACCGGGGGGCGCGGCCTGGACGCTGTGGCCTGACTGCGCTGCCGTGGTTGGAGGAAGCCAGCTGACTCAAAGGTTTTAACGGTTTCAAACAAATCTTCGTCTGGATAGGACGGGTTGACGTGCAGGTCCTGGTCCGCGGTGAGTTGACTAAACGTGAATCTGACAGAAAACTGCTAATATCTGGTGCTAGCTGGATTTACTGCGATAAACTAACCTGAGAATGAGCTGAATACGACAGTTAGGTCGGTATTTATAGGCCGGAAGAGGCGTGGCTGAGGTGTGGTCCTGCTTAAACTTCAATTAAGTGAATTGCTTGATTCACTTTTATGCTTCCTTTGCTCCAACTCAGCCTCTACACACACACACACACACACACACACACACACACACACACACATCATAACCTACACTGTCTCTCTGCCTAAGTTCCTTATTTAATGTGCTTTGGATGGTTCCACTTGTGGCGCTGAATGAACCAGCACACTCCTCCAGTCCTAATTGCCTGCTTTCGTCATCCCTTCCCTGACACACACATCTACACGCACACACACACACACACTTACACACACTTACACACCCCCTATGAGGTGCTAGTGCCCAGTGTGGCTAACGATGCACAGCTACAAAGGCAGTGCTGGGCCCCCGTTACTCTGTTAGTCAGTCTCTGTGCAAGTGCTCCCAGCAAGCGTGCTGGATTTTAGGGTTTAGTGTCCCACTGAGACAGAATAATGAGTGTATGTTTCTAATCTGCGTGCAGGGCTGTGTATGTGTGTGAATGTGTGTTTGTGTGCAACAGCAATGCTGGAGAATAATGAGTGTGTGTTGCTAATCTGGGCCCTAGGAGACTACCTCTCCCTGCTCCTCTCACACTGTCTCAAATCAGCGGCCTCTCTCTCTCTCTGTGTCTCTTCTCTCCTCTCACTCTCTGTATGTAGGCTAATTTAGTGTTGGCTTTGATGCGTTCTCCTGCGGGCCTGCGTTTCTCATATCCAAATGCAGGGATTAGCCGGCTTTTATTCTCTAAAGCTCATCTCATCCTGTTCTCCCTCTTTCTGTCTGCTTGCCGTCTCCCCGACCCTTGGAAACAGTGGCGGAGACTTAACAACCTGACAACAACTGCTTTGTTGTTGTGTTTTTGTGTATCGGTTGTTAGCTTAGGCGCTTAGCCCTTTGTGGGCCTTGTGTTTGCTTGTGCGTTCTGGGGATATGTGTCAATAGGGAGTGGGATGTAGAGGAGGTTTTCCAGGGATGACAGGAAATAAAGATGAGGCGAGGTTAGGAGAGCGGAGAACAGGAGATGGGAGAGGGGAGTAATTTAACAGCCTCTATCGTGTTTTAAGATTCATTAGGAGAAATAATGGGAAATTATGGGGAACTAAGTTACGTCTCTGGGTGACATCATGAATTTCTTTGTAGTGAGCTTTGTGCGGGTATTTCTGCATGCTTGTGTGTGAGTGTATGTATGTGTGTGTGAGTGTTTGTGTGTATATAGTATATATATGTGTGTGTGTGTGTGTGTGAGAGAGAGAGAAAGAAAGAAAGAGATAGCAGGTCTCTTGGTGATATTCTAAATCCCTTTGTAGAGACAGGGACTGTCACTTCTGAGCGTATGCGTGATGAAAGTGAGTGTTAAGCAGCAGACGCAGCCTGCATTCTCCCACAGAGACAATACACACACACACACACACACACACCCATACATTGAGAAAAGTCTCTTGATGATCTCTCAACAGATCTGCAGAAGTGGCTTAGGCAGCTACGGCACCTTTGGGACACTTCACAGATTTAGAGACACACACACACACACACACACCTTCCAAACTTATGCAGCACAGCGTCAAACAGATAGTGCTTAATTTGTGGGCGGGTGTTGACCTGATGTGTCACAGTACAGAAAAAGCTCATTGGCTGCATTAAACACACCTTTTAATGGGTTTATGATTTCACAAACTGTACATGACCAGTCAAATGTTTGGATGCACTAAAAAATGGGAATGTGACTGGTACTGTATATGGCAGACATAATTATATATTGTATATCATTTTTCAATACATATTTCCTGCAGCAGACACATGGGATATTAATTTGGTGAACAATAGGTTATTTTTTAAACAGAAGCTTTGAAAGTCGGACTCAAAGACAGACATCAAAGCTACTATAAGTCTTCAAATCTTACCACTGTAATGGAGAAATATTTTACCAAATGAACACCAGTGCAAAAAGCGTCCAGATTTAGTGACCGAGTCCATGACTAATTGAAAAAAAAATATTGACTTATTATTTCTAGTATTTGAATATGAGTCAGTTGGAGGCAGGGATTCTTTGGTGCCTGCGTCTAGTTGCCGTCAGTGACTTTGCATTTTAAGATGCTTCCACATTGGCTTCAGGTAGTTGTCACTTGTTTTTAACTCCTTTCAGTCTACTCAGGCCTCAGCATATTTTCCCTCCTACTGTAACACCTACATATCTGCTAACTGGTACCACTGAGCTATTATCAGTGCTAATGTTTTAATCAGTGTTTTAGCTCTGTACGAGGGGGTATCAGCGTGCACATGTTTTTTTTTCCCCTAGGAAGACAATGGAAGCACTGTGATATACTAAACAAATGTGAGCTTTTGTTCTGTCCCTGAGTATAGTTTATTGATTTCAAATCACACAAATACTTTCAAGTGTAACAGGAAATCTGACCGCTCATCAGGGACGCTTCAAACAAGAAAATCCTCAGAGGATATCACCTGTTCAGCCGCCTTATTGTCCAGCTGATTAACAAACATAATTAAATTGCATAAAATGATCACAGATTTTGATCACATTTTCATGGCAGATCCCACAGAACAGGCAGTGGTCCTGATCTGTGAGGTTCCACATCCTGTCAGACTAATGCAGACGTTGCACTCTAACAGTGTTTCAGTGCATCATCATCTTTATCATCATCAGCTCTTTTAATCTTTCACCCCCTCCCTCCCTTCTGTGTCATTTCTTCCCTGTCTCTTTCTGCCTGTTGTTGTGTTGTAACTGTAGGAGCCTCCCGATTCTTTGCTCTGTGTTGACTGTGATTGAGAGTGACCTCTGACCTTTCTGGCTCTATGGTATTCCTTACATGGTTAGTCTATGACCCTCTGTCCTCAAGCTGCGCTCTGATTCTATTGGCTGAAAGGCTCCCTATGCCTTGCAGCAAAGTGCCACCAGTCAGATTCAAGGGGTCAAAGGTCGAGACTTGTGGAAATGAGGCAATAGAGTATGGTCTGCCTTTTACAGTGCAGCCACAAAAGCATGTTTCTGTACACATGATGAGAAAGAGACAGAAGAGACCACATAAAACTATTATCAAAATTTATTTTTTGACATAACAGAGTTGTGACCAGGTCAGTTTAACAGGTGTTACAAGTTTTGTCTTACGTCTACAATGATCATTGGTCATTTTGGCTATCATCACTATCAGTTATAATACCATTGTACAAAATCCAAAGTCCTACTTCCTCCTCGTCTTTTTAGCACCAAATTCTTAACTTTAGAATAACTTTGGATGATATTTACTTGGTTTGACTAACTCTGCTGAAGCCTCATATTCAAAGGGCTGAAAGGACTTTTGGACAGGATGTTTTAATGGTTAGTATGAATAGGACAAATGATTACTACAAGCAAAACTTATATCTGAATATTGTTTTAAGATGGACAACCTGTCCTTTCACTTATTTGTCATAAGTAAGTGTCTAAGGGGTTTGATTGACACCCTTATAATCTTCTTGTCGCTGGTGTTCGTTGTCCCATCTGACTTCTTAATAGCAATGTTGCTGCCTTTTGAGATACCAGCAATTAACTCACGCAATTAAGCAGTTTTATCAAAATTGATAGAAATGGTGGCGCAACCTACAAGAACATCATGTCCTTTATGACAGAAGTCTCACTCAGGAAGTCAAGGTCAAGTCAAATCCATATCATTAGTGTTAAATCAGTACCAATTTTATCTGATAGAAACATTTACGCGTTTCATAGCAATATAAAGATCTGATAAAGTTATTTCAAAAAGTCAATGGCTTGCAAACATCTTATTAAAATCCGAGTCCCTCTAAATCATGTGACTTTATCCCACGGTGAACTTATTTCAGGTGCAGCAAAACTTTAACCTTTAAGCTCTGCTTTTGAGAACATTATGAGAACTTCAAAGATCCAATAACTTCACTCAACAATGGAAATGTCCAAGCTGTCCAAAACTTCCTGTGATCCTACTGTAGTTGAACTTTACTTCAAGTATTCCCCTACAACCCCATCAAGACCCCAAAACTTCTGTCTTTGTCAAAGTGAGATGCCCTCCCCTCTATCTCTTCCAGACAGAGGAGAGGTGGAGGTGGAGGTGAGGCTGTCAGCAGTGGCAGCACCTGGCTGTGGAGCAGCCTTGATCAAGGCCCTGTATTGGACATGAACATGGAGCACTCATCTCCCCACGCCGCTCAGTCCATGACACTGTTACAGGACAGACTGACAGACAACGCCTTTACTGTGTCTGCGCTCAGCTTTGAATGTCCTTTTTTAAAACAGGCAGGTGCAGGTGAGTGGAAGAGAAGGAGAGCGGACTTCCTTCTTTTTGTCTCCATACTGACAGGTCAAAGACAGGTTCTTGCTTGGTCTTTACTCCATTTCAGTGTCAACCCCCTCCACCTTCATCTGTCACCATTTGTCTTTTCCCCTCCTCAAGCAGAAACTACCAATGCACTCCTTGCAGAAATGAAGCTGCCTCCAACACTGTGTGTCCCTCTATCCCTAAACCCTTCCACAGCATGCTGTTGTCTGTTGCTTCTCTTGAGGGATTACTTTTCACGAAGGGAGGGAGAGAGGTAGAAAGCTGGAGAGAGAAGAGAAGGTCCAGAAAAGAACCCTAAAATAACTGTCATGCAAGTGGACAGGCAGTGATTAAGGATTTAACTGATCATCCTGGGGCTGACAGTGAACCAGCTATTATCTAGCAGGAATCAAACGCTGCTCAAAGCCCTGGGAGGCTCTCTGCGCCTCTCAGCATCTCTCAGCTCCTCTCAGAGGCCTGGCCAACATGAAAGGAGACGTCAGGGTCTGGCAGCTGACAAGCCATGGAGAGAGAGAGAGAGAGAGAGAGAGGAGGGGAGAGAGAGAGTAAAGTAATGAGATCTTTATTTTGGCCGTTACCTCAGGGACTGTTGATCTGTGTTGTGGTGATGTGCAGCGGAATACAAAGACCCACACTGTTTGTTTATGTGGGAACTCTGGCTATGTGAGCGTTTTTGTGCATGTGCGTGCATGTCACTCAAATTTAGAGAAGTAAAAGTCATTCATTAATCTTGCAACAGCCTCACAAATGACTGGAAACTAGACACTACCAGATGAATAAAAGTAAATCTTATTGAGACTGTGGTGAGAGCATAATTACAGTTAGGAAGAAATTAGTGAATTGTGTGTGTGTGTGTGTGTGTGTGTGTGTGTCTTATGTTGGTGTGGTTACACTGTTTGTGTTCATCAAAGGCCTTTCCATGACACAAGAGACTTTACACTTGATCCTCCTGCTGATCTCCCCACTAAAGTGTGTGTGTGTGTATGTGTGTGTGTTGCTTTTGAGGTAATCCATTAGAAACCCATAGGTGGCGCTTTAATAGGATGTAAGAATTACTGTGCAAGTCTTCTTGGTAGTACATTTTTACTTACTAATACATTATTTTTTTGTGATTAGATATCATTTTAGTTATTACAATTTACACTGTAACGAAATGAATAGTTCAATTGTTTGTTTTTAAATCTTTTATGCCAGTTATCACCTTATCAGAGATTTTTTTTTTTCACTTTGGCTGGTTTGTTTTGATTTACAGTGTTTATAGATCAATAAACATCACTATTGGGTTTGTGGCAAACTTTAGATGCGGTTGAAAAACCATTGCTCTTAAGGGTAGAAAGATGATCTTAAAATATCTTCAGAATTTTTGCAGATTTTATATTCTGATTCAAATCAGATTTATAACCGACTTTATCCTTAAATAATCAAAACAACCTTAAAGAGGCATTGAGCTGGTTGTTTTTGTTATAATTAATAATCGACAATTAAAATAAGTTTTGACTGTGTGTGTGTGTGTGTGTGTGTGTGTTTAAGAAAGTTGGAATAAATATTAGTTGTATAGTAGCTGTGTCTGAACTGAATGACATCAGTGATCTTTTGTGTACCACATTTTCTCAACATGCCTCGCCCCATGGTGGCCAAAGTGTTCCTTCACATAAGATTCCACTTTTCTTCTGTATCAGTTTCTCCTGTGTTGTTCACACTATAGTCCTGCTACACAGGACTGTGTACCTGTGTAGTAGCCTTGAACTCAATGCTTCTAATTTCTCAGGGTCTTCAAGCACCACTGCATTTTCTATGCTTTTGTTGCAAGAATACACACACACACACACACACACACATGCGCATATCCATACACACAGGCTCACTCGCTCATGCAGAGATGAGTGCTGTGTTCCTTCCTGAGGTCCCTTCACACATTAGACCAGCTCTAATAATAAAAGGGAGAGGAGTCAGAGTGGATCTTTTGAGTGTTCAGTTGAGGGCGGGTGACCCACTTATCCATTCCTCAGGCTTTGTCTGGGCCTCTGGGTTAACCCACTTAACCACTCCCCAGGCTTCTGCCGGGCCCTGGAGTGAAGGCCGGCTCCTTTTCTCATCAAACAACTGCTCTTAATAAAGGCCAGGGGCTGGGGAGCCTGAAGCCCACGGAGTGTTGTGTGTGTGTGTGTGTGACATGCACAACAGTACACTCAGAGGATCAGAACAAAAACCCACTTACACGTTCCTCAATCGTTTTCTGCTCAAGAAGCGAATTTGTTCTAAACCTTCATCATTGTTTTCTATATTGACACGCAGAGTTTTTTCTGCTTGTGCATTTATTTATTTATTTTTTTGTAAGGTTTTATGTGTGTTTCTTCTTCGGCGCGTCTGTATCTGTGTGCATATCATCTCAGAGATCTCTCTCTGTCTCTTCCGCCACCAAACTGCATTTGCATTTTAATTATGTCAATGTTTGTTCAAAAGCATGACAGGCGCTCAGACATGACAAAATGGAAATAAGGGACTTAAACAGGGGAATTACAGCCCATTCGCTCATGTTTCATGTGACGCTAACATAATGTACATCCCTGTGTCCCACATGTAAAACCCTTCTTTTTCACGCCTCTTAATCCAGCTGTGGGGGTTACAGAGAAGACTCGCTCAGGGGAACCTGAGTGGTATCAGGAGCAGAGGGAAGAATTTATTACGTGTCATTAAACTTGCTATGTTCCATCACTTCATAGCTTTGTTTCATGTGTTTTCACTTTTGTGTAACCATTCGTAACTCCAGTAGTGAATGTGTGTATCTCTATGAACATCTCCACCTTGCTAGACAGTGTAACTTTTCTGAACAGCGGTCACTGTAGCAATCACAGAAAAATGGCATGCTAGCAGTAAGCTACATTGTTATGTTTTTTTTCCTGCCATCACTCCCTGCGTGTTGTTATTGACTGGTGGCTACACACCCCCTGCATAAAGGTCAATGCCCAGAAATGTCCTAAACGCAGCATAATAAGTAAATACAGGCAGAGGGCAGGGTCTCTGCAGACACAGACACGCTTTCAGTGGGTCATAAGTGATGTCGGAGAGTGAGTGCATGCAAATCTTATCGTTTTGGCTTTAGATAAATCCTATTCTGCCTTTTTAAACTCACAAGCAACAGTCAGACGTGGATAAACGGCTAAAAAAGATGACACACAAAGTTCCCCTGAACTCCTGCCATGCTACCTGTCCTCTGTCCTCCCTCCCCTGTATCGCTGCCTGATTTCTGCCCTCCTCCTCCTCCTCCTCCTCCTCCTCCTCCTCCTCCTCCTCCTCCTCCCCCTCCGTCTATATAGTGAGTGGCAGGGCCAGGATGGTGCTTCTGTTGTGTGTAATAAATGCTGTTGTATTGAGCCCACAGGGAAACCCTACTCTCCTCTTCCAGCCATTACTGTCTAATGGCCAGATGATGGGAGAGACACACACAGAGCCTGTCACGGAGATGCTGATATACTGCCCTGCTATGTGTGTGCACATGCATGTTTATGTGTGTGTGTGAGTGCATGTGTGCATGTGTCATATAGAGGCTGATATACCACCCTGGCCCCTGGGCAGAGGAGGGGTGGAGGGGGTGTCGTAGCTGGGTAACAGCAGTAACTCACTCGCAACCTGATCAAGTAGTGATAAATCTTCTGAAGCCATCCTGTTTCCTGACACACACACACACACACACACACACACACAGCTCCACCTTCTCACTCCCTCTTACCCACTGAACCCTTAGGGCGACATTGAAAAGGATACGTGCATCACTTAAACTGTCCCCTATGTGCCTTATATTACAGGAGAGATGTTATGGTTCTGACTCAATGAGAGTAGTAGAATTTATTTATTTATTATTATTTTTTAACTGTATTTAAAGTTTTTTAGTTGAGGTATAAACCTCACTCTCGCCATTATTGTTTCCTCCTAATAAATAGGATTTAATTGGATAATGGCCGCTCTTGGTGAGGTAAAACATCTTGTCACTCTGTCATTTTAAAGTATTAAAAACTACCCTTGCTCCTACTTTCAGAGCCCCAAACACACTTGCAGCATTGTAGTCATTGAAAGGAGGTTTGTTGTGTTTTCAGTGACTAAGGGCTGGTGGTGCTCAGGTGGTTTGAAGATCCTAATCTTTCCTCATGGCTATATTTTTGAGGAAATGTATCGATGTTATTCTGTACTCCAAATTGCTGAAGGACAAACAATTTAAGACGTTTTAACTAGTTCTATTCTTTGTCAACAGTTTTTTTTTTTTTTTTTTTTGTGCTTGTGAAAAATGTTTTTGAATAATGTTGCACAGAGGTTCTCGATAACCCCTAACCCTGGTAAGTATGACATCAATATCAATTCAGTGCTAATGTTAAGATAATATTTGCTTGAAGAAATCTAACGTAGAAGACAAAGTGCGACTTCTTCATCCTTTCAAGTTGGACTGAGGGCAGAGTAGATGCCACAGTGACTCACTATCGTCTCGAAGTACAAGTGGTATAAGGAGACAGGACAGGCTGGGGCTAGATGGTAGATATCTCTGCAATACCTAACTGTCCATGATCGTTATTTCTTCACATACTGTTGATACTTTAGGCTAATTTTTTAATGTTTTAAACAAAAAAAAAACTTTCATAAATCTAATATTTCACCTTTTCAAGCATACAACCTGTATTCAGTATTTACCTTGTGTCTGAATACTACAGTGTATAAAGCTTTTTTTTTCCCCAATCTTTATTCAAAAATGTTTTTTTCAGTTTGAAAACATGATTTATTGATTTCACATTCAGATTTTGTAATTCTTTCCCTCAAACTCTGTCCTCGCACTCAATAATAGCCTCTCCCGGGAGGCTGGGCTCATTTCATTAGTTAACACTACACCTGTCATTCAATTGGTCGGGGAATTTTGACAGTGTTGTTGAACAAACAATCCAAGAGCAGAAATCTGAGAGCAGATGTTTCATGAGTGCACGGAAGCAGCCTGAGTGCGAGGATAAGGGCTGAAGCTGGAGCAGGAAATCTGCGCAGGTTTACAGTTTGAGCAGAAGCAGAGCAAATCTCAGCGCAAGCAGGGGCTGTGCGACCGGAGGGTTTGAGAGAAAGAATTACAAAATTTGAATGTTAAATCAATGAATCACGCTTTCAAACTGAAAGAAGATGCTCTCAAATAAAGATAAGGAAAAAAAGGTACCATACAGTGTCCTTAATGAGTTCTGGACATTGAATTCAGACTTCATTTGTATTGGGAGCACAGTGGCTGTCAATAATTATACTTTTTATTAATTATATATGCATGCCACGTGCCTAATCTTAACATAAACCTAAATACTTTAACTTTAAATGAAGTCTTCACGCTAAATGATTTACCTAAATGACTGTGATTTATGTCCCCACAATGTAAGGAATACCTGGACCACACATACACAAATGCACACACAGAAACCATCACACACCTGCACACACATACAGCTTCACAAACACTAGAGAGAATACAAGGACTGGACAGTGCAAGGACACCAACCCACTTCAACTACAATTACACTAACCTTGAGAGGCACTGGTCCTTTCTCCTCCTTTGAGCTTAAAAAATAATTTGAATACCTATATAACTCCGAAAATTTGCTTGCTTTGAATGGCAAAATTCATAAATACCCAAACATTTTTGATTGCGCTCCTTTAAAACCTTGTCTCTAAAGATAAACATTGAAAAGGCTTTTTTAAAAAAAAAAAAAAAAAATCAGCTTTGACTTATTTTACAGCGCCAGTTGAAGCTGTTTAAACCAACCCCTTGAAGAAACCAATTGTAGCCTACAACCTGACAAAGGACTCCCCGCTTTTTATTACTCAGATTGTGGATGTGTGTGCATGCATACAGGCACATACACACACTAAAACATTGACAATAACCCAGCATCCTCTTTTATTGAACATTCAAAATGGACACAAAAAGTCAATATCAGACTTTTGTACACATAGATGTCAGTGTTGTTCCTTACAGGTGTGTGTGCGTATGCATTTTGTGCACCTTTTTTATAAATCATATATTGCGGTATTGCATATATAGTTTAGCTTGCCTGCCATGTGATTGAATCGGTGCAAACCACTATCTATCGTCAGTGACACATGAAATTAATTCAGACTGTAAAAAAAAAAAAGAAAAAAAGATGTGAATCGCTGTGTAGGGTCAGATGCGTGTGTGTGTGTGTGTGTTTTACTCTGTCTGGCCTGCGACAGTCTTCCATCGTAAAGCTCTTGTCTTACCTGAGGATTAGGTGGATCAGACATTGATTGACAGATCCTCCTTTTTCCTCCTCCCCCTAGTGCCTCCTCCTTGAGCAATGCCGTGTTTGGGGTTACAGAAGAACACAGGCGGGAAACCGTGACTACAACGCACCCGTGAGGGACTGCTGAAAGATGAGGTCTCCATGAATTTTTGTAGTGCATGTGTTATTGCGTGCACGTACAAATGAGGACACTGTATGTATATATGTGTGTTTGCCGATGTGTATTTACATTTACATGCCACAGTGTATGTATGCAGAAGCGTGTATGTGGTAAAGGAAGATGAAAGGTGCGTGTGTTGAGCCCTGCTGTCAGTCCCTGCCATGTTTTACAGCCCGTCCGCTCTGCACAGTGATTAGAGCTGTCGACTCTGATGTGATGACATGGGCTGAAACCACAGCAGGGGAGTGGGAGAGGGAGAGAAAGTCAGACAACAAGAGGCAGTTTGAGGGTCAGGTGGAGATCAGAGAGAAAGTTTGAGAGAGAGGGTTTAAGAGAGAGACTTGACCTTGACAACAGCTGCCGCAGCAGCTCATAAAAGTGCGGGCCAGTGCTGGACCGCAGCTACAGCCCTGATGGTTCAACATACAAGTCACTACCTGCCACTGTAGAGCTCTCAGCCCACCCATTGCTTACTGAAAGTGAGCATACTGAAACACCTTGTATGTCAGAGAAAACTGATGATATACAGGCGGTGCACTGTGTAAGTGCATTAGTCTTTTAGAGAGTACATTCTATGACAGCTATAAGAGAGAAGAAAGGCAGATTTTCATATTCAGAGCTCTACTTTAGATTCTTAAAGAAGGCCTATATAGTTGCTGACACTTCTTCACATACGTACACTTCAGACATTCACCATCCCTCTCTTTCACCTTTAGTGTGCCCCATTTCCATATGTTCTTAATCGGGCCAGAGGGAGAGAAGAAGGAATTGATGAGGGGGGGGCACCCTACTCCGGGCCTGTTTGGGTTTAACGTCTGGTCCTGCTCTAATAGAGGATAAATAAACACTGCTGTGTTGTGGGGTGCACAGTTCCAATAGACACACACACACAACCTACCTTCTGGTTGCGTGGCCAGTCAAAGCTAATACAGCAGAAAATGGCTTGCTCCCCTGTCCTCCCTGTGTGCTGGTGCTGTTATTACTGGAGCCTAATAAGGCCCAGATGCCTAATATTAGACGTAATCTGTCAGAATAGTTTTGTTTATGTAATTTAATTTTTCCAGGCAGTTGTTTCCAATTAGGTTGTTTAAAAGTTTTAATTGAATTAAATGGGAGATATCTACATGAAGAGAAATGGCAAGAAAAAAACAAACAAAACAAAAAAAAATCTGGGCCAGGGCCAGGATAGACATGTGGGAACAATGCTGTTTTGGCCTGTGTGTGCGTGTGTGTGTGTGTGTGTGTGTCAGTGTGCACATGCGCCATGATACACACCTATCATTACAGCTTTTCCATTATTGTCAAGCCTCTCAGAAGTGAGTGCTATAGCGTCTATGGTAATTATGACGTTATGAGGTGGCAATTACATTGAAATGTGTTTGACTGTCAAACGCCCACTACAATGACATGTCAGCCTGCTGAGATGAGCATAAAATTGTTGAAATGGAGAGAATGAAAGAAATAATGTTGAGTGACTGCTTTGCTAAGAAAGTGACATGGAGAAAATTCCAGGCGAGAAATAAAGAGCCTTGTATTGTTCAAGGTATTTGACCATTTAATAACTTTTGGTTATGACAACCTAAAATAAAGCGTACTTGTAACATCTAACTTTGTGTTGAAATGCCAAAGTTGGAGTTGGTTTCTCATGAAGGCATGCTATTCATTGCATTGTTAAATTTTTTTTGGCTGAAAAGTCTCTTTAAAGACACTCTTAATTGTGAGAATTTGGAGAATATCTTGACCTGAACCTAATCTTATTTCCTCTCGGTACACAGTATTTATAGCTGTGCTGCTTCATAACCACAAGGGGCACAAATGAGCAGATATGAAGGAGTCCTCCTTTCCTGCAGTTCGTGCCTCAGGGCAAACTGCAGATTTGTGCCAGAACCAGTATAGTGCATGAGTTATGCTCGAGGATGTGTTGGTGAATGTGCTCATCTCTGTTTATTTGGCACCTACCCACTGAAAGTATGAAAGAGTTGCCAGGTTATAGCTCTAGGGCTTTATGAGTGGGGGTGGGTAGGTAGTGGTATGGTGTGGAGTGGGGTGCAGGGGCAACCTGTCAAATATCCCGAAGAAAGAATGGGCGAGTGCGTGTTAGAGAGCATTCCAGAGGAAAAAAAAAAAACAGGGAAGAGAGAAAAAAGAAAGACAAGGATCCCTTCAGCAGGCAGGGAAGTGTTGCGTGACTGGCGTTTCATAAACACACACACACACAAACACAGACATCGCCCAGCTATGAATTGTGCTTCGGTGTGTTTTCTCTCGCTGGTAACTTCAGTATGGGTGATTTAATGCTTAACTGCAATCAGTGTTAAAGCGTTCCACAAGGCTCACTCAGACATAGCTGTGTGTGTGTGTATGTGTGTGTGTGTGTGTGTGTGTGTGCGCCTCCCCCAGCCATAACAGACGCCTGGGCTGTTTAGAGAGGCTGGCTACAATGCGGAGGACAGATGTGGAAAACCCCTGGCTCTCCAGACAAGGGCCTCCTTCATCCCTCCTTCTCCTGTCCTTCACTAAGACGGAGGGACGGAGGGATGGAGTTACTGAACTAACTTCCTGGATTACATCAAACACCCTTCTGCGAGTAGGGCTGCCGAACCTCCCACCTCCTTCTTCTCTCTCTATCGCTCTCCCTTTCTATCTCTTCCTCTGCAGGGAGTCTATCTCGCCATCTTTCCATCCAGACGCGTGCAAAAACATAGCAATGTCCGGATCTGTCTACTCCACTAACACACAGGCCTGCATGGCCTTTTTCTGCCCCCCTTTTGTGCTGAGTTGTGTGTGTCTTTATATTAACGTATAAGAGTTTATATATTATGTATGTACATTCATGTACTTGTCAATGTGAATATGCATGTCAGGACATTATCACAAACCGGTTAAATGACAATGACATTATACAACTTTAAAACGTGGATAACAGAATGTATAAAAAGCCATGATTGGGGAAAAGTTTGAGAAGATGAGGAGAATGGAAACTTTGGTGTTTGACAAGGGATGTAGTTGTAGTGAGTTGAAGCATTAAGCAGCAGGTGTTTGTGCTGTGTAGAAGGCATGGCCAAGGCAGCGAGCTGCAGAGGGCAGTCAGTAGCCACTGAGCCACGGAACAAGTTGGGGATAGGGATTGGCTGTTATCTGCCCAGCCGTCTGCAGCTGTATTTACCGCCTTTGTTTGTTGTTCCCTAAGCAGTCGGAGATATGTGTATGTGTATGTGTGTGTTTGCTGTTCCCTGTGCAGCCCGGAGAGGACTGGGAATTTTCTGTGTCAGTGCGTCGGAGGATTTTGGCTGGAGCTTTGTTGATCCTGTCTTTGTTGATCCCGTGTTGTTGTAGGGGGGGCAAGAAGATTGAAGCATTAGCCATGGCAGCCAGGACTTAACCCTCTCGCTGCTCTCTCTCTGCCTTTACCCCACCCCTCAGCCTGGCCACTGGGCAGGGCCAGACAGCCCCTCTGACCTATCCCAAGTACCTACTAACTCCCGCATACAAACAGTGCGAAAATGCTCTTGGTTCCCCTCTTGGTTTTGTGTCATGCTCTCTGAAGCGAGCCAACTTTCAATTATTGCCCCTCCGGTTCACCCAGGCACCAGTGACCAGAGTTGTGTGATGTTGAATGTGTGTGTTAACACTCAGTTTGTTTGTGGCTTTGAGCCAAGTGATCCAGGCACCTTTTTGCTTGTCTGACCAGTTAAGAGATAGCAAGTCTTGTGGGTGTATGTTTGTATGATGTGAGATAAAGCCTCTGCTTTCATTAAACTGCTCTTCTCCACATCTGATGGCCGCTGAGGTTTTGGAACTGTGTTTTTGGCCTCGTAAATAGACATACATACAGTGACTTGTTTCAGATTTACTAGTTCTCAGCCCTCTTTGAGCTGTGACCTATCCCTCACTGAGCATCCTGAAGGTCAGGATAAAAAGTGGCCCATCTAAGTAAAGTGTAGAGTAAAGTGGAGTGGAGGCAGGCCGGAGGCTTTAGCTTTCCAGTGTGACCCTGCAGTTCCAACCCAGCAGTGGAAGATACACTGCTCTGCTCTAAAGGAAATCCTAATAACACTGGAGAAAGAGGAGAAACTCTTGCACCTTGCACTTCAGGTTGCATGATTTAGCATGTTACGCTGCGTGTGACTGTGTGTGTGCGTGTGTGTGAGAGAGAAATATAACAGAAAGAAAGCCTGAGAATATATAGAGCCAGAGAAAAACAGTAGTTGTTGAATGTAAAGAATAAAAAGAGGAGTGAGAGATAAATGCCTTTTTATATATAGAGAGATAGACAAAAAACAATTTTTTTCCTTGCTGTTTTGTACCATGCGTGCAACATAGTGATGTGCGCTTTAATTAAACTGTGACCAGAGGCCAAAGCACATCAATCCACTCGGGTTGTCCAGACAGGTGCAAGCATATGAGCATATTTGTGTTTTTCCTCTCTGTCATTTAATGTTTCCAACGTTGTCCAGACTTGCCAAAAGTGTGTTAACATACGGTCTATACAGTCAAGTATAAACAGCGTTAAGAGTTTCAGACCAACCAACGCTTTTGCTTTTAATACAGCAGGGGAATACATATCTGCTGCATCTTGTAGACTTTTTTCTCTTCATTGTTTGGTCATAGCTCTCGTCTTTCTGTTTTATAAAGTTGATGTTAAGACTGAAACTTTATTATTTATTTATAGAGTGGCTACACACTTCTCAGTCAAAGCCAAATCAATAGGTCAAATCAATAGGAGATTCAATAGGTAATTTTAATTGATCAATCTTTGATATTATAAATAAGGGTAATGATTTAGAGGGTGGAATTGCATAGGCTCCTTACAAGGATCACATGCTATGCACCTAATGCACAGTATGTGAACAGGCTTCCTTTGAATCTTTGTCAGACAAAATGGCTAAATTGTTTGAATATCATGTAATTATTGGGGGTAATTTGAATGCTTTAATTAATGTAATTAAACCCCTAGATAGATCTACTAATGCAGTGCCCACTCAGGACAATCAAATTCTTAGTAACTCTGCACTTGTAACTATATAGAAATTTAAGATTCCTAAATAAAATGAGTTTACTTTTTTTTACTCTCTTTGTCAGAAATCAAACTTATTCAAGAATTAATCATATATTGATATCTTTTCTAATTTAGTACAGATTGTAGATTGTATTCATGTCTACAGCAGATCATCGCGTTAATCTTTACATCTTTCTTTTTTTCCAACTCAACTGCTTCAAGATTGAGACGTAATTTAACATTATTATAGAACCTCGAATTTTGTAGGCTGTGCAGATCTTGTCATTTATACATTTGTTTTCCTATAGTCATTTGTTTTCTTGTATTCTTTTTTTCAGTCTACTGAGAAGATAAAGATGAGATCAAGAAAAAGTAAAGGGTAAAGTTTTATTCCACTGTGAGATCTGAAGTTCAGATAACAAAACATATTGTTTAGTGAAATTATTATTTATATAATTATTTATTTGGGGAATTGGATAGAGAAATGACACATGTATTTACAAAAGTGATGCATACATATTTTTTTTTATTAAGCTAAACTAGGAACAAAACTTTCTCACCCTTTCTTGTTTAAAATAATCTTCCTCCGTATGGCTCTTCCTCCCTACCCAGCAGACACAGCGGGTCACCTGCAAAGGATTAAGGGGGTGTGGAGGTGGTGGGTAGTTGGTCATTGTGTGTGTTATAGTTGTTTGTGTGCTTGCCAGGTGGTTGAGTGGTTTCAGAGTCTGGTGGGTGTTCAGCGACCTACATACTTGGTCTCTATTGAAACCTTGACCTGGCTGACTCTCCTTGGTTGATCTCTCATGCGTGCTCAGACTAGTCGGCTCATCTTTTAAAAGACGTCATCTCTCAGCTGTGCCTCATTTTAGCATTAAAACATTGGGCTCACTTAGGTCTACTATATATATGCACTTTGATATTGTAATTAGATTAAAAAAAATACTTAATTTTTTGCAACTGTCACATAAGCCCTTGATGCCCCCTCCAAATGGTGCCTCCTTATTGGTATTAATCAAATTCCTGTATTTATGTGCCACAAGACCAGTCTTGATAAATGACCTGGTCATCTAACCAATGCTAACCAGTACCACCACTCACAAGCATTGTCACTTCACTCAATTATGATTTAGCTAACGCTAGCCTAGAATCAGTGTAAGATAGATGGATCCAGATAATACTGCTTAAAAACAAACCAGTTAGCAAACAAAACCAGCACCAACCTTTGTATTTGCTATAAAAAAAACATAACATAAAATGATACAATACAATTAGTTAAGCTGTTGCTAGCTTAATGTTAGCTATACGCTAATAACACTCACAAACATTAGCTTAACGTTAGCTAAGAGTTAGTTAGCTACTTTACTGCTAGCTAAAAGTTACTAGCTAGGTTTTATATTTGTAACACTATGGGAATAATTAGCTTTACCAGCAATATCTGCCTTTTATTTACCAAAGGTGCAATATGGATATGCTTGTAAGGTTACCATGGTTTTACACCTAAGAAGTTTATACAAGCCTGAATTAAAAACCTAGATAATTTGGCTTTTATTTTTCTTTTTATTTTATGATGGTAGGACCATGGCTGGCTAAAGTGGATGGATAAATATACAGCTGAAATTGCCAAAGGTCCACTCTAAATGCTGATACAGAACCTGCCCTGCCATTAATTTGGTATCTGGATTGTAAATTTGATGATGTGTAGTTACTGTATGTGTTTTTGCTGTTTCATTTAGAAACTATTGAACAGCACAGACAGCAAGTGCTGCAGAACAAGTAGGGAACAGAACATATTCCTGTTGTTGTATAACAAGTGGAATCAATTGTGCTGAATGTTTGGCCAGGATGATATGATATCCATATATCCTAAATATCATATGATCAAAAAACAAACACTGCAATAAATAAAACTCTTTGATATTATAATTAACATTGCAAGATATTCTGTAAATGCATAAGATAACTTCTACACATTCTTTCAGACATAAACTTTATCTAATTTATCTTTACTGAAGGTTGGAGGGGAAATTGGTAAATATTTGGTTTTCTGTTTATTCAGTTATTTTTGTGACTGTAAATATTGACCCGCATGCCATTTGTGTGATTTCTATCTCTTTGATATTTATATATGTATTTATTCATTTCATTTTGTAAAATTCAGTTGTCAGACTCTTTATTGTGCGTCTTTGGTCTCAGCAGATATTTGGAACGGTTTAAGGTTTATGTTTTGAGTAACTCTGCTTTTGTCGTGAGGGCGGCACAGTAAAAATCACCTTAATATAGTTTACTTAACAAACTTATGGCGCACAAAGAGAGAAAGAGAGATAGAGAGAGATCCTTTAAAAGCTTAATTTGGCATGGAAACATGGGTATTAAAAAGAGGAAAACCAAGACAAAAGATGAGGAAGTTAAAAGTGAGATAGTGAAGGAAAACCAGATATTAAAACAGAGACTGTGAAAGATAAAGGAGGGCAGGAATGAAAGAATGAGAGAGCTGTACTGTGTGTGTGTGTGTGTGTGTGTGTGTGTGTGAGAGGTCCAGTGATGACAGTGACAGTTTTGTGTGTGTGTGTGTGTGCATTTACGTGCGTGTCACCATATATGTGCACTGTGTGGAACAGCAATCACACAAACAAATTAATTAGTCTCCCCCAGCAAAGGGGGTTTGATAAATTGAGCTGCTCATCTCTTCTACCACCTTCCCCCTCCCTCCCTCTTTCTCTTTTTCCTCCTCTCATCGTTTATCTCTTTCTCACGTTCCCTTTTTTTCCTCGTCCGCTGGTCTTTTCAATGCAATAAACATCTCATTACATTGTCCCACTTTTAATTGTATTTGTTCTTTGTCTGTCGTTTTCCTGCTTTCCTGTTTAGCATCGTCTTTCTCACTGCTTGTTTTGTTTACATCATGTTCACACACACACACACACACACACACACACACACACACACACACACACGCAGAGTCGTGTGTTTAAGCCTACAGGAAGCCCTGCAGAACTCCCAGAACATGGTGGCTTATTTTTTATTTTTTTCACAGCGGCTTATTTAGGCTTCTATGCCACGGAGCTAAAACTCCACCTGCATTTAGATTAAGTAATACGTTTTAATTATTCATATTTCTCGTTTTTATTAGGCCACTTAACTGCAATATTATTCCCCCGGTTTGTCAATGGGCACTCTATATACCCATCGCCAGGAACAGAAGAGAACAACTTGAACAACAGAAATGTGCGACGGACACATGAAATGTATTCATGAGTTATTTTCCCTGTGCTGGTGCTGGGGGCTCGAATGAAGACTGTGTCTCTATTCAATTATCACACTCAGCCACATGCACACACGCATACGTGCAGACACACACACACACACACACACACACACACACACACGTTCACACACACGTTCACACATGGAGGCGTTAAGCAGTGTGCACTCATTAAACACTCTCATTATACACAGGAGGAGATCCCTGCAGGTGCAGTTTACCAGAGTTTAGTTCATTTCCTGCTCCTCCTCCTCCTCCTCCTCCTCTCTTTTTTTTTGTTTCCTACTCTGTCTTCTTCCGGCATTATTTACCTCACAAACCAAAAACTTAACCCAATGGAGGTGTGTTATTGTATATCCGGTGACAGGAGTGGGGCTTTGTGACCCCTCTATTTATGGAAAGAAATGTGCCCCACATTCAAGATTACTTTTTGAATTTGTCTGCGATCAACATCTTCGCAGCACCGGAGTCTTGTGAACGTGCTGTCCTCCAAACCTCACTGGACATAATAAAAACCTTGCAAATACCTGAACACGGCAACATCAGATCTTTATCGTGACTCATTTATTCTGTTTTGCACCTATCAATGCTGCTGCCATCTAATTTAAAGACCTTTCCCCTGGTAGACTTGATTATTCACTATGATTCATATGCTAAAGTGAGAGAGAGTCTCTGAATGGCTGTTGAGCGCTATTATTTTAGGCGGATGAATGTGTCTTTGTGGCAAACCTCTCATTTTCTCTGCATGCTCATAGGCTTTCATATTTCTCTGATTGACATGCACACAGAAAAGCCCTTTATACCTGACCTATTACAACTTCAAATGAGCCTGTTCAGAAAGTGTTAGGCCGTACACTGTGTGTGAACGGGTGTATGTGTGTGTCCATCCGTGTGCGTACATTTGAGGATGTATTAATAAGGAAAGATGGGACTCTCAGCTGGTGGTGCTGTTCAAATAGAATCACTGGACTCTTTCCTACCTGAGCACAGATAGTTTTATTGTCTGTGAACCCCTGCAACCGCCAAATTTGCCTTTTATGGTTTATAATCTTTCTGACAACTTAGCCTCTCCTGTGAATAGCACATTTTATGACCTTCAGAATAAGGAAATTAAAATTGCTAAAAGCTATAAATGTATAAAGCAGTGGGAGGCATGTGGCTGTCCATGGGCTCAATCCAGGCTTATGAAAGTTTAGATTTTTCATAGTTTGCATCAAAACTGTAAGGCTCCTATTAATCCAAATTATTGTAATATAACCTTGTTACATCTAATACTAATCTAATACTGCCACTACACTGGGAGAGGCATTAAAGCTATGGTTGCACCATATTTGAAAAATGCATGGTGCTGAAATGAAGTCTAATAAACCTACCAGAAATGAAATTTTGATGTCTGAAGTCTAACACTGTTCCTCACTCACCAATGGTAAAAAATAAAATTGCTCTCCTCATATCCAATCCTGAATCCTCTGTTATAAATATATTTTATACTTAATAAACAAAAACGTATAGGCCTGGCATTTCTACTGCACGGACTGGCCCGCGGTTGAACCTAATTGCTGACCTGTGTTGTAAAGTGGAAATGTGATTAGAACATTGTTGGCGGTTTTTTTAAAATATATTTTTAATAAAATAAGTATTAAGAGTGATAGACAATTTTAAGTGAGGTTTCTATTTTCAGGATCTAGCTCCACATTAATCCCATGTGTACTATGCACTCCATAAAGTAAAAAAAAAAAAAGGAATGAGTGTCTGAAACGTCTTTGTACTCCTACAGAGGATAAAAAACGGCCTGTGTCACATTTTAAAATTTAGAGGAAAGTCCATGCCAGATGGTTTAATTAATTTACTGTAATTCATTCATCACTGTCCTTGCTTTTTTCCTTCACAAAGTGAAGAAATAATCCATTTGTCTCTGGTGTGCAGCACTGCAGTCCTGACCTACTTTTCTTTTCTTTTCCGCTCCCTGCTGCCATCTTCTTTCTTTAGCTATGATGGAATAAGTTTGCCACTGTTTTTGGTAACCAGCTTGGTAAAACTGAGCCAAACTTCCTGGGTGTGTTTGTTACATCGTGCAGGTGTATTTACTTTAGTTGTAGGTAGCCATAAATATATCATCACTCCAAATAAATTGGCTTTTGGAATCAGATCAAGCCAACAATGTGGTTTAAAGTATGCAATGCTGTTAGTTATTAGCTATGCATTGCCACAGTATGACGTTTTAGACTAGTAATGATGCAAACGACACCTTATTTCCAAAGTTTACTGTTTTTTTAGAAAGAAGTATAAAATTTGAAGGTGAGCAAATAATGAAATAAATAAACGGCTCACACGCTGCAGGGCTCCAGTGTTTGTTCTGAATCTCAGAAAACAGAAGTGCTATCAGAAACCAGTCACTACAATCGAATGACGGTGTCAGAGCTCAGTTTCTCTCTGTTATATTTGAATTGAACGTGTGCAATTCCCACGGAGGGGGGCATAAACATTCCTCTCTTGAAACATGAACTATTGTGGATTTACACTGTAGACATTATGTCACCCAAGGGCCTCAATGATGAAATGGACATTGACCCCTTTTTGTGACTCCCTTAAACACACTACTTCTCAGTTATGTCCTCTGTGTATGACTTGTCATCTATGTTGTCTGTCTTGTCTTCTCAGTTTCTTTTTGGTCTCTATCTCTGGTTGATAATATTGCACATTGTATTGCAAGTTTTATTATATAATTGTTTATTCTGAGGATACTTTTTGAGATTTACCTTTTACACTATTGAAATTCTTTATGAATGCACAGCTATGTACACTATACACTACACCATGTATGTGTGTATCTATATATCAAACAGTTAAGGCAGTAAGAAGTAGTCTAAGAAAATAGATTTTTTTTTTTTTAGTGAGAAATGTTGCATAACGTATCACCCCACTATCTCTGTCTTGGTTTATCAAATCTTTCCTCCTCCCTGAGCTTGTTGTCACCGATAACTCGCACCTCACCTGTCTTTCTCGTCTTTTATATCGTCTAATTCAGCAAAACTGGAACGAAACTTCTCTGCTGGAAGGATGTCAGATGACATAAAACCCCCGTTCCACAAAAGCTAAACCCCACCAACCCTTTCGGTTCAAAGCAACAGACGCGCTTCACATGACGCAATCATTTTACATTAATTGTTCCAATTCTCACTTGCATTCAGCTGTTTTTGTTCAGTGTGAGATAACATTCAGGGAATGGATGATTGTGTATGCGTGTGCAAGGAGTGTTTGCAGAGAGATGGGAGTTGAGGAAGCAGCGTCCCACCAGGGTTTGGATTCTTAAATATGCCTCACTGTCTTTTGTTAAATGTGATGCAATAGTGATGCAGGGGTGTGTGTGTGTGTGTGTGTGTGTCTGTGTGTGTGTGTGTGTATGAATGAGTGGATAGTTGGGGGTCAGTGCTGATCTGAGTCTGTGTTTAAGGCTGTTTTTCAACCTGGAGGAAATTATAGGTTCTCTATTGATGAGAGAGGGAAACTCCTCCCCTCTCAACCTTGCCATTTCTGTGTGTGTGTGTGTGTAGATGTGTTTGCACATGTGCGTGTGTGTGTGTGTGAGAGTGGCAGGGCTGCTATCTGTGCCATCACATGTGGATGTGTGTGTTAATAGAGAATGCCCCACGCTGCCACTGCCTTTGTTTGCTAAGGACATACATATGCATGAAGCATGTGTACGTGTGTGTATGTGTGTATGGGGTGGGGGGGTGGTGGTTACTAATTACTAGATTTCTATCATGAATATGTATGGCCGCATCCTTTATTATGGGATTGGCTTAAACACATCACACAGACGGACGAGTGGCAGAGAGAGGAAAAGTGGGGGTATGGGCTTGAGAGGGAGACGCCTCTTCAAAAAAAAAAAAAAAAAAAAAAAGAGACAGGAAAAAGAGCTTTTCATCAACCTCCACTGTATTTATTTTTATTTAGTAAAAAAATAATATTCATATCAGAAATGTAACCATACTGTGTCCACTTATTAGTCATTTATTAGCAATAAAAAAATAGATTTGTGGTGGGATGAATATTTTTGATTTCACTCCTTCCAATAACTATCTTATGATTAGCCTTAATAAAGACAGGAATAAAGAAGAATATAAGCATCAAGTTCTTGGGTTGCGACCCTGTGTAGTATTTATTTCAATTGCTGCTGCTATTGGAAGCATTTAAACAAATGTATTTGTACAGCAAAGACCTACTGTACTAAGAGTAACAGCTAACACAAACCGAGAGTGAATCTTTTATTATCAATTGAGAATAAATATAGCAAAGTAAACAGATAATACAGTTACAAGTAGTCTTCTGTTAGGTGCTTATACATAGTCTCAAACACATCTTTCAACAGACTGTAGATAAACCTGCCAAAGTTTTCCATTTCCTTTTACTGTAAGCACCATGCCTCACCATCTCATTCTCTCCTTTCCTCTCCACCCAGCTCACAAACAGGCCCAATTTAAACTTACACTCATGCGATCTGACATGTATACAAAATACCAGGCATTAAGTATTTTTCTGGCTTGTATTGTTTTTCCACATGGACAAACTCAATTACAAGAGCTGTGTCTTTTGTTGTGGAAATCTTTCCACGAGAGAGGTGGGAGACAAAAAGAAAAGAGCAGAGGAAGTCATGAGAGACGTAAACAGCATACACAGAAGCTAACAGCAGGTGGAGGGAAAGAACAATTTTAGATTATTTTCGGCGTTACTGATATTCAGCATATGTGTTTGTTAATTCTACATAAAAGCAGCCCCAGAAATGAAGTTGACTGAATGAATGAAAGCAAGTGATGCCTACTGTACTGCATTATCTACCTCCTCTCTCACATACTTTTATCTCTTTTATTCTTTCTGTACACTTTCTGCTTTCACTTTTGCTCTACCTTCTTTTCTGCTCACCCTAACCCCTGAAATCACACAATCAGAAGACTATGAAAGCTGCTATCTCTCCCTCCCTCCCTTTCTGCCTTTCTGTCCCCCCCCCCTCACTGTGCTATACCTTTGACAATAGTCTAGCAATCTGAGCAGAGTGAGGGAAATAAAGGAGCAGGACAGGTTTTTTAAAGAAGAGAGAATGTCAACTGTCAGTCTGGCCGTGATGTTGGAATCAGTGCAAGCCATCAAACTTGTATCCTGTGAGAGGGGAGAAAGAGAAAAGGAAAGGGAACGAGAGGGTGACGCGTATTTAGCTACCCTGTAAAAGCAATGAGGGGGCTGGAAAAAAAGAAAGGGCAGCAGGAGTTCATGGTAGGTACAGAGGCTGGTCATCCTTAGTTTGGAGGGCTTGATTTGTAATTTTATTCCAAAGCTCCTCTCAGTATCTCTTCACCTCGTGCAGGGGCTGGTGCGAAGGGTTTGAGTGTTTGAGAGGGCAAGCTCTGTTTTGCATGGGAATGGCACTGACACGAGGTAGACAGGGAAAGAGAGAGAGAGAGAATAAGAGAACGAAGCCGTTGGTGTTTGTGAGCGTTAACACAGACATCACAAGTTCCCAAAGTGAGAGAGGGCAGCGAGGTGCAGCAGGGCATAGAGCTGAAGAGAAAGAGAGGTTGCAGAAGAGAGGAGGAGAGGAGGAGAGGAAGAGAGGCGGCTGTTTGAAGAGAGCTGTTGAGATAAATCAGTATGTTTACATTCTGGAGGAACAAAGTGTTCCGTTGGCAGAAGAGCACTCGACTGTCCGTTTCCCCTTGGACTGTTTTTACCGGACCCTTTTGTGTGTGTGTGTGTGTGTGTGTGTGTGTGTGTGTGTGAATATTTAGGGGATCTTCCCCTGCTGACAGCAAGATTACATTACTGTAATATTAAGACTTAGTGAGAGTGTAATGAAGACGGACAGTAACACGTCCTGTCCTTGCAGACTGGACTCAAACCACCATAAATGACGAGGTCACTGACTGACAGGTCTTCTTTGACCATGTTGTAATTGTGGGTTTTTGTGTGTGTGTGTAGAGATGATATTGTTGGGAGAGAAAAATATTACTGTATGCTTTATGGTTTGTAAATAGTGCCCTTATGTCCATAAGTCAGTAGTTATATTTTGTGTTCATGTTCATCTGATATGGTAAATACGGAGGCTTTCTTTAGCAGTGTTCACTAGTACCAAGGACAGCTTATCAAAACCTTTTTGGTTCTGATCAAAATGTATCTGTTAAAGTCCCAAAGGCTGATAATGAATGCTTAGATTTGTACTCTTGAACTCACTTTTTTGCTCATTGATTGAGTTTCTGCTTTAAATTGTATATTTATTTATTCTGGCATATTTCTTAAATAAAACAAAGAGAAATAAATAAAATACACCCAAGAACTCTGGCTTCTTTAGTTAAATAAAAAGGTGCACAGTGGAAAAACATATTCCTCAATGCAACGTATGAAAGCAGGATGAAGTGAGACAGAACGCAGAGTTGTTTCTGTAATATCGTATGTAACACTATTACAAGTGTTATTGTCCTAATTGGCACAATTTTTCATCCTTAACAGCCCGTTCATAAGTTCACAGTCAACAAGGCACTTATTTACACCCAAGACGCTTTCAGTAATGCTCACAGTCACGTTAGCAATGGCAACAATCTGAGAGCTGGCATATACACATGGAGAAAATATTGCAGTAGACAGAAATTGTGGTGCAGAACCCGGGACTAAAACCGGAGAATAAAAAAGGCAAGAGGACAGACAGAAGCTTCAGCTGATAGGACGACTTGAGCGTATCTCCTCCTGACTCTCGTGTGACACCGCCAAGTGGAACCGTAATGCATGATATCAAGCAAAGAGAGAAAAAGGAACCCGTCTGTACATATCTAGGCAATTCTCTCTCATCCTTGCACTGTCTCCCATCCATTGTCCTTACATATGGTTCGTCTATCAGTGTCCAAACTGCCCACAGCAGAGAGAGAACGGGGGCGTGTGGGGTGGGACGGAGGGGCTGGATCGCTCTTGCGTACAAGAGAGAGGAGAGAATGATAGCCATTCTGCTTTTATTATCTAAAATGTATCAACTTAATCACAGCTCCATTCTCCCCCAGTCCTCCCCTGGGCTCAGTGGGAGACACTGAAGGAAAATTGGAAAAGTATCACTGGGCTGGAGGTAGAGAGGCGAGTGGAGCTGGACAGAACAGGGGGATGGGGGCGTACAAAGAGTAACTACTATAAAGAGAGGGGCAGAGAGACACACACACAGACAGAGATAGACAGAGAGAGAGAGAGGGGGGGGGGGGGGGGGGGGGGGGGTAGATAAACCTGTTAATTTTTCATGGCCAGCCGGTTGTAATCACAATGTTCGGTGCCCTTAGAGCCTCAAGAGTTAGCCAATTTGAGTGTGTGCATATATATGTGTGCGTGTGTGTGTGTGTGAAGGAAGAGAGATGGATTGAGCTTCATTACCAAGACTTAGGGGACCCCCACCCCAGCCCCTCACACTCCCCTGTGTCCCTGCCTGACTGCCCAAAGTTATAATAGTCACTATCATAAAGACACATTATCCTCTGATAGGAGGCTGCACTGTCTTAAGGCTATAAAAACAGTCAAACTTCATTTATTTGCCATATATGGCCACAGATAGAACTAATGAACTAACAGGGAAAGTGTCGGAGCAATCAAAAAGAATCCCGGATAAAGTTTTTTAAAGTCACCAATTTGAAAATTATTTGACCACTGGCACACTGGAGTGTGTGAGAGAGACGGACGATATCGTCTCATAAAGATGACGAGATCTCCGCAGCCCGAAAGTCGTTGCACTCTTCTTACTGCTTTTGCCAAATGGATTTTTTTTTTGGGCGTGAATAAACCCAAACCACAGAAAGCTTACAGCTGTGTGTGTGTGTGTGTGTGTGTGAGATGAGCGATACACCCTGTAAAATGGTACAGTGTCTATGATATAAAATACCTGGCATTGTATAAACAACGTTGTTCTACAACATGAGCTCCCTTCAGTACACACACACAAACACTGAGCAGGTTAATAATGACCATAATCACCCACACACACACACACACACACACAAACACAGTTTGGCAGCACATGGCCATGTAAGGGGAAAACCACTGTGTGTGTTTACACTAAAACACTGCTTGTTTGAGTGGCTTTAGAGACCAGGCAGAGCGGGCAGCCTTTTTAACAAGCCTTTAAAAAAACAGCCAAACACACAGCTTTTCTTTCCTTCTTCTTCTTCTATTTTCTCTGTGAAAAGTATATTCTCTACTCTCTAATTTATGTGATCAGGTTAAAGTTAGACAAGTGGTTATTAATTAATGAGATTTTTGTGTGTAATTAATCATCTGTATGTTACAGTAAAACAGTTTATTATGTCAGTGACACTAAGCTGTGGTCCCATCCTCCGTGCCTACCTTCCTCTTTCATGGCGTGTGTCTTCATTACAAAGGCTCGCATCTGTTACCCGGAGTGTGTGTGTGTGTGTGTGTGTGTGTGTGTGTGTATATTTGAATGCTTGTGTGTGTGTGTGTGTGTGTGTGCAGGTCAGAAAGGCAGAATTTGTTCTGTGAAGGCCTATAAACATCTACAATCCCTTTTAAGGGATTGTTTAGATTGACGGAACGGGAAAATAAACGTTCTCAAGGGGGCCGGTGTTCTTTACTGACAGAGAGATCTCCGCTACCAGCACAAAATGTGTGTGTGTGTGTATGTGTGTGTGTGTGTGTGTGTGTGTGTGGGAGGGTAGGTGTGTATTTGTGTGAGTTGGGCCTGAAATGACAGGTTCTTTTTTTGGTCACAGTTTTGCTGATCAGAGGGCGCTTTTTACATGAACCCTCTGTGACCTCTCTTCGTCTTCTTGTATGGCTTCCTCTCTACCCCCCACCTCAGCACACTGAAAACCTCCACAGCTCACACTTTTTCCTATTTTTTTTTTCTTCTCTCCTAAAAGCATGGGTGTTGTTCCTACCCCACCCCCATCAGCTCATATCCTCGATAACTCCCCCCACTCACCAGCAGAAACTTCTCCCAGTCTCCTCACTTTTTCATAACACTCCTCCTAATGCCGAGGAGTTGTTGTGTCTGGGTTGCGAGAAACATGTGGAATATATCAAAAGCCTCACTACCTCTCTTTCTTGCTCGCCCTTTCAGTTATTCACACATACGCATATATACACACACACACACACACACGCGCGCACACAGAGCTGTGATAGTGGAGCTCTGGTCTCCTTGAGAACGTCCAGTGTGAGGAAGTGGGGTGTCTGTCCAGCCGTGATTTAGGTCAGAGGAAAGCAGGGATGGGAGGCTTCTCTGCTCTCTGTTTATTTGAAGCGGGAGCCATTACTGCTGTCTCTTGGCTGTATTTATACACAGACACAGAACAGACGCATGCTGATACAACTGGACTTGTGCGCATGTTTCTGTCTTTGTGTGTGAGAGTAAGAAAGAAAGGGCATGCATATTATTTGACTCGGCGGGGAGAGATGTGCGTCTGTGTACAATGTACAGTAAAAATAAACTGCTGTGATTTGTGGTCTGGGTCTAATAGAGGAAGGGCCGGCGTTTTTAGAGGGAACCGTGTACAGTGGTGGGCCTCATCGCAGCAACATTAGGAGTCTACAGGGACCGCTGGCTTCACTCCAGTCCAGTCTCAACATATTCGATTCACCTAATGAAAGACATCTAATCACCGAACTGGTCTAAAATAAGCAAGCAAGTCCATCTGCTGTGTGGAGTTTGTGTTAAGGGTTTGTGTAAATGAGTAATGAGAGTAAATGAAACTGTGTGTGTGTGTGTGTGTGTGTGTGTGTGTGTGTGTGTGTGCAGGATTGTGTGCCAGCAGCCTGGTTGTGCAGAATCTGTGTGGTGTAAACTAGTCCCATGGCGTCTATTGCGTGTCTGCCATTACTGCAGGGTTGCCACAGCTTGTAAAAGCCTCGTTAACACAAAGACCTGCTCACATGTTAATTGGCTAATTGACTAATTAATTTTTGCATGAAGGCATGCATGGGGAGAAAGGCTAGCTAATTGAAAGTGACTATAGGTTTAATTACTTGATGACAGGGTGAGGAGGAGGAAGTTGTGAAGGTGGGATGCCCAGATATGTGCTCTGTTGTTCTTTTTCACTGCATTTGTCTGATGTGTTTTTCTCTCTCCCCATGAATTTCTCTTTACTGCATCTTCACATCCCACCTGTCACATCTATCTGTTTACTGCTCTTTTGCTGCCAAACAATTACCACACAGTAGAAAAATGATGAGTTAGCCAGCGACACAAAACTCTGATATACAGACAGATAGCAGTGTTTGAGACTAATAAATGCCAGATAAAATATCAAAGCATCAAACAAAGCTGCTCCTCATTTTCATCAACATTTCTTGCACATTTACAAGTCTCTTCTTACTCTGCTTGTTGCTCAGACACAATTTACAGTAGGTAGCCATGAATGCCAAGCTGTTACAGAAGCCATATCAGGCAGCTAACCATCTCCGGACGTCTGTTGCAGAGAGGCATCAGTGTGATCATGCATTCACATCAACAGTAATCTAAGTCCAATTATTGAACAGCATGTAAAACTGACACACACAACGGAACGGAGACGGAGGAATGCACGAGCGAACGAATGTCTGTTAATTCAATTCCTACCCGCCGCTCACTAAAACACCACCACAAATTAAATCGACCAGGGGAGCAGACAGCTAACAAAGGAAATTAACAATGATGCTGCCTCTGTATTAGGGCATATGGATTCGCTGCATGTTTGCTGCGTGTGTGTAGCCACAGCCTGACGCCTCTGTACGCAGAGAGAGGGGGTAGAAAGGCCAGTTTTAATCAAGAAATCCATTCCACTTTTCTAACCCCTCTTCGCTTCTTCCTCCCCTCCCTCCACGGCAGGCTTGTGTGGAAACAGAAGTGCTAAATTACCCTGGAGCAGTCAGACAAAAACATCTTGTTGGGTTCTAAATTGCTTTGCATGCATGTTAATTGGACAGAAATCCCTGCAGTGTATTTGGGTTTGCATGAGCGTTTTGTGTGTGATTTCACGAGTGTGTACATCTGTACTGTATCTGTATATGTACAGTATGTTTGCGCGTGTACGTACAGTGTTTTCTGTGTGTGTGTGTGTGTTGGGCGAGACCGGTAAGCTATTATAGCTGCAACGACTTGCAGAGATTTGGAGGTTATCTGTTTTTGTTGGTTAATTGTGAAGCCGATAGTATCGAGGGTCTGGGCCAATTCAAGTGGGCTTTCAGCCAAATTACCTCAGTAATCGTCTGTGTTCAAGTCCCTGGATGCTCTCACCAAGACAGAGCCTGGGAAGCCCTGAAGTTCAGCGGAGAGGGGCAGATCTGACCCCAGCTTTAGACAGCTTACACTATAATTGAAATGATATTTTTTTCATTATTGGATTGCTGACAAGATTTTACCCAAAATTCCATTTGTGGTCAATTTATCCTGTTTGTTTTTAATTAATGCGGGCGGCTAATGAACTCAGAGGGGATCTTAGCCAAATGATCTGAATTTCCTCCATGTTTCCTTGTTATCTTTCAAGCAGTAGGCTTTGGAATTGGAGCATGAAATTGTTTGAAAGTCGGAAAAGGAATTCACTTGGATGGAGTTCACAAGCCAATACAAGCAGAGGGGACATTGGGTTTGTAAATCTACCATTCGTTCCCTATGACTAGAAATTTCACTGACTATGACTAAAGATTATTTTCAACTATTACTAGTTTATTATGGCACCGACACGAAGGACTAATGAAATGCACATTGTGTTATCAGACTTTTTTTTTTATTATAGTATGTTGATTAAATTAATTCAAAAGTAAAGGACATTGCATACAAGCAGTTAGCATTTTGTGGGATTAGACTCTCTGTGTCTTCCTCTCTTTTCCTCTTAGACCAACCAAAGATTTACAATGAGATGGGTTGAAATTTGCTGCAATGTTTTGATTTTACATTGATGTAACTAAATGTGACCGTGTATTGTTTCTGTAGTAATGACTTTCTGAACTTCTCTTCTAACTGCTGGCTTTTCAGACCTTTTTTTTATGACGAGCTCTAGCTGGCTTTAGTTGAGCTGAGACGGGCCAGTTTACATCACAGCAACTTTTCTCTGCAATTTCCAAAAGCGGTTTAATCTCATTGCACGTCTTTGCTATAAACTGACCTTTTAGATGAATCATCACACAGATGTCCTTGTCAAACTAGAAAGTGTTCCACTCACTGAAAGTCTTTTTTAAATAAATTAATAGAATATGGTTGATGCTTGTTTTGTTGAATATGAATTTCTGAGAACATGGCAGACACACACACACAATCATCTTTACTTTAATTCATCATTACAGAAAACACATTTTTATATCTTATACCCAACAGAAAAAGAAAGAGGAAGCATAACCTTGACAGCTGATCTCTCATTATCCTCATGACCCTTCTGAACACAGACTATTTAGCTTTCACTGTTTACAAAAGCCCACAATTACCGTACATTCTGTGGTTGTGCATAATGAATTTATTTCTCAATTTGACATCCTCATAACCTACTTACCAGCGCAGAACCAATGTAGCAACTTTTGTGTGTGTGTTTGTGGTCATATTTGTGTCAGTGTGACAGAAAAATGGAGAGGCAGAGTGTCAAAAAAGCTGCAGTGGATTGGACGTGACATGTATCAGAAAGGTGATGCCCCTGTCTTAACCTCCACTTAAACTACCTCGAGACAGGAATTGTGTTTAGAGTGCACAAGGTGGAAGATTTTGCTATTTAGCCACTGGTGGGCTTCACAGGAAGCTGCAAGACTGGAATTCTTTACACAATCTTCTCAGGCATAGAATGAGTTGTTGTCTTTCATGATGTGCTATGCAGGACTGCAGGCCATGAATCCCCAGACAGTGACCTCACGTCTAACCCCCTAACCCTCAAACACAGCCACACACAAGTAATGACACCACTCACACACACATAAGCAGTGCTTAATTTTCAGTGTATCACTTTAGTGAAACTTGTGTGGCGTCTTTTTATTTCTTCTGCTTGTTTTTACCGTCTCGGTTCGTAAACTGCTTAGTGTGCAATGCATTGAAATTGATGCACCCACACACACACACGTCATGTCTCTGTAGGGAAGACAGACAAGACGTCACTGTTTTTTTGGTTTTTTTTAGTCATTTAGTTTCTGCCATTTCGCTTTGCTGTTGAAGGAATATTGCTGCTGAACACGCAAACAAAATGTGCAAAAGAGACAAACACACACGCACACGTGCGGAGCGTGGTGCGAAGCTGTGAACATAAACACTTAACCCTGGAAAGATTCAATGATGGCGGATAAAAGAGTGATTTGTGTTCTGCTAAGGGGAAAATGAGTAATCCTATCATTCAGCGTGACATGCAACACAACACGCCGCATCAGTCACAGACACACACACACACACACAGACACACACGCGACACTAAACACTGCCTATCAGGATGATAAAAGCATGCCTCACCCACACAATAAGGCGTTTGATTTTTCTATTTTCCGTGTCATTCATTTTCTCTTTATGTTGTTGTAAACCTCCTCAATTCTCTCTCTCATTCCCCCGCCAGCATTACTCCTGACATAACAACATATTTGTGTATTCATGTAAATATCTCAACTAATCTCTGTAAATACATTTATGAGACTTAATACCTTTTGTACTGTAATATTATGCATGCTGAGCATCAGGGTTTTACACTCTCATGAAGACAATCGCGCACACACACGCACACCCTCATGCAGACACACACATCTACACACGTCTTGCATTGGGTGCATACCAATCCCTTGGTCTTTCTTTCTTCCTGCCGGGGCATTAATTCCTGCCCATATTTCCATCTGATTATGGTCCGGTTATACCCGCAACTAATTGAACATTAAATATAAAGAAAGTTAATGAAAATGTCCTTTATCCCCTCCAAACTAGGCCTGAGAACGCATCTATTAACGCAAATTAATCTGGCCCTGGTGCGTGTTGCAGGGGAGAAGATATATGCACAGTTTGCTGCTCTCCTCTTCGACCCGAATTATGGTCCTTCTCTCAGAGCAGGACAGCTAAATAACAAAAGAAGTGCTGTTCTCTTACTCAGTATTCTGGTAAGCCATTCCCAGAGCTTCATATCTGGCTGAAAACAATGTGACGCTGATGCCTTGGCTCTCAGCTTGAAGGTTTCTGCCCTGAGGTTCTCCTCTTACTCCTGCTGGCTTATATACGGACCACCAGCACCTTCCTTTCACTGCTTTGGACAGAAAACACTGTGTGGACCAGAACCTCCTCTTATTTTATCACCAGAGAATGAAGACAGGTGTCAGAACTGTAGCACCAACATATAAAACCTAAACATAACAACAGGATGGGTAAATGTGCCATTTAGAGCTCACGTGATGAGTTGGCAAAGATCACTGTATCTTACATCTGTGGTTGTGGAATAAAAAATAAAAAAAACACTTATTAGCAGGTTTAAATAACAGTTAAAATGTATTGGCAGCATGAAGTGTGAATCTGTTATGAATTGTCTTGTTTTACTCCTTTTCTGTGCTTTTCCCTTCACCACAGCTTCCTGCGCAACTGGCTCCAACAGA
Source organism: Pampus argenteus (assembly GCA_036937835.1). Classification (NCBI taxonomy): domain Eukaryota; kingdom Metazoa; phylum Chordata; class Actinopteri; order Scombriformes; family Stromateidae; genus Pampus; species Pampus argenteus. The sequence continues at coordinate 7,609,197 of CM072863.1, read as the reverse complement.
GCTAAAGACACCCACTGAGAGCATGGCCAACAGACAGGCCGACGCACAAGGGAAAAGGAGGAAACAATGAATGGATGGATGCTTTCATTCTGATGAAAGGAATAAACGCTAAGGCATTTATTTTGTCTATTATCCCACTAAAAAGCCCTCTCCATTCGTGCCTCCCCCCACCCAACTCTCACTCCCCCAGGCCCTCTCATATTAGCATCTCTCCTGGACAGCGAGGGGTTAACTAACCCGTTTAAGGGGAACCACAGAAAACAATACTTGCACCCCAAAAAGACAATGGCTGTGCCTTTCTCCTCCGTATTTGTAATTTAACATCAAAAGGCTCCTCTTCCAGCGACCTCTGAGAGCCAGCGTCTCTTTAATGAAGCGCCCCACCCCCCTTAATCACATTCAAATTGGTTAGTGTTCAGAAAATAGAAATATGTATTAGATAGCAATAAATTTTCATCATTGGCTAAGCCTGCTTCTTAATTGTCCTGTCCCAAGGCTTGGGAATTTCATTGTTCGTTAGGTGCTTAAGTCCCCCATCTCATTCAGTCTCTCTGACATTACTGCTGAGGGCTCTAATGCCCAACTAATTTGAATGGGGATTTACATGATAGAGCAGGGAGCATTAAAATGTGGAGGGAAGGGAAAAAAGGAAAAAGGGGGAAACGGCTTCTTTCACTTCAAAAGTCACTTTGTTCAAAGTCAAATGACAGTGTTTAAAGATGCTCTATCTCTCTCTCCTCAGGATTTTGGACAGCAGTGCCAAGTTTAATGGTTCGTTATCTTAGCCCCTCTCTGTCTTCCTCTCTCTCTCTCTCTCTTCACCTCTTTTTTTCTCTTTCTGCCGCCAACCATATGCTTTTGTTTAGTGGCACCACACTGTTTCAGAATATACATTGTTTTTGAGTGACTTTGAATTGCAAAACACTTATGTCACTCTCGATTATTTTTTTTCCCCCTCATATTTCTGTTTCTCTACATGTCACTCAATAGTATGCCATCAAGGGTTTAGGAAGCTTATTGAATAGGCATGAATGTCCATATTTGTGCGTGTGTGTGTGTGTGTGTGTGTGTGTGTGTGTGTGTGTACGTGTGTGCTTCTGTATGTGTGGTCAGTGTGGCTGTAATATTAGGTTAGATGTATTGCTGTTACTTTCTCTCCATTCTAGCATGTAAGCCATTTCTCTGTGCGCTTCTGGCCGGCGACTGTGCTCTTGCTGAGCGAAAAAAAATGCCTGGAATTGTTTTCTGTTTGTTCTAAAGATATTTTGGATCAGAGGTAGTGTGTGCGTGTGTGTGTGCGTGCGTACATGCTTGTGTGCGTCTGCAAGTATGTCTATTTTGGATCAATGTGAAATAGAAGCAGCAGTGATAAAGAGAATCAGATGTTTTCTGATTCTCTGATGCACTGTTGGACTCAGTGTGTGAGTCTAGCCATAAAAATGTCCATAAGGCTGACATGGGGCGAATGGTTGGCATGATGAATTTGAATTTTGACAGTGCAGCAGCTTGTGCTTGCATGTGTGTGTTTCTGTGTGTACCGATGTGTACAAGGGTGCTATAAATGTCCATTTGGTATTCTTCGTGTGAATTAAGACAGTTAAAGTTTTAATAATCCAGAGTTTCTCTACCTGATAGAGTCTTTAACAGCGTCCAGCATTATCATAAAGAGTAGGTAAGAAAAACTGCATTATGAGACAGTATCATAACACACTGTTTACCCCAGCTTTAATTATTGTTTGCCTCTTTTTAGCTTATAAACATTGACACTCTCCACCTCGAATTCCCCATAATTAGTGTGTTTGGTTTGACCCACATGTCACCGGAGATGAGAGGAGGTTGCAAAGGGTCAGAACTAATGAGAGAAAGGGGTCGACCTTAGACATAGAGTCAACCTGGGGCAAAAAGTGCATCATCATACAAAACACACAATACCACACTGAAATGTTGCAGAGGAGGGCCAAAAAGGGCAAGGAATAACTTGTTATTGAATTACTTTCTGTTCTGCCATTGACGCTGTGCCGGATTTTTAGCTTTCAAAAAGGAGAAAATAAAAGTACAGCAGCGCTGAACTGAAATCATTTTTGATGAGGGTCGATGTGGGACTTGGTGTCCGTTGCAAAAGTATTTTCAATTTGTTTCCATCATTGCACACCTTATGAGTACAGTATCAAACCAACATCCTTCAGCTGCAACGTCAATACTTTTTGCTAACCTGAATCTTCAGCTCGTTATCTAAAGATATCGAGCTAAATGTCTGGTGAATAAAGATCAGAGTCGAGAGTGAAGGGTTAACCCTGATAATCACCTGTATTGATCTGTGTGTGTCAGAGGAAAAACTGCTGGTTCCAGAGCAGCCAACCATGAATGCTTATTGATCCCATCATAAAGGCCGGTTGTCTCATGAGTCTTTGGCTCTTTAGGTAATCACTGATGCCTGTTTTTCTTTTTTGTTTTTTTTTCCCTTAAGGCACTCCGACAAGTTCATATCTTACACCTGTTCTCCTCATCCGTCCCCTGGCACTTTTCAAACTCGGCACACACCTGAAGCCTAAATTTACCATCCAGTTGCTTATTTTTATCCAACACTGACACTCGGCCCTCCCTCACACTTTCTGTCAGAAACCTTCCTCCCAAAAGCCTCAGTGTGCATAGACAAGCAAACAGACCGCTGCTAAATGAGGAAGTGCTCCATAATCAGGCTTATGATGCTACTGGGCTAATAGAGCCGTGTGCCCGGGTTAGACCATTGCTGTAAATGATTAGCCTGGCTCAGCATGAGCTGAATTAGCTGGCCTGCAATCACTGATAGCTCCCGGCTTCCGCCTTTATCGCAGTGATAAAGCCCTGCTAGAGCCTGCATGAGAAACAATCAACCAATCTCCTCTGGTCTCGTGTCTAGGTGGGAACGGCAGCAGATGGCTTTTCCGCACTGAGGCAAGACTGAGAACTGAACGAAGATGCTCTCCCACGATGCCTGCTTTCGATAACCAGGACAAGATGACGAGAACAGAGAGAAGGTGAGAGATGTGGGCTGTCCGGTATGGCTAGATGGTCAAAATTAAACACATTCTTCATTAGCAAGTGATCATCTTCCCTCTTGTATGTTTTCTTGTCCCTCTTGATCTGATTTACCTAATTTATAGCCCAATAGTTGAAATGTCATTTAAGACTTACTCTAACAATCATCATCATTAATAATTTACCCTTAAAAATATGAGTCCTTGTGTCAGTATTCATATTTGTGGACACCTTTGTATCCTATGGCACCCCTAATGGCCTTCTGCTGAAGTGGAGAGCCCTCATTTTGAGCGATTAAACACCAGTGTCACACCGCCAGCACCCACTCATCACCCATGGAAGCGCAGACAAACACACATATGCACACACACATCCCAACTCTTGGACTGGCATGCAAAAGAGAAGCAAGGTATATTTTTATTTTAGCGCTGGTCACAGAGAGGTGGGTGTGATACATTGTGCATGCCAACATAGAAAACAAAAATCACACAAGGAACACACACAGGCTTACACAAATAACACGCCCACACACACATGCTCTCACACACATGATGCACACACACACACACACACACACACACAAAGACAGACAAATGAGACCTTAGTGAAATATCTGGTGGGTTTTTTGCTATGGTCATGATTTCCTCCAGGGCTGTGAAAACACTCTGCATATGGAGTCCATCTCCTCTATGGCTTAGTGCTATGACTAACACACACACTTACACACACACACAGCATCAACACGTGCACACTCACACAAGAAATAATATTTCCTTCCTCGCACTTTGGGCGTGCTACTGTAAAAGTAAAGTTTCTGGCTTGGTACAGACAAAAGTTCCTTAGAAAAGAGAGTGCAATATATAGGCAGAAATGTAGAAAGAAGAAGGCAATGTAAATGATAAACAAACACTGTAGGTATTTATGAAATTGATCCCACAAGCAGGAATGACCTTGATTGAGTAACTCTAGACGTAGGGTAATGTGTGTGTATGCAGTGTTGTTTGCAGTGTGGGTGAGAATAGGCGTTTGTTAAAGTACGTTAGCAGTGGAAGGTATTCTGGCACGACAGAAAAATCAATAAGAACAGTTATGTTTTTGTTTTTTTTCATCAGAAAGGCTTTCCATTGAGTTACCACAGCTCTGCTAACAGGTTATCAACTCAAAGCTGTGTGTGTGTGTGTGGTGTGATGTGTATATATTCATTAACATCCTTATCGCAGAACAGACACAGAGAAACTCCACCTATCTTTGTCTTCCTCTCTCTCTGCTTTGACCGATTTGGGGTGTGGAAGTATTGACCAGTTGCCAGGGGATAGGAGCTATTGATTGTGACTTATCCGTCTGTTTATATTTGAACCCTGGGTTTAACCTACATCGATCGACACACACCTTGCAGTCTACAAGGTGTTCAACTCTGCTCTCTACTAATGGGGCTAAATGGTTTTGCAACTGTGTGTGTGTGTGTGTGTGTGTGTGTGTGTGGCCTGCCCTGCATATAGTAAAATAACATCTTTATTAAGGAAAATAAAGGTAAATTTTAGTTTTGTTCTTATTGTTGTCATTAGGTGATGTTTGTCAGTGTGAACAGGCTTTTACATCAACACCCCAACCTTATCTAGTTCAAATAAGCAATTATTATGTGTGAATTAACACGCATGTTCATGTTTGTCCGTGACTCAATATCAAACTTTTAAATGGAATACAAAAAAAAAAGAGAAAAAAAACTTTTGTTTGGATAATACCTTCATGTGTATGTGTGTGTGTGCATGCATGTTCATGCGTGTGTGTGTGTGTGTGTGTGTGTGTGCCTTCATGTTGTCTTGTGTGTATGCCTGTCTTCCTCTCCCTTCTTCTCCATTTGAAGGGTTGTAATGAGTCATCAGGGAGAGCTGATGTGAATTATTAATATTCAATCATGATGCTGTTCATGAATTAACTGAAGCCAGAGGAGGAGGGGTGAACAGGAGAGAGAATGAAGGAGAGAGAGAGAGAGAGAAAGAGATTCAACTTAAAAAAATATATTTGTATGAAATATGTTAGTAATGCTGCACGTTAAATTTATGAACTATTATGATGTACAGTTTGCATTTACTTCAATTAAGCATTAATTACAAAATTGGTCAATGATGATGTTGTAGCCATACAAAATACAGTTTGCTTTCTAATATCAGCCTCATAAATGCTGATATTTACTTGTCATTTCTGGTTGTAATGCATGTTTGTCATTTTATCCAAGATGGATTAAAAGATTTCCTCTTCTCGCTCACATTGTTGCTTAATTGCTTGTAGGTGCTTTCATATGTATATCGTGTGAAAATGTGTTAAATTACAAAGGAATTGATACGGTGATACAGGACATGCTGTCCACTCACAGATGATGCTCTGCTTAACAAGCACAAAAATGGCGTAACTAAAATATTGTGCACATAGAAACTTTTACCAAGAAGCCCCTTAAAGCCACTGAATGGAAAAGTAAAATTCATTCATCTCATTGAGACAGAAATATAAAGAGAATGGGTTGATATAAGGTTAGTCAGCTGTCAGCAAATATGGCAATAAAAATAAGAAAATCTAAAACATCTCTCAGATTAAGACATTATAGTGTGTGTGTATGTATGTGTGTGTGTGTGCGCGTGTGCATGTGTGCGTATAAACAGCTGTCAGTGAGGTTTGGTTTTGATGTGATTCTGTGTTATACTGTCACTGTAGAGCTGGATCAAGTTTGCAGGTTATAGGTTATCAAATACCATCAAACACACATATACACACACCTGTTGGTGAGTGTAAACCTGACCAACCTTGACAGTTTCTATCTGTGTGAGCAGGCTTTCTGTACCTTAATGTTTATGTGTGCATTTATACAGTTTTAGATGAATGTTGGCTCATCATTCTATTCTATTTTATACACTATATAGATATGGCTAAAACTTTTTGCTTCCTGTTGCATCATTTTATACCCCCGACAGTGTCTTTGTATCTTCGGAAACTTTTGCATCTTCACTAGAATTTATAATGAGGTTCTATAGTTTTCCACAAAGCTCAGCTGCACAACATGCATATGTAACGATGGACCCAGTGAAAGACACGTGGAGCTGTCGAGGTTAATGTATTTTTATGAGAGTGGTCCACACTCTTGGCAGATGTGCAGTACCCAGCGGTTTGCTGTGCCTGGCACCCTCTACCTGACCTCGGTAGGAATCAGACCCACAACTTACACAGCTCTTAGGCTGCTCTTCAGCTCAGACAGCTACTGCCAGCCTTGCCTGGCCACACACATACATGTACAGAGGCACCTAAGAATGCCTTTATTGATTGCAGACACCCCGTAAACTAATCTGTACCTCAACACTAAACCAAAATAAGCACCGCTGCACACACATGCACTCTGTTTCTCCTTTCTCTCCATTTAGTATGTGGAAATGTGCAAATTAATTTCCAAAAAAGTCCATTGACTACTGCTATTTGAATATTTTCTTCTGTATTTCTGGTATGTTGGGGCATTTCATTGCCGCTTCCCACCTAATGTGTCATGTTATTTTCATGAATTGCTCTGCCATTTATTTATTTTTTCTTTTTTGAGCTTTCTTTTCAGAGCAGATGAATATAAAGCTGGGTGGCAGCAATACACTGATGCTGCCACTGAAAGTAAAAGAAAATTGTTGTTGTTTATTTAAAAATAAAAATCTCTTTTTAGATTCAACATTGTGTCCTGTGAGCCAACATTTTTTGACATATTTGTCTGAACAGGTGGATGTGCACTTTAAACTTTTCTTTCTTTCTCCCGATGTTGTTTCTAAATACCTCAGGTCTTTTTACTTTAAATATTCAGTTGTAAAACTAAAACTGTGCAGACACGGAGAAGCTCTGGTTTAAACTCCATATTCATGTATTTGCAGTTTGCATCGACGTATACAGTAGGTGTGCATATATGACAAAAAATTTGAGTGAGTGTGTGTCCGTGAGTGAGACAGGCCAGAGGTAGAATGGTAGAATGCAGTATTCAGGGTAGATTAAATGAGGGTTTTGTTCAGTTTGCTCCAGATGTTGAGTCTATGTGTTTTATTTTAACATTCTTGGCCTGCGGCCCGTATATATTTTGGATTGGGCAGGGAGTATATAATATCAGTGGAAAATGCTGCGGTCTGGTACCTTTTTAAATAACATTTCCGCCTTTTTCTGCTGCTGTCCTGTTTTTCTTTCCATGTTGTCTTTTATTCGGGAATGAGTTTTGAGAGGTGATGTTTAGAAAAGCGCTGAAATGAGACTAGCTGTGGGGTTCAGGGAATCACTGGAGACCCCTACACACAGACACACACATACAGAACACACAGAAACCATGCACACAAGCTGAAAAGAGGAAGAAGTTCAGGTTTTAAATGAAGAAGGTCACCCGGGCAGTCCCGCGTCTTGGGGTGGCCCGCCTGGGCTGAGGATGTAGTCTTACTAATATTTGGCTCCCTCCCCTTGGCCAGTGGAAGGAATTAAACCAAAGGTGCTCAGGGACCCACATTTTGGATTTTCCTTTCCTCCATTTCTGATTTATTTCAGAACAAATCTGGGCCGAAGCGGGCTAAAATCTGCACTAGAGCAGTTAATGGAGTTGTAAAGCTGGGGTAGGCTCCAGGGAAATATAACCACAGGGCTTAAAAGTTCTCTCTCTCTCTGTCTGTCTGTATGTCTCTCTCTCTCTCTCTCTCTGTCCTGTGGTGGCCTCACTCCTGTTTAAAAAGCTACACTTCTCAGTCCGAAAAGAAAGTTAGATCCCTCACATCTACCCTCATGGTGGGTCCTGTCATCGCTAATCCTGCATGTGTGCGTGCATTATTTATGTGTGGCCTTTTCATGCTAGAATATGTCGGTCTAGCATGATTTGTCGGCATGTGATCATATTTATGTGAATCTTTTTATCAGTGTCTGACTCCTGAATATTTTTTTAAAAAAACATACAGTTGCTTCTTTGCATTCTCAAGTGACATAAAGCATTTCATTGAGGTGATTAAAGGCAGAAGGATGGGAGAGGTGTGCCAGCCTGACAGGGTCACTCTTAGCTTAAGTTACTCCCTAATTCATTGTCCTGCTTTCCTTCACAGAGGCTTTGTAAAAGCAGAGTGACAACAGTTATCAAAATTGTGCAGTGGTTAAGCAATGACCGGCCCCTAAAAGAGAAGAGTGTATTGAACAGAGAAGAAGAGCAACTCTCAACTCCCCTGGGGAGATGAATGAGTGCTGTTGAATGAGAGAGGGGAGAGGTGTTGCTGCTCTCCTAGTCTGCCAGAGACAGAGAGGGTGGGAGGGTGGCGGGGCAAAGGTCAGTGAAAGGGGGGAGGTAGAAGGGTGTGCGGGACGGGTAGTGAAGGATGAGGGAGTGAGAGAGAGGCAGCATCTGGATCCAGAGCTGTTTCCCAGCCAAGTTACATTTGTTTAGTCTGAAAGACAAGAGTGTAGGGGAGCAGAGGGGGCAGAAAAAATGTAAGGCTAAGAGAATAAAAGTGGTTCAACAATAGATGAGAGGAAGGGGAGAGCAGGTGTGAATGCACGCCTGTGTTTGTGTGTGTTTGTGAGTTCATGACACGCATATCTGTGAAGACTGTATGTTGAGACAGTAGTTTTTGTCTTATTTAGTAGTCTGGTCATCACACCTAGAAGTTATGATAACTAAGATCTGAAGATACAATGACAACTGAGTTCATTAGGACAAGGGACACGTCAGACAAATAGCTATTTTAAACTATATCCTATTTTGACTAATTTGGAAATTAAAATTTAGCATTTTTTCTATATTTCCCTTATTGTCAGCAAATCTCATGTGCTAAGCCAAACCAACAATTTTCTCATCCAACTTAAAAATATTGTTTGTATCCAAAGCTTGTTATAATATTCCTCTGTGCTGTAGACCTTTGTTGTTGTCCAAAAACTATTAAAAAATGTCAGTGAGTCACTGGGTGACATGTTCCTTGAGGTTGAAGAGTTTGGGCCCAGTAGTTTGTTTAAAAGAGCTCCAAAGACCGCAATAATGTTTTAATTCTCTGGAGAGCAGTTATGTGTATGGGAGACACCACTGCGCATGTGTAGGAACGTGGTTTCCGATTACAGAGCTTTGCTAGCTTGTTGTGCTACACATCACAACCTTGAATTCTTACTACATTGTAAATTTCTCAACAAACTTCAGTACAATAATATATATATCGGGCATCGTATCAGGTAGTAATGATGGTCTAAATTGCAAAACTTAGATCCAGGTTGTAGAAAACAAAAACCTTCAAATGCTTGACTGTATGTTTGTGTGCGTGTGCATGTGAGGGTCTCAATTCTCTCCTCCCGCTTCTCACCAGATTCAGACATCAGGGGAGGTCAGCTCCTCTTGACCTCTGCGTTCCACAGTCCAGCACCACAGTAAGGCCACACACACACACACACACACACACACACACACACACACACACACACACACACACACACACACACAATTGATAAGACAGACAGAAAGACAGAAAACTGAAAAAATTGATGCATAAAAAAAGGATACATCTCTCCAGTGAAAGAGGAAAAAATGTTTTGGAACAACACCATGCCAAGAAACATTTCTTACTGTAAGGAAAAAAGGCAGTCAAGAGAAAGAGAGAGAGGAACATGCATGTGACATGCAGTCATACGCACAGAGGCCAGTGTTTTCACCTTTTAGCATGTCCCCATGCCTTCGTGTTGTAGAATGTACAGATAGCACTTTGTTTAGCTGGAATCTGGTTGTGTGCTCCCTGAGTACTCCCCAGCCCCTCACTCAGTGACCTCTGACCCCTAGATGCACGCATACAAACACATACACACACACATTAATTTGTGGGGATTTCTAAGATACAATATACAACATTTTGTGCCGTCAGACAGGACATTGTCCTGTGGATCTAGACTCAGTGCCAGCTTTTTTTTCCCTAATAGCGACTTCTGTGTGTGTGCATGCAGTACAGTATGTACCGTACATGTCTGCTTGTCTCTGTATAGATGCCTGTATATAAGTGTGTCCGATCACATATGTGAGTAAATTAGAGTTTATGTGATGGTTGACATGGTTATTGGCAACAATTTATGGGTAATTGCAGCTGAAAACCTATTGAACAGAGTAAAGTGAGTTTTTTTGTGTTTTTTTGATGTCAATCTATATGGCTCAATGACCTGTGACCCAGTGTCTAGTCTGTGACCTCATCAAAGAGAGACGAGAAAACAAGCATCCCTCTTGAGGACAGCAGCCATTCATCACTCAATCTTTGTCCCTTTTTAGAGCTTTCTGTCTGTCGTAAGGAGAAATCAATGTAAAAGGATAGAGAGAGGCACAAAGATGGAGACACAAAGAGCACAGTCACACACACACACTGTCATACCGAAGTACAAAGAGAGAGAATCTGTGCACAGCACTACTTTATGAGTTTGATGTGAGGCTGTGGACATTGTTTGTATTTAAAGTTCTTGACCTTATGATGAAAGAAATGGAGTGTTTTGCAGACCTGCATTTAGAAACTCAGAAATGAACTGGTCTCATTGTCCCTACTGAAAATTGTTTATGACTTGTGGAGTTTCTTTGAGTTTTTTTCTTAAGAAGCTTACAATGCTTTTATTACAGGAAATACACTGTATTTGTCACCATAGTCAGTGCTAACAGCGATTGTTAAATAAAAATGTGTAATTTAAAAATAAATAAAAATAGTCATTTTTGGCATTATTTTATCACTTCAAAGTGAGTAAGTTGCAGGCTGCACACCTTCATCTCATCAGAAGACCAGTTAGCTGCTCAAGGAGTGTTTTGCTGTAGCACTTGCTGTTACCACAGTAACCACGGGTGTGGACAAATCAGCAAAGAGCAAAATATTAAGGATTCCAACTTTAAACAAGAATGAATAATGAAACATTTTGGCAACCCTTTGAATCTTAAAGAGGGAAGTGTTTGGTCAAAGAGGCTCACTGTTCAGATTGAAAACACCCTTACGTTAAAACAACACAGATGACTGCGTCCCACTGGACATGCTGGGTATGTTGCGTTATGTAATCATAAGCTGCGCTAGAACAGCACTTTCTGGACGTGGCGCGACTGTTGGAGATGATCCACTGCCTTTCCAGCCAGTGTGTCCATCGGATCCACTGTTTTTATGTGACTTTTTCGTCACCTTATTTTCATTCCTACAGTGTTTGATTTGCAGTGTAGTGTGCATGTGTAAGTTATATTAATAAAGAGGGCCCACTATTGCTTAAGGTTTAGACAGTAATAAGGTTACTCTTTATAAAGTAAGTGGTGGTATTTTGCATCAATTACAAAACATTCAGTTGTTAAGATATTTTGAGTCACCACTGGGAGTGCATATTTATGTACATTAAATGACCATGAGAAGCAGAAATGTACATAAGGTGGGTGATTTTTTTATAACAACAGTCAGTCATTTAGTGCTCAATCCACTGTCAAATGCCAAAATTTAGTTTGTCACACCGGTTACAATGGCAGTGGATCATCTCAGGCAGCCTGCTGCATCGTTGCTGTTTGAGGAGTTCAGGAGAACTAAAGGTAATTGAGACGATAAAATAGCATTAATGGCAAAATATCTATAAAATCTATAAAATTCACTGAGTGAATAATATTTCTGTCATAAACATCATCCACTCAACAAGTTGAGTCTAAACTAATCTGTGTCTTTAGAGACAGAATAAAAGATCCTCCCTCATACTTTTAACAGCTCTTCACCTTATGACCTTATACCTTATACATAAAATGCCTCGTCATCATCTTTTATCTGAGGATACACGCTTTGTGAATGTAGCTGCTAAAGTCAAATGTGATCTGCTTTAGAATAGGAGAGATGCATACATACTCTAATACTAAGCAAAATGTGAAAAAAAATTTCATTTGTATTTTACCTGTTGAGATGACTTCTTAAATAATCCACTTCCTCCTGGCTTAATAGTGAAGAAAGTGCCAAACATAGTTTAGCAGTATTGCAGAGAAGACACAGGCACATGTTTGGGATACAGTATGATGAATACAGACATTATAATGGCTCCTATTGGCCACAAGAGGCAGAGTGGCTGTTAGTGAGTGAATTACTGAGTTGAAAAAAAAGATTTTAAGCCTTTTACTCGCTTGACAGATAATGTGCTATGCATCTAAAAGTGACAGATTTATGTTAATATTTTATGTATGTAGTTTTCAGTACTCATTTTCAGTTACATATGTATTTTTTTGATATATATACTAATGTTTGAAAAATGTTTTAAATAGTGTTAAAATGGTGTAGAATGATAGCTAACACAGCATGTCCCATTACTTAAATTTACAGCACATTAGATTCAGTTTTTGTGTTGGCATTGCTGTAAGGACATCATTCATGGATGGGTTTAATATTGTGTGTTTTATTTATATATATATCTGTGTGTGTGTGTGTGTGTGTGTGTGTGTGTATATGCACGCAATGTGCGCAGGCGTGTGCGTGTGGTACTCTGTAATGGATCAGTATGAATGCCTCGTTAGTAAACGCCACTAAAACCCTGTAGGCCCTTCAGAATATGAGTACCATTTTAGAGAGCAGCTTTTGCTGTCGCATTCTAACTACCACTTACACAATACGTTCTGCTCATACACATACACATACACACACAGTAGCCCACGCACGTACACTCAACAAGCACTTGTGTGTGTGTGGGCAGCTGGCTGAATTGATGAAACAGGATTCTGCATCCTCTGGGGAGCAGAAACACACCACTCTATTTAGCATCAGAATGGGACATTCACTCTTTTCATCTGAGAGGTGAACTGAGGAATGCCCTCAAGGTGTGGACCGAGGGAAGAAGATGGTTACGGGGTATGGTGTAGGACTTAGGTGGCCAGCAGATTCTCCCTTTGGTGCGGTGTTTCTTGCTTGCTGCTATTTTTCTTTCCTCTCTTCTACAGTAAATCTTTCCATCCTGTGTCAGGCGGAGAACAGGGGTTACAACTGTAAATAGTAGGAGATGTTTTCATTTTCCCTGTTTCCCTTCTCCTCATGTCTGTCATGTCCCTGTTTTATTTGGTCTCTCCTGTTTCTCTCTTCTACCCTCCTCCTCCCCTCCCCTTCCCCATTTTCTTATCAAACAAAAAGGCACTGAAGGGAGAACACACACATATACACATATACATATACATATATATATACACACACACACATTGAGCTTGCAAAGTTTCTCCTGGAGTTTTCACAGCAAAACCAAACAAAACATAAAACGGCAAAAGAGTGAGGGTGGTAAGGAGGAGGAGAGAAGAGAGGGAAGTTATTTTCTCCGGTTTTTGAGGCTGTGCCGCATGTACTTCTGACAGGTGGGAGGGGAGATGAAGCGTGCATTGTGTTCGCTTGCTAATTAGCATCGTTAGCGGGGCCCATCCGCTGTGAATGGCAGAGATAGTATTAGTGAGGCTTTTGCACAGTGAGTGGTAGAGATAGGTAGAATAGACTGTGGTTCAGGCAAAAGCTGTATATGCTAAAGCTACATTAGGTCTGATAAACTTGCAGGTCTTTAATGGACTCAGCAGGGGAGGTATGGGGGACGGGGGCAGTGCAAAGAAGTATAAAGAACTGTACACCAGTCTGCTTCAGGCTTTACTTTCAATGCTCTGAATACGACCTCTATGGAGCTCATAAAACCACAGTGACACACGCATACGATAATGAGCCATTGTGTGTGTGTTCACGTGTGTGTGCGTCTTTTACAAAAGTTTGGGTGTAGTGATTTTTAGATCAGACCTATCTTCTTTCACCTTACCCCTTGAGGGTCAGGTTACACACAAGGTGTAGTTTACAAGCCACTGGCCATATGAATAGTCCTGTAAGCACAGGACTCATGTTACACACACACACACACACACACACACACACACACACACACACACACACACACACACACACAAAAAGGCAAAAAGGTATTTCCGACGTAAGTGCTTTGGATCATATCTGATGCGTTTATCTGTATCATAGCAATAGTGTTTGTGTGTGTGTGTGTGTGTGTGTGTGTGTGCGTGTGCTACACAGACCCAGGAGGTCACATAAAACTGTCAGCATCATCCAGTCACCCAGGTTTTTTCATACTGCCCTTTACCCCCTCCCTTCACTTCCTTTCCACTGTCTTTCTTTCATTCTCTTCATTTCATCCCCTCCAGTGTCAAGAAAAGGCCCTTGAGGCTCTTGCTCGCTTTCGAAGTAAAACACACACACACACATGCACACATCCTCTCTTAAGGACCCCTAAAGGCAGAAGACCATCAGAGCAGTTGGAAGGGATGGGAGGAATATTGTAAGGGGTGGAGTTTTCAAATAGAAACATCTCAATGGAGCGACTTTCCGTCTCTTGAATGGGCTGATGGGTGTGAGTGAAGGGGTGATGAATATTAAGTAAGGTCTAACCCACCTTTCCTCTTCCCCAGGAGGCTCAAGGGATCACTATGAAATGCAAGACAAGGGTCACATAATCGCAGAAGCTCCTGTTTCTTAGGTTGCTGAACTATAAAAGTGGAGAGAAAAGCAAGTAAATTATTCTTTATAATGTCATAATTACAGTTTAGTTACTACTAAATACTTACTATGAACAGGTGATCCAGCTAAACATCAGTATGCCTTTGATCTCTGTTAATGAATCTGTTGTACAAAACAATAGAGATGCAGTTAAAATGAAGCAGAGAAAAGTTTCAGAAGGAGGAAAGAAGAATCAAATAATTTGTACATCACATAACAGAAAATGTGTGGTGTCTTTATAAAACGCAACTTCCTCGCACATCTAGCTGATGTCCTCCTGCAGCGTATAGATCAGCTGTCTTCTTTGGCACTCTATTTTGTTTGATATAGCATATGGCATGGCGCAGATGTTGCCGCTGTCATGTCCTTGTGTTTGGTTTTGTCAAACAATTGCTCAACAATAGAACCATTTTTTAAGTTATTTGCTATTTCTGCTGGCTAAGGTTGTTTAGACAACAGCACTGTGTGAAAAAAATAGGATTTTCTCCTTTTAAGTGTTTTTAAGTCATGAACTAGACTGATCTGAAGGTTAGAGAAACCTAACTGTTTACTGAAAATATTATACAGTACAATGAATACAACAAATACTTTGCACAAAGCCATTCTGAAACACCTCTTTATTGTTAGACATAGAATTCATTCCAGAGTAACTCTGAACAGAGATCATATTATCCATTACAATGTATCTCACACAAAGACTCTTCTGTTAATCCCATTGACAGATGAACCCAACACACTAAGGTACACATTTTCTGAGCACCAATTTTAACTGAATTTCCAGAATATCGAGGAAAGTAAAAAAAAAATCTAAATTTCTTCATGTTTCTGTCTACTGCAAATATCTGGAGTTGGTTCATCAAGGTAAACAGCTGGTGACACTATTTTCCAGAATAAACAGGCTCAACAAGATGATGTAATTAAGAGTGCCAGTCAAACAGTGGAAAACATAATGGACGTGTATTAATCTGAGGAGCGTTACAGTGTCTTGCATTGTGATTTAGATGCTAAAACTGATTCCATTGCATCTTGTTGTGTTTTGCTTTTATCAATGCACTGAATTTTCCGCCGTGTGAAGAGTGTCTGTTGTGGCACCTATTTAATCATTGCCCATTTAATCATTTAAGATTATTATGATTAATTTATGTTTTTATAGAAAATAAGTGTATTTATGTATGTAAAAGCTTTGAAAAGCTGATCAAGCTCCACTGGGCTTTATGTCTGGCCAACTAGCTGTTGGTGAGAAATCAAGAGGACTGCATCAAGAAACTGCTTTATAAGAATGGTGCATGTATGAGATTACAGTTTACAGTGGCTCTGATGAGCACTTCCTCATTATCCCTAACTTGAGCGCGTTACAAATCCCTTCAGATAACAACATGTTGCAGGCCTCTATCATCCTTATACAGTGCAGCAGAAGAGCATTTCATCACGCTGTCACCCGTCATAATCCTACGACCAGTATGGCCCTCACGGAGCATCAAACAGATGACTTGGAAACAGAGGAGAGGAGGAAGATAGGGGAACGAGGAGGAGGGGTGGTGTAATGGCGCGTGTTTGTAAATAATCTCTCTGTCACGGTGGTAAATAGCAGTTTATTTAACAAGCATCATCACAGGAGCACTTTCACCCTCCGCCGCCCCGTCTCTTCTTCTTTCTCTCCTTCATCCCTCTCTCCTTCCCTCCTCTCCTCTGCTCTCGTCTTGGGCTCTGCGGTTACAGCAGAGCATTAATAATAATAACAATGATAAACAGAGAGGAGAGATAACCACAGTAGTGTGTGTATAAGAGGCCCTCGCGCTCAGCCAGCTTACAGCGCTTAGCCCCCATTAAAGATGGGATGCGGAGGGGTAGGCGGGTGTCAGTAGGAAAATAAGAAGCTGTTATTTTGCATGATATTAACCACATGAAAGCGTGTGGCTGCCGAGGACAGTAAAAGTCGCTGAAGAAGACAGAGGGAGGCTCGGTGGAGGAATAATGTAAATAGCGGCTGGCTGAGTTATCAGGCATAGCACTGTCAGACATGCTTGTGTGTGTGCGTGTGTGTGTGTACACGTGTGTGTGTGTGTGTGTTATCGTATGCAATGCTGTCAGACGGCCTATTGTTTGGGAAGCGATAAAAGGCAATTTCCCAGAGTCCCTTGTAGAACCATATGCTCAGCTTAATTTGAGGGCCATTTTCCGTGACAGTGTTGACAGTTTATACATCTCTCTCCTTCTTTCCCCCTCTCTCTCTCTCCCTCTGTCTCTCTCTCCCCTGCATTCCCTCGTTTCCTCTGCTCATCCTTCCCGTGTGTGCCTTTTTCACTTTGTAGTAAAGAGGCTTGTATGCATGTCTGTGTTTATTAGTATCTCACCCCCATGTTTGGCATGTTCCCTTTGAGGAGGCAACAATACCTGATACTCTAATCCCTGTCAGTACACACACACACACACACACACACACACAACCCTCCACGTCTGATGGGAATGTTTTTTTCCTCTGCCCTGTCTTAATCTTGCCCTGACACAGAACATTGTAAGCTGTGCTGCGCTGCCATCAGAGGAGAGCATGTCCTCTCATCATCCTGAGAGAGGGCCTATTAGAGGAGCTGAGGATGATGGGAGGCAGGGAGGAGAGAGGGAGAAAAGAGAAAAGATCGCAGGTTCAGGGCAGGATAATTGACACGGAGGCTCCTATTGCCTGCGGAGGAGGTTTTTCACTGCAGTGCCTTTAGTGAAAGAGCAAACAAGACATTGTACTTACACACACACACACACACTTTAACACACACACGTACAGTACATTCATGTGTGCTCACACACAGTATGTTTGCAAAGAGATTACTGTTCTGTTGTGTGCTATAGTGTGATTTTCATTGGTTGCTTAACTTTAGTGCTTTAGGCGTTGAAACTGAAACTGATGCCTAACATCCAAGTGAGCTTTTTTTAAACCCATTTTGACTTCTCTTGCCTGATTATTTAATATGAGAGTGAAATAGAAGATGAGACCATTGCAAACACCTTTTGTATATGAAACATTTCCTTTGCGCTAATTGTGCCACTGTTGCACAAATATGTATATCTAAACTTTATTCATAGAAAATGTGTACTAGGTCACCCCTGGACACTGCGTTTTGACAGCATAGCTGTAACGTTGCTTGGTCTGCATCTACACATGATAAGTATCTTTGGCTTTTGCTTTTCTTTTTTCGTATCCAGACCTAGGCAAAGGCATGATGAGACTATACAGGAGCTGTTGCATTTCTTCTTTTAAGCTCCCAACTCGAGTAGCAACAGAGTAGCTCAGACAAAGATAAAGCTGTGCGGCTATCTGCTTACCATAATCTATAACCTATAAAAAGAGGAGAAAAGACTCCTGGCTATTCTATTCCTTAACTCTGTTATCATTCTTCAAAGCTGAGCTCTCCTGCTTTCTCTCCTGCTCCAAGTCTGTTTTATTGTATTGTCGACGAGGAAGTATTCTTATTGTATGTATTTTTTTAATATTATCTTTCATTGTCTGTGGAGAATTCTCCCACACTGGTGGTCTGGTGAACAAAGCCAATGAGGTGGGTTTGATAAAGACACATTTTGAGTTTGATGGGGGTACTATCTGCCGTTTCTGTGTGATAAGTCAGTCTATAGTCAAAAGTGGATTTAATGGGAAAGAAAACTGTATATGCCACAAGCTATTCAGTCTCATGAAGTTGCAGACAGCAGAATAAAGGCCAAATACCATAAAGTCTTTAAAAAGTAACATAAAAGGATTTCCTTATTATCTAAAGTCAACAAGTTCAAATGTAAACTTGCTGTTGACTTATGGTAGACTCAATAGATGCAATATATTCTCTGTATGTTGGCTAGTCTCTCCTCTCCTCTCCTCTCCTCTCCTCTCCTCTCCTCTCCTCTCCTCTCCTCTCCTCTCCTCGCGTTACAAATGGCCCTGCAAAGGAAATGAGAGGATTGTTATTTCAAACTTAATAATGTTACACGACTCCATCAAGACAACGCTTCTCTATCAAACTCCCACAATCTCCAGAGATAATTTAATCACCAAATGCCAAACTGCCACGCCACATTTAGGTGTAATTTTCATCCATGCAAAGGTAATTTGTTTCAGTATTATGAATTAATTAAAGCCTAACGAAGATGGAGAAGGCTGTAGAATGTCTAATCAACAGGCCCTTGAAGACTGATTGATTCTCTCTCCTCCACACTCTGGCCTATCACGCTTTGTCCTCCTTGTTGTCACATTTTTTGTTGCCTTTTTCCACCATTGCTCTACTTTTCTCCTCTTCATGACTGTCTTTATTTACTTCTTTATTGTATCGTCCTCTGTTTTCGGGACATCATGAAAGTAGAGGCGAGGTCTCATGCTTTCAGTAATCTGGCCTGTATTTGGCCGTCTCTGTATGCACCTGTCTGTACAGAGGATCCCTCTGTGCTGTAACGCATCATGCTTTTCTTGTACAAATACATTATGGCATTTATTGACAGCCCTCGATACATTCCTTATTTCTATATGTGCCTGTGAGAAATGCATCAGGGTGGATCCGTGTGACATTCAATAATTCTTGCAGCTGCTTGTCCCAGGGGCCCGGGACTTTGCTTTTACATACATGTTCAAGCCGCAGGGTACCTGAAAGCGTCCTTTTCACCCCTAAACACCCGCTCCCAGACATACAGCTGAGCAAAAAACACACCATACCATAAATCAAGGTTACAACGCGCCAAAGTCATACACAGACAAGCCCTTCTCACGCCACACATGTCAGGTGTTATCTGCATTACAGATCTGCAAGCCTGTACAGTGTGTGTGTGTATAGTTTCTCTGAACTACACACACACATTCACATAAACAGACAGTAAATACAACAAATGCTTTCTCATCTATCAATAACATACCTCACAACCAGTTCTTGCTAATGCAAATATTTATCCTGCATGCTTGAGATATACAGGGCATGCTACGTGGTTCAAACAAAAGCTTCCAGGTTTGACAGCGTATAGTCAATCTAGGTTGAATGAATGAAACGATAACGTTGCTGTTGCAAAAACCATGAGCACAATGTATGATTATGAAAATGCTCAAAGGACAGTGTGTCTTAACTTTCACCTGTAAGTCATGTGTCTCAGATGGAAAGGTTAATTTAGATGGAGATAGCTGTAGGTGCATTCCTTTACTGTACTGCAGAGAGAGAGGGGTAACAAAAAGAGAGAGAGAGGGAGATCGAACAACGTAAGCGCAGATAAATCAATTCTGTAAAGCAAACATTGTTCAGTGACAGGCACCAAGGTGTGTGTGGGTCTGTTTGTGTATGTGTTTGTTTAGGTTCCATGGGAAATGCAAGAGGGAGTGTCGGCATACAAAACATAACTGAGCACTCTATTTAAAGGGGACAGTTTGCTCAAGTTATAAGATAAAACAAAGCACACTTTCCTGCTTTGAGCTAATAATGTTGAGTCATGCAGGCAGTCTTGTTTTTATTTGCTGAAGTTCAAGTTCAGTGGTACAGTTTGAAAATGTCAGCAGCAATAAGACTTTCTCATTACTGGATATATTATACAGATCTTGATGGGAACAGTTTTGAGTGTTTTTGGAAGATTTTAATGTTTAAATTGAGGTTTGTGGAGTATCCTTGTTGTTGTTGTTGAGTTTTCTAAATGTAATGTTTGGATACTTTCAGCAACACAAACAAAATTGTATTCAACATAATTGAACTGGGGTGGTGGTGGTAGGTGTCTCAGTTTATAGAGATCTAGGAGCTTAACCAAGACCGTTTACATACACATATGTTGTGTGATTTGTATATCAGTATGTTAACAGCAAGTGTAGCTTAATGCAACAGGTCCCATAATCCTGGACAGCAAAGACGTACAACAGAAGAATTGCTTCACAAGAAAAGCCTCCTTGTGTTTTGCCAGTAGAACGTGTTTTAATGAAACGCAGTGTAAAGCAGTGGCAGTATGAAATGTTTGGTTTGCATTAGCAGTAACTTAATACAACTCTGATATGGAAGAGAGAACAGAAAACACTAAGACTGATATCAAAGAGATAACATTAAAAACAGTAATGCTGTATTAAATGCATCGTTTCCTGTGAACCCCTCGTCCATAGGTGGGCAACATGAATCGAGTGCAGGAATGGAGGACCCCGCTAGTAATGACGTTCACTATTTGAGAAGTAATCGCAGAGTGGAAATACATTAAATAGCTATTGTTAAAAAAAACAAATTGCAATTCTACAATTCCTGAAGATTTCGGTTTTCTTTGGTCCCAAGATCTCCCACTGTTAATCATACTGTGATGACACGAACCAGATGACCAATTAAAAATCTTTATGCAAACACCCAATCAGAGCTATGCTTCCACTCCACAGTATGCCACTGCTTTTTTACAGCACTTTTCCTTTCTGTTCTCTCCATCATGCTGAGCAACAGGGGTCTTGTCACCACACATGGACACACATGCAAAACCCATATACACACACGCACATAAACTATAAACTCAGTACACCTTATTACTCTTTATTAATCTGCAGGGTGTTAATTGAAACCCCCCTGAGTCTGAGCCCTACCTGCATTCTCGCTCTCATTATCAGTCAAGGTGCCTTTGGGGGAAGCCGAGGCGGGGGGAGGGTGGTGATGGAAAGAAAGGACCTCAGAGTCTCCTGTGACATGTCAGTTGTACATTCAAAGATGTGACTGAATTAAACTTAGCAGCCAGTTGGTTTCTGGATCCCCTCTTACATTGGGGAAAAGCCTGGAGCAAAACATGTGGATCTATGAATCTGTGCATGGGCAGTGCTGTTGTGGTGGCCACCTTCTTCCATAAGCCAGTCACCCCAACCTAAACGTAAACAGTTAGATCACACATGTATGAAAATCCCTTGAATTGTGCAATGATTAGAAAATTCATTAATCTCAGTTCCTCTTTGCCAACTGTAGACAACAGATACTTCCCTTAAGCTCACACTGTTCATATTGCAACAGAGCCTGATCATGAATGAAACCTTAGTTTCCTGAAAGTGATATCAGTTTTCATATCTGTTGTTGACATGGGGATTAAACCAAATAGTCTAAGCTGCAAACGGCTACAGTTTATAAAGCTATTCTTCTCATTCTTGCTTTTATAAAGCTATCAAACCAATTATCAACCAAGATCTGGCAACACAGTCACTGTTTCTCAAATTTCCCTTTGAATGTTTTTTGTTGCTGTTGTTGTTGTTGTCAGAATGAGCAGTGTTTTGATTGTGTTTTTGTTCTGCATGATTGCATTGCCAGATTTTAGCTCTTTCCCAATGTCCCAAAAACAGTTCAAATAAAAATCTGTTGCAAACCTCACAAATATCAAGGCAGGACTGTACTGTTGTAGTACAATGTTTGATGGTTGAAAATAAACGAAAATATGTTCTCAAAAAACCATATATACTGAGATATATATATAACAGACACATAAGGTTCAAGGTTCATTTTAATTGTCATTATACAATGAAATTCAAATAGCATCAACACAAACTGAACATTGATATGTAAGGTAACTGGTATTTACTACAGTTGTCTTTTGCATTGTATTTCATTGTGCATACATTACATTTGTTATTTTTTATGTTCCACTCCCTCTACTGTATACTACATACAGGTAATAGTGTAATATTAGAATTCAAACTGAACAGTACCTGTACATATTTATGTGCAGTATCTGTACATTTTTTAATATTAGTTGCTTTTCCTCCTTTGTTTCATTTCTTCTTCTGTGTTATTTATGGTCTGAGCTCATCATACAGACAAAATTATTTTGAGTATTTATAGCATATTAGAATTTCTAATAAAACCAAAACAGAAAATAAAGCTAAAAAATAATGTTGTCCTTCTGACTGTTGTCTTATGTCTGCAGAACCACTTATGCTGTAAAACCAATTGCTACTACTCAACACAGCTCTCTCTCTCTCTGTCTCTGTCTCTGTCTCTCTCTCTCTGTCTCTGTCTCAGTCTGATATGATGGATGTGTTAATTGTGTCTTTCTGTAGTTGGTTATGGTCCAGCTTTAGATTTTTAGAGGTCAGGGTTCAGTTTACACAGGCATCACTGGCTATGGAAGGGTATATACAATGCCAAGAGAGGAAAGTGTGCATGAGTAAATAGTGTGCTTGCTGGGTTGTGTGCATGAGCGTGCACGTGCACCAGGAGAGAAGAGGATCCGATTAGTACTACTCTGAAAGTAATTACCTTAATTAAAGCAGTAATGTGTGGAGACAGAGGGGAAGAGAGGGGGAGAGGAGCGGGGAGGCAGGGGAGAACCTGCCATCTTTTATGGGGCAGTTTAGGGACTCTGTGATTTAAGGGGCACACTCAGCAGTGGGCAGAGAGAGAGAGACAGAGAGAGAGAGAGGAAGAAAGAGTGTGGGACAGAGAGACAGCTAGGGTTGAATGAAAACCGGGGGTAAGCAAGGGTAAATGTGGTGTTTTGTTATTGGAGGATAGAAGGAGGTGAGGAGAGATGGTGAGTGAGGGAGAGAAGGATTGTGGGACAGTCAGAACTGAACAAAACGAGATGAATTCTTACAGGACCAATTAATTTTTTACCAACTTTTCTTTTCACCTTATCTTTAAATATCTGTTCCTCACACAGACACAAACACACATAGACACACGTGCACGCACACACACTCACAATCAATCAACAATAGCCTCCATTACACAGTGTTTTACCCTATGTTACAAAGCGTCTATCCAGGGCCTTATCAGGCCCAGCATATGACTGATTACTCAACCTTGTTATGGCAGACGCACTTCCTCTACACACATAAACCAGTGCCAATGTAGCGGTCTGTTCAGATACTTTACAATTTGTTTCATAAGCATGTGTTAGTGGTTTTGTAGGAGAACCAGGCAAACCCTGCAGGCCTTTATCCAGGTGCAGCAAGTTTCAGTAAGCAGGTGGCTTTATCTTATCTTATCTTATCTTATCTTATCTTATCTTATCTTATATCTTTGTCTTAAATTTGTTGTAAATTCATACAAGTCCTTACTTTCCTCAAATATTTGATGTTCCTTTTCTTCAACTGTGCCACTTACTGTACTCCTCTCACCTTATCACCAATAAAAAAAGAAATTTCCATATTTTTCCACTCTGAAGACTTATTGTTGTGCATGTTTTTCTCGGTGCTTGCCAAGGCCCCACTCTGTGTGAAGTCCGTGGTCTGCGCTGGCCTTGCATGTCTGTGGATATGAGTATGTGCGTGTTTGTGTGCAAACTTGTCTGTTGTACAAGTGTATATTATTGGTTCCACAGAACTAGACAAAGAGATGGTGAGCAGCTCGCACATTTGCATGAGTTGGAGGTCTCATCATAACTGTTGGATAATAGAAATCAAATAACAACCTATGTAATACAGTCAGTGCCGTGTCCTCGCATCACATACAGCTTACAGGTGTGTGTGTGTGTGTGTGTGTGTGTCTGCATGTCAGCATTTCCATCGCAAGTGAAATAACATCTTTGTGATAGAGTGATAATGAAAATAATAACATCCCTGACAAAATATTCATAAAGGTAATGATGAATGCCATATTTCTCAGAGAGATACATCAGAGGCGTCTTGGTTAAAAGAAAACAGTGGCCAGCGTCTCCCACACCCTCAAATTATCTGCCGCTTTCACATTTCACTGATAGCATAGATGAGAGCTGAGGAAAATGGACACACAATTATGCTCACTTGTCGTATATTAATACTGCTTCTTGACATCTTCCATGGACCCTGAGCTGTCATCTCTTTGTCTGCTTTAATTGAAAATTAATGGTTAGTGTGTTGCCAGGGCAACCACAGCCGTGGTGGTGGATAGCGAGTCATATTCAGACAGACACCAGTGGCATTGTTTGTCCTGTCTGACCTTGGAAGTCAGAAAAAAAGAAAGGAGAAAGGCAGAAGAGGACAAAAAAGACATTAAAAAGAGAATAGAGAGGTAAGGGTTGAATGTTGTGCATTGGAGCGAGGGAGAAAAATAAAATAAAGTTATTGTGGCCATGTTTTGGCCAGGAAAAGAGAAAGAAAACTGTGGTAGGGGTGACTGAGAAGGAGACTGAAGATATGATGTCAAAATGCCAAATGGAGAGAATTATGTTTGAGTAAGAAAGCAGAAAAAGGCCTGGTGAATCTTCACTGGAGCAACAGGATTACCTTTGTGCTGATGGAGTCAGAGGCCACCTTATGGCCCCATAATCATCTGGACACAGGTGTGGGAATGAATGAGCTCGAAAGGCAGAAATGCTGTGTGTGTGTGTGTGTGTGTGTGCGTGTGTGTGTGTGTGGAAAGAGGTGTATGTGGACATGTTGGTCCCAATGTTTACAAATCCATCAGTGTGGACACTGCCAAATGGACACTGACTTCAAGGCCAAGCATCTGTAGATTGACAGAGACGCATGAACATCACACAATCTACTCCAGTGGCATGTTCTCTGGGCCAAGATGAGGAGAGGCTCAAGAGGTTGCAGCATGATGAAAATCATCTATAAAAAGATAAAAAATAATTTACAACTCTGATGTACTCTCAAAATATGTCATCAGGTGTGGTAGTTTTCATCATTAGTGGACCTATAGTGGAGTTTTGGAGAAAATAGATGGCACATTTGAATACCTTGAAGTGTCTTTTTATTCAATGCTAAAGAATAGAAAAAGAAACCTAAACTATGTATTTTCAAGACTTTTCATTTCATACATACTTCTTCCTTGTCAGAATCTAGTGCCTACATTACCCACAATTCAGCTCAGCCGCTGACTCCATTTGGAGATTAACGGGTATCTAGCAGCAACTAATGTAACCTTAAACAGGTTTGATCAAACTCGCTTTCTAAATCCACACCCCAGATTTCCTGGGGTGTTCCTCTACTTTCAATGTTCGTCTTCAGCCCAAACCAGCACTGCCTGAAATGACATTAACTTGAGGCGATTTATTAGACTTTACCGAGCTGTTTCTGGAGGCACAAAAGACTTTGTACCTTTTGTCACATATACAAACCCTGTAAATGCCCTTTATTTCTTCAAATATTATTACAGGCAACACTGCTATTCATGTCTGAATGTGAAGGCTGTAAATAAAACTCGTTATATTGGTATAAGGCGATTCCACATCAAGTATAACCAGTGACATGTTGCTGTCAAGGGGAAAGTCAACAACATTTTTTAAAATATTAACCATATGTCAATGTTTTTTTTTTAAATATGTTTTTTAATGTTAATTATGATTTGGGGAAAAAGTCTTTCAAGTTTATTATTTTTATTAATTAACAAATGAATGTCAAAAACAACAACTTTTGTTTTCCTTGTTAAATAACATTTCCTCTAAATGTCTTACTTCAGAAATATGCTAATATGCAGAAACAACATTTAACACTGTACGTCAAAAGGTGATCATTGTCAAAACTTCTCTGTCTTCAGAGACAAAAAGGGACAGCTATGCTTTCAGTATGCAGTGTCTCCAGTTTAGATCATTGATTGGTTTCTTGGCTCAGTTCTGCATAACAAATTCACGATTTAAGTCCTCTCCAGGCTTTAGTGGGACAACATCCCCTTTTCTTCATTTCCCATCAGTTGCAGCTGTACCTATATGTGAACAAAGCTTGTGTGCATTTAGAAGAGTTTGCTTGATCACAGCTCAGCACTCACCAGCCTGACTGCACTTGTGAAGAGGTGTATTTGGATGAATCAGGGTTAAACATTTAGCTTATAAGAACATCCTCTACACTGCATGCACAATAATACAAAATGTGTAATGTACAAGTAGCTCTGTTGCATAGTTTTGTGTTGCTTATCATTGTGGTCAAGACTGAAAAACTGAAGGTTGTGACACAATTGTTGATTGTATAAAGAGGAAGGGTTCAAGCACAGAGCCTTGTGGTATGCCTTGGTTGACTGGGGCCTTGTTGGAACTGAAGACTCTGATGGTTACAGTTTCCTATTGGAGAGATATGACTGTAACCAGGAGAGAGCTGCACTGGTGAGGCCTAGGTGTTCAGATAAGCAGTTGAGGAGGATTCTTGACATATAGGCATCAGAAGACATTTGGTACATACCCTGGTTTTAGAGTTCTGCTGCATTGCCCTAAATTTGTGGGATCATGTACAGCTCTACTGTTTACTCAGGTTGCAAAAATGAACTGACCCAATTCAGAATGATATGGCATTTGTGGCATTTGTCGGAAATAATTTTCTCCTGTCCTGTTCTGCTACTTAGCAACATTTCCAAATTACATGCCATCTACTTCATGAGTAAATTCCCAAGTGAAATGTCAGACTTTATCTTGTATAGTGCTGCATGTAAGAAATCTTTATTTGCAGTCTCCAAGACAATCAACAGAATTAAGGAGAGTGGACAAAGTTTGTCTTCAATGCAGCATGCAAATAACATTCACCACCCTTTTTCACATCAGATAAGATAACTCACAATGTCTCATCTGGAAGCACAGATATAAAAATAAAAAATAAAAAAATTCAAACATTGCACACACAAGACTATGGAAAACAAGTAGATCAAGTAAACTGACTGAAAATATTGTGTACATTTACAATGTAGTATTTTACTCAACATTGCACAGGTTCGCTGTAATGACATGTGCCATGTTCACTACAGTGTTCAGACTGCCAGACACAACAGTTTGGTCTGAAAGGAGGGAAAGTGACAAAAGAAAAGAAAAAACTCTTTGAAAACAACATTTCAAGATTGAAAAAAGTGTTTTTTGTCTCACACAGCTATTCATCAGGATCTCAAAGGAAATTCACCTTAAAACAGAGCGATATGATCGCATGCAGTGCATAAAAAGATGAACACTTTATTACTAATGAAAGTTTCTGAAGACAAATGGCCTTGCAGGCTGTGAGGTAGCTTGTGTTCTTTTGGAAAACAATAAACACAACGTGTCATTATAAACTAATAGAATTAATGATTTTATATAATATAATTTCAGGTCATACCAGTCCAGGTGATATTGGGTGTGGTAAAGGTTGAGGAATAATATGAAGTGTAAATACTGTACATGGGGAATTTACTAAGTGCTCCTTTAAATCTTCATTTATATTTTCTGAAACTACAGCAGATGTTAACACTGGATTGTCTCTTCTACATGTCCAGATGAAATAAATTATAGAGCTGGGAAAATTACATTACATGTGAGATGTGAAACATTTTTTTTCTGAATGCAGTACCTGAAATGTTACAATTTGTTTTACGAGCACAGTTACAAAATCCAAATAATAGGTTGTAATATGAGATGTTGTCTCAGATAATGAAGAACAAGCTCCCACAGATATGGCAGAGCTGACAGGTTATAAAGTTGCTCAAAAATCAGTGCACACACAGACTAAATGTACATCCAGACATGTGTAATCATGTACTTCTCTCCCTCATCACATGTATGTGAGTTTGCTTTGATTAGCCGATAGCAATAGCTATTATAAAATAAATTGCTATGCATAACAATAACCAACACACAGACTGACATGTTTATAAAGTGAAATCACATTGTAAAATTCATGGGGAAAATGCTTTTGTAGTAGAATTTAAACCTCCCTTAGATGAGATTTGTGATTCTGTCATGACTTTAACTGTGAACTACTGGCTCAATTTGCAATATTACCCATGCTGCACCTGTAAGATTTTAATCCTTAATATGTACAAGCATGAACAGGCTGCTACAAACAGCGACTCTTCATCCTTTTTCCTCACATATGCACACATACACGCACACGCAGAAACAATGACCCCATCACACTATAACACCTGCATCCACCTGGTACTGTGTCGCCTACAACAGGCGTGAACAACAATAATGACTGCTACATCCAACGATCTTGCATACAATTAATATTACCAAACATTCAAAAAGCTTTCTCATTTCAACAAGATATGAGAAAATTACCCTAAACACAACAATAGTTTTACAACAGAGCAATAAAAGAGATACTTCAATAAACTGCAAAAAGCAATAATTATTATTAAAGAAATTGAAACCATGGCTGACTAGTGGACCCAAACAGAATATCACATCCAAAGACCGCCACACATACTACCTTATTGTTACCTAAAATATAAAAAAAATATGAAAAATGAAAAAGATATGAACTGTTTTAACCTACACATGGACACAGGCACTTCTGCAGGCATTACTGTTCCCTGAGGGTTTCCTCTTTCCAAGAAAATGTCAATACTCGTGAAATGTCAATCACCAAATCTTATTAGAGTCCGAAGCGAGGGCGAAAGTGTATTGAGTATATTGAGTGTGCTTTGCAGAGCTGCGAATCTATTTTATTTTGACAAAGCAGGTTGACTTACCATGAGGTTGTGCTGCAGCTCAAACTAACAGAGGGAGTCGGGGAAGCAGGAAGGAGGAAGTGATGTGAGAGAACGAGAGGCGAGGGGGGAAAAAAAGTACTGTAGTTGCGTGGTAATGATACTGTATGGAAGACTGAGGTAAGAGATTTGGGAGATGCTAGAGGAGGAGGAAGATGAAGAAAGAAAAAGAAGAATGGATCACTTTTCCATATTGCATGTGTAGCAGAATCCATCTTCTTAGGGAGCCAGATGTGCGTCATTCACATCAAACTTTCCAAATTAAAGGGCCACCTCACTCCTCTACTCCCCTCTCTAATCCACTCTCCATCTCTCTCTCTCTTACCATTATAAGTCTCTGTGTGTTTAATACACACACACACACACTCACATACTGTACTGTACATACATGCGCACACATTAACTTCTTCCTCTTCTTTTTTCCAAGGGAAGTTGCTGAGAGGGCTCATTTATGAGCAACAGCAATGTAGCCTTAGGATGCAAAACACATCTCTGCTGCCAGACGAGGCATTGTGGATTATCTTATCAGATGTGAAAAAAGGGGTGGTGAATGTTATTTGCATGCTGCATTGATGTTCAAATAGCAGTTTGAATGCTTCCTCAGCAGGGATGGTCTGTGATTGTATGGTTGGCGAGCAAACAAGTGTATCAGATGATATCAGCCTTGGCCTACTTAACTATCCTGGTTGAGTCTGTACCATAAAAACTTCACTGAGCTTATGCATACGTCTGTTTCCAACTCCACCATCAGCACTCCTCAGTAACATACGTATCTGTGCGTGTCCCGTGTGTGCGCGTTCCTTGACCCTGCGTCTGTTGCACTTTATGGCAGTAATATGTTAAGTACCTCATATTCCAGTCATAAAAAAGGTCTGTAAGTTGCTTGATGCAGTTTAAAGCTGCAGAGGTAATGCCGCAAATCACCCTCTGCTCTTGAGCCCGACACACACCAACGAAGACTCACACTTGATCCCAGTTTGAGTGGCTGCCAAAGGCCTTGTCTGCCTTTCATATGTACACAAAATGACAAGGGGGAAGAGGGAAGAGAGGACAGGACAGGAGAGGAGACAAGAAAAGAGGAACAGAAACAAGAAGACAGATGAAAGGAAAGGTGGAAGAAATCAAGAAGGAAACTTCAAGGAGACGGTAATAAGCAGTAGGAAGTGTCTGAATTGTAAATGAGTAGATGTCACTGTGACGAGTAGAGCAGCCGGATGGACACATGATGGAGCTTTCATCCCTCACCGTACTGTGTCATTGCCCCGTTAAACAAGAGAGCAAGAGATATATTTTTCTCATTTTAGGTCCAATTTGCCTGGGATTGGAGGGCACAAGATAAGTGAAAAAGCAGAGAGAAACACTCACCTCGAATCATTCTCTCTTTTTTGACTTTTCCATTGCATACGCTTACAGCGAGGAGACTAACTTTTCCTTTCTTTGAGGGAGTTCTCTTTAGCTTTGCCGCCAGATGAGGTTTGATACCTGCGATTCCACAGTTAATCCTGGTTAGAATTTAAATAGGAGGGAAATTATTGTCTTTCTCTCCCTTACTTCCATTTTCACTCAGAGGCGGTCTCCCTCTCTCAATCTTGCTCTCTCTCCTTTCTTCGGCACCAGGCGCAGGAAAAAGCCTGACCTCTGCGTTTTCTCCTGTCCTTAAGATTGGTTTTAAATACTCAGCAGATTAAAGCACAGGCATGAAAGCTCACATTAGCCATATATTTAAAAATCCCCCTGGCTGATAATCCATGTATTTGTCAGAATCAAACACAAGGGAATAGAAAAGGGACCAATGACATGATGAGTAGTCTGAGCCAGATGTATTGTGAAGGGGAATTAGAAGGAGAGAGATACATTTAGCAGAATGTGGCCCAAGAAGAAAAGTCCTTCAGGATGATTATTGAAATTCACTCAAGACTGGCTCATATGTGCGTTTGACAGGACAAAAAGGACTGTGGCAATTTTACGACCTCCGATGCCCTTCACTGTGTCTCTTTCACTCTCTCTGTCTCTCTCTGCTGTGCACACACACACACACACACACACACACATATATATGCTGTATATACAGTGACCTGTGATAGAGTGTAATGTGTGTTCTTCACATGTAGGATGTGTCATGGTAATTGTTACTATGTCATTAGGAAGAAAATGTTAACCTTCATGTGTCAAACTTAAAAAAACAACTATGGTTTTAAACCAAATGTGAAAATCTAAGTTTTCAATTTAAAATTTTCTAAAACAGTATAACTCATCAGCATGAATCAGTGACATAAATCTATAAATGAGCTTTTTCAATCATTCATTTATTCCTTGGATTTTTTCTTCTTCTCTCATCCTCATTGGATGCAGTCAGACATCCCTATTTTCTATTGTTACAATACAGTTTTTGCGCCCAATTGCGGATGTTAATTTTGATGTTGTTTTGGCATTACACTTTAAATACAAGAAGAAAATCAGAATAAAATGCATGCATATTTTTTTTTAAAAAACTAAGGAAATCTCTGTCCATGTGTGGCACATGTTGTGTTCTGTCTCTTCATATCTACGATATGTTTTACAGCAAATTACAAGGTCATTCTTACAAAAAAAAAGTGTTATTCATAAACAGTCCCTGCCACATCCTGGTTAGTGAAACCACTGCCATTAATTCGTATTTCTTGAAGCAGGCAAAAAGAGCTAAAGAAGAGAGATGAATACTCTGGGGAAACTGTGATGTGTAGGTCAAAAGGAAATCATGGAGCCTTTCACAACCACAGTTCACATAAACAAGCTGAATCTGTAAATGTCAATAAGCTGTTATAGTTAATTCAACATCATAACTTGTGTGACAAAACATATTGCATTCAATGCGAAGCCTCCAAGGTTGTGAAAACTACAGGACATTAATGTTTTTTTTCATTTTATTCAGCTCAAATGAGAAAAAGCTTTACTTTAATAATTTACAGACGAGAGAGAGAGCTTTCGATTCGGACAAAATAAGCTGTGGTGCAGTCTTGAATGGTTGTGACAGGAGGTGTTTTTTTTTTTTTTTTGAATGTATGTATTTTCAGTGTCAAAATCATTGTGGCGCTTTCGTTCGAAACGTTTTTGTGTTTCAAGTGAAACGTGTCAAAAGGTAAAAGGTTCTACAGCCAGAGTGGAGATTTATGTAGCTGCTGTAGCTTCATTGACATAGTGGTGATTATTATTATTGAATTATTATTAACATGAAGTTATTTTTTGCACTTTGACATTTGTAAATTTCTACTATCTTTGATAATTTATCTCTCTTACATGTTGATACATTAGATTAAATTGTGTTTAGCATATAAAAAAAGTTATAGCCCCAACCACATAAATTATTTTAAACACACTTTCCTGCTATCTATCAGCCTATCTCCATATGCATGATAGAGTCTTGAGCTGGTTATTGTATCAGGGCTGTTATATACGTCAGCTTAACACTGATGGCCACACTAATGTGACAGACCTCTCCGGGTTACATCTTTCTCTGCTGTGTTAAAAATCTTCAGCACAGCGGGGAAATGCCATATATTACCGAAAAACACACACACACATACACACACATCAAAAAGGTTTGCTAAAGAAAGCCAGTCCTATCCTATCATTTCTCTCCATCCCTCCATCCCAGCCTCTCTCATTCCTTGAACCAGCTTCTGACAGCGCACAATGCAGAGGTAAAATCATAGAGGCTTTTCCATATCTTTCTGTCTGTGTGTGTGTGTGTGCGTGTGTGTGTGCGCTATGCTTTTGGAGACAAAGACCCCTGCAGTAGGGAGTCCTGTGGGAAAGGCGTACGGCCGGAAGATGTGAGCGCGCCGGCGAGTGATAATGTCAGCTGGAGAGATACGGCGTGTCATTTTACACAACCACACATCAAAAAAAGACAGTGGGGGGAGAGAGAGGAGAAGACAGCATGTCATTTGTTTGCTTTGATACAAGATCTCACCAAGAGAGGGACTGGAAGGCTCTGCAAATGCATGTGTGTGTGTATTTGTGTGTGTGTATGTCTTTTTGACAGCATGTTTGTAAGTCTTGCATGCGACCAGATTAAGGGATAGGATTTCAGTGGCATCTCCTAAATGCCATGTATTTAGTTGCATCCAAACATATGTCATGTGCAGAACTCCTGAACCTGCATGGAGGCCGGTCGCAAAAAAACGGCCAAACACACACACACACACACACACACACGGCTGCTTTTTAACCTCTCTATTCCTCCTCTCCATTTTCCCTTGAGTCCCAAATTTCTACCAATACATCAGAAAAGACGTAGATGTACATGTTTCTTTGGTGCATCACTGCACTTGAGAAGCATGTGAGTGTGAACACATGCATCTTTATGTGTTTAATGTTTAAGGATTTTTTTTTTAAATTACAAGATATAAATATTGTATTTCCTAAGAAAGTTAAAATACATTAATATGTGTGACTGTGGAAATCCTTCTCTGTCTGGGATTTAACAGCTACTGGGGTAGTTAATCCTTCTTCCATTAAAACATTTCTTTCTTAGGTAAAGAAAGTTATTTATTTATTTATTTATTTTGTGGCAACAATTTTCTGCAATGTTTCTCTCGCTTATTTCATTCGCTCTTCACAAACAGCGTTCGTTTTGGTGCAAAGGTGAGCTGTGAGCCACGTATCGGTTCAGGAGACATGTTCCTGGACTCGACTGTTTGGTATCGAATTAGATCCTCTCCTCTCTCTCTGGCTGGGGAAAAATGAAGAAATGTGTGTGTGTGTGTGTGAATGTGTGTTAAAACAGCTTGTTAACACATATGCCACTGCCTCAGCCCAGGACTCCTAATTATTCCCTTCCAACTAAAGGCCAAGACAGGGACAGAGTAGTGATAAACACATTTTCTTAGCACGTCTCTCCCTGTCTGCGCGTACATACATGTGTGAGGTTGCGGTTGTGTGATGTGAAGCAGCTGTGACAGTAAACATGTTTATGAGTGGCTAATAGAAAGCAGGTGGTGATTGGCTGTGATCCTCCCAGCAATCAGTGTTATTCGGAGACTTGTGCAGATGCCACTGTATGTACTGAGGCCACATATACACAAACACACATTGTTCACATGTACATGTACTGCAGGAGATGAAGAGTAGCTCTGTATAGATGTACTCAGTCATATATTATTGTAATACACCCAGCCCTCAGATGACTTTGGTGTTTTCTGAGCCACAGTCTTGCTGTTGTCTTTGCATAACCACAGAGGCAGCAGTGGTATGTTTGTGTTTGTGTGTGTTTGTTTATGCGTGTGTGCACCATAAGTGTGTGTGTACGCTTTCTTCCCACTTTTTTTTTCTTCCTTTATTTGTAAACATGCACACTCATATGTGTACCAGAATGGGTGTGGACACATACGAGCATGTTTGTGAATGTTTGGATAATTTGGTCTGCGTGCATTCCCGCTCCGGATCTGTTTATTTGTATATGTGTGTGTGAGAGTGTGTATTATTTGAGGGCTCTCTTCGGATTTGACTCTCAAGGCATTGTGGGGGATTTTGTAGGGAGTTGTTTGTAAACACCAACAGCAGTAACTTTTCTTTTATTTGTAGCTTTATTTTATGACATTATTCCCAGATGGCCGCTAAAACTCACAGTTTGTTAATGCGTCTACCACACACTCTGCACTCCCTCGCTCACTCTCGACAAACACATATGCTTTTGCTCTCATTACACAAACAAACAACGCAGTCTGTAGAAATGATTCAGTCAGGAATGAGTAGTGAAGAAGACTTTTTCCAGCACCAGAATCACCTCTTTTTTTTTTTCATTCATCCATCCAAAGCACCGTGTTGAACAGATCAGATTGAGTTATTCAAGTTGGTGGCAGCAGCTTTTTTTTTTCTCATTTTTTACCAGCTCTGTGACACTGTGGGTGAGCAGTCCCATATTTCTCTTTAATTAAGCCAGGGAAAACCTTGTAGTACAGCCAACCCAGCTCATGTAGCCACTTATGTTTTAATTTAATTACCTGTCCACTTTGATAATTATTCCCCCTGATTAACAGGGAGAGAAGGGTTCCTAAATGGGAAAGGGAGATGGGTGAGAGGGCCAAACAGCATTTTCCTCTTCTCACCAAGAAAAAGAACAAAGGTGTTGACTTAAGATGTCCAAGGCTGGATCTGTTTTGATCCAGTTTCATACTTGGCCCGCTTCGGCTTGGCTTTATTCACGCTGTGCAGAACT
This sequence comes from Pampus argenteus, assembly GCA_036937835.1. Lineage (NCBI taxonomy): Eukaryota > Metazoa > Chordata > Actinopteri > Scombriformes > Stromateidae > Pampus > Pampus argenteus. The sequence goes on along the minus strand of CM072863.1, from coordinate 7,574,140 downwards.
CTGAGTCCCACCGAGGTCCCTGCGCTCTGTTTGATCATGTGATTTTATGCAGCCAAAGCCATGAGCCAAAATAGACAAACAACAACAAACAATTTTTTTTTTCCCAAACAGGCAGGGGTGATTGATATCATCATGGTGGAAATGTCAACAGTTACACAACAACAAGCACAAGGATGATTCAGACTCTATTGTGCATCTGTTATACACACACACATATATATATATGTTCACTTGTAGGATGCAGGTTGTTTGTTGTTAAAAATGCTTAATGTGCTTCACTTATAAACTTTCTTTTAATACCAACGTCTGATTTTTGTAGATCAAACTCCAAAGTGCACCCTCATGATAACAGCCACTTAGAAAAGCATCACTCATCACCCTCCGGTTGTTCGCATTAGCACCCGTCAGTCCTTTGGCGATTTATTGTAGACATATTACAAAAGTGTTCCCAGCTAAATTTGTCAGCCTTTAGAGGTGAGGTGAGCGAGTTAAGAGTACATATGGGTACTCATATACACTCACACACACAAACACACACACAAACATTTGCACACAGATGCACATATTTTAACGATATTGATCACACTAATGATTGTGTTGTGATTTAGTGCAGTCATGGCCCATTGTTGGGTGCTGCTGTGATGAACTGCCATCATTTTCCAATGGTAAAAGCTGAGATAGAGAAAAGGCAGGAGGGCAGAATCCCTTTTAATGACTAACGCCAAATTATTCCAAGATCTTTCTTTGAGTTATGGCACTCTTTTTTTTTTTTTTTTCTTACTTTTTTTTTTTTTTTTTTTTTGCAGCGACAGGTATGATGTAATTCCCAAATTTCATCAGAGACACTAATCTCAACACTGATTATGCTGTCAATTAGTAAATGAATGTGGCGGTTAGGGGGGAAAAAATGGTAATAACTCTGCAAAAGGAGTTGTCAAGCTTCCAAAATACATAAAGGACATAGTGAGGTAGGCAGACAGTAAAATTTGTCCAATCACAATATAACTGTCTATTTGCAAGGAAAGTGAACCCACTTAAACTGATTTTACTCTTATTTTTATTTGTTGAATAGAGCATTTGCCTAGATTGGAATAAATCTTTTTTGGCATAAATCGATATAAGCACTGAAATGTGTAAATGATTAAAGTTATATGACAGTAAAGTCTGTCACGAGTAAATGTTTTACATATTCACAGACACATGTTATACTTTTGAACTTTTGCTGTATTTTTCTTGTGCTGTGTAGAGGCATATATATAATGTAATTGAGAAGTGTAGTAAAGGCAAGTATTTAATAGCAGACTAGTTCTGTTTGGATGATCTGCTTTGTTTCTGACGGTTTCTGAGCTCAAACTCCATGCAGGCCAACATCTGTTCCTCTCTGCCTCCACAATAGCACAACTCAGCCGGGATGCAAAGAGAGGTCAAAAGATCAGTGCCTTCCCCTCACACACACACACACACACAGGGAGAGAAAGAGCAAGAGGGAGCGAGAGATACCTCTCCACCGGCTGCTGTTTTCTTATAGTGCGCCAGAGCTTTGCGAGGATAGGGCAGAGATGAAAACGCGCACCTGCTTTAGAGTCATTACGGTAGCGCAGTAAACTGTCCCCCAGCAACACACACTCTCCACACTCGCGCACACACACAGCTCCAGTGATTCAATCCTGATTTCCAGCGAGCGAGCAAGCAACAGACGGGATGCCAAAAAGTGCGGACCGGTGGAGAGGTTTTACGCGCTGAACAAGCCTCCCGAAGAGATAGGCAGGGGAAGCGGACGCAGCAAAACAAGACGAGAAGCTGCGCTCGTTTCTCCGCGGCAACTTGCGCACAGTGCCAGAGTTTTAGCGGCAGCATTGTTCTGACTTCACTCCAGAGGGGCCACTCCGAGGAGAGAGGACGCACACAAAAGGGAAAAGGAAAGGACTAACGAGCACGCTTTGTCGTTTAAAGTAATGGCTGTGCGATCTTAGATCCTAGATTTCTCTGTCTCTCTCTCTCTCTCCTCTCTGTTTCTTTACATTTTTTTTTTTTTTTTACATTTTTTTTTTCGTCCCGTCGGTTTGTGTCCCCCTTTGTCGCCGTGAGAGAGTGGACGCGCCGGGGGTTTGAGGAGCAGAAGCGGGGCTGTCCACATGGTCCAACCACTGGCGTGAAAGTTGACTTCTTCAGAAAACAAGAGAACAGGTTGATGCATTATCTACACTTTCTTTTCCCCTTCCTTTTTTAAAACAAAAAAAAAATCTTCCTTACTCTTTTCCTCACTCTGTGCTCTGTGAAACTTTCTGATACACACATTAGTCTACCAAACGGCAAAAAAAACAACAACAGAGAAACACATTGAACTCAACTTTTCATCGCACATTGTTTGCGGGACTCAGTCTAATAATCTAATCTAGTATTGAAGGGTAGATTAAACACACTCGGAGTTTGTCCTCTTCAGACTTCCCTCCGTCCATGTTTCATTCTAACTTTTGGAGTATTTGAGCAGGAAACTTGTCAGCCACGTTTTTAAAAAAAATCCTCTTTGAAGTAGTTGTTTCCATATTTTCACTTTCTTTTAATAGAGAGAAAATCGACGGTGGGCGATGGAATAAGTTTCTCTCTTCGACACTTTCACACGTGTTATATACACACACACACACTGGTAGTTTTTTCTCTCCCCCTACAGTCAAATCAACATTTATTTTAATGGCATTTTATTTCACCTCTGATGATTTCTAGCAGCATATAGTTTGGTGGACTGAGTCTTCGCTCATGAGACAACAGAAAGTTTTCCTCGCAGGTTAGGACCAAGATGTCGGGAGTGGATTTGAATGGAGACAACATGCTTTTAACTTCCCGTGTTAATAATACCTGTTGTTAAAGGATTTGATAATAAACACCGACACAGGTTACGCGGTGATAATTTTACACATCCGTCTGAGAATAGTTTTGTAATCGACCTGCTCAGCCGTTAAACCTTGCCTTTAAAAAAAAAAAAATATATATATATAAATATATATTTTGTTTCTGATCATTAAACACTAACGTTTTAAATGAAATGAAAATAGGCATTACAGCCCTGACTGCTGATAATAGACCCCTTGTCTTAAGAAAAGTGGACATTGTCAGCAGGTCAGGGGAACAATACTTTCTTTTCAAACGATTTTGACTTTTGAAATCTGAACCGCTTTGTGTGACCTGAGTTTTGATGTTTGATTTTTCATGTTACCGGATTAAAAAAACAAAAAAAACAAAACATATATATACATACATATATATACATATATATATATATGTGTGTGTGTAAAAAGAAAACATTAGTATATGATACGTTTGAATGTCTCAATAGCAGGTTATTTGAAAGGTTAAAAGTTGAATCCCATTCTCAACGGTGAATATTAAAGCGGATCTAACCTGCAGGGCTGCGCACACTGAGCGTTGCTGTATTACAGCAGTGATGAGTCTTAATCTATTTTCCACTGTTCACAAATTAAGAGTGCTTTCACGAAGCGCTGCTTATCCTTTTTTGATGATAAAATATAAAATGTATTTCTACATATTTCGGCATAGCTTTGACAATACCATAAATTTAGAAATTGAGGGGGTTGGAGTCTGTACAAAAACCTCTACATGACCCATGCTTTCCCCTTATTTTTGCAGTCATAAACCGCCTGAAAGGAGGCCTATATACCACAAAGGATTTTTTTTCCTAGAGTAAAAGAAAAAAACTTTCTACCGGGACTATGTTTTTTTTATACATATATATATATATACATATATATATATATAAAATAACATATTGTAATGAAATGAAAACAGTTTAAATTTGCATTTTATTTGCGTATCCGTATAAAATACACACAGTACGTCACACTACACAGTAGCAACAACTTCATTGTTGTAAAAAAAAAAAAAAAAAGTTGCTTTTGTTATTTGTAATAAAACTTCCATAATCAAATATCAAACATCAGCCAGAACATTCCCACATGTCACATGAACTTCAGGTCCCGCATGATGAAAAGCTCCAGACACAAAAAAAAGAAAGGAAAAAAAAAAGGAGGGAGAGATGAAATGACAATTAATTGCTGTTAGTTGTCTGTCATTGATAGAAAAGCATACAGGCCGTGTGACGCGGACATTATTGCCCCTTGATTGATGGGCGCCGGAGCATTTGGCATAATTAATTTTATTTACTGTGTCCTCTCTCTCTCTCTCTCTCCTGTTGTGTCTCCCTCCTCTCTCTCCCTCTCTCTCTCTCTGTGTCCCTCTGTGGTGGCATTTTCCGCAAACGCGATGACACAGTTTTAATTGCACTTTAATAGAAGATCCAGCGGGAATGAAAAAGCTCTTCATCACGTTTTATGACCTTGTCACGTTTGTGGTGTCAAGACAGGAAAGCAGGTATTTTGTGCTGGCTGGAAGCCTCGAGATGTGAAGTGTGTGTGTGTGTGTGTGTGCAGAATTTAAATATGAAAAGTTAATTTCGCTTAGAAAAATACACTGTAAGTCACAAGAAGATGCACTTTAATGTTTTAATGTGAAACACAGCGTCCACTCAGCCTCATGTTGCACTTTATTTAAATAATCAAAATTAGATTAGAATTTTAAAATTGTGTTCATCACTTAATTTGGACTAAGACATAATAGGATGCATGCATTTTATATGTCTATCAGAATACCCCTCACTATTTAAATAGTTTGGAAATTGCACAGTATCTCAGTTAAATATTTTCTATAGACTTATCTAATATATTTTAAAATTAAATTATTACCTGGAGATAATTTAAAAAAATAATTCAACCAATTATGGTCTAAATGTTTAATTTCACTTTGGTACAGTAAAGGCTCAGCAGATGGGACGTTTCAGTTTACATAATGATGTTTGGAGTTGCTGGCTATGATTTCTTAACAATTTTGATTTGAATTTAATCATTTATATTTATTTAGTTATTTATTTTTATTACTTGAAACAACCTCCGATATTCACTTGCAAACCTTAAAAAAAAGAAGCAGTGCAACTCAGAAATAGCGAGGCAGAGCTGAAGAATGGAGGAATTGATCTTTTTGATTTCTTCTTCTATTCTAACATTGTATCATTTACTGACATTGTAAAGTTCTCATTTCTATGTAGGGCTTTGCTCCTTGATAGGCTATTACATTAATGACAGGCTTTTCATGAAAATATAATAAGGAGACTATGAAACAAAAGAGTATTTGAGAGTCAGAAGTAGTTATTTGGGGAGGAGAAAAAAAAAGAGTGTATGTGTGCAGGAAACCAGAGGTGTCAGAGACAGATTGACTCTCTGCTCTCTCTCTCTCGGCTATTGTGTGTCTGTGTGTGTGTTTGCCTCAGCATTGCCACTCTTTTTCATCTGAGTTGCTTCAACACTTTTCCTTTTGCTTTTTTTTTTCCCCTCCTCTCGACAGCTGTGTCTTTTCCATGTCCTGTTTTGTTTCATTGTTTGAGTTGCTCATATGCTGCTGAGAACAGTTTTTTTTTGTGTGTCAGTTTTCAGACTCTCTCACTTCTCCAGCAGATGACTGTTTTTTGTTATGCTTACTGACACATAACTTAACTGATGATTTTCAGCTTGGTCCTGTGTATGTGACTGTGGGCCATGTATGAGACTGTCTACAGGCAATAATGGCTATGCATCTCGTGCGCTTTAAACCCCCTTCAGCAGGATTAAAAGCCACCAACATGATTGTGTTAGTCCATAAACTCACTCAGAGAGTCCTTACCTCCAGCACGAGCGCATGTGAACATATGTGTGGAAGAGTGTATGTATCTGAGTGCGGGAGTGTGTGTGTGTGTGTGTGTGTATACGAGAGTGCTTTTTTCCTCAATTCACCTGTCCTGCTTGAGTGGAAATGGACAGTATTTGAAGTTTTTAAATGTCCTGTGCGTCGGTAGTGTTGATGGCTCGCCTGTCCGTCTCTCCATCTCTTGTGCTCTGTTCATTAAAACCCTCCTGGTATCCCAAACCCACAAGTCTGAGTGGGCTTTTGGCTCCAAAGTGATGTTGAAGAGCACCCGTATACGACACTGCTATACATGTAGGATTTGACCTGGGACAGATACTACACAGATTTACTTCTATCGCAGCACTTAGTGCATTACCTGCTTAAAATCTGAAATGGTTAAATTTCAATATCCTTTAGACAGGCTTTGAGGAAAGGGGAAAAAAATGTTTCTGTGCAGGGAACAAAAGCATGTTTTTAAATGAAATTATTTCAAGTGTTGGTCCTGAAGCTGCCGTTATTTCAGCGTGTGCGTGTTGGAACTGAACATGTGTGTTGGAAACACTGTAGGAAAAGAAAATAAGATCATCTACAGGTTGTAACAATTGTGCAATTATGTGGTAAAATGAAACATATTTTAATTAGGTGTATCATTGATTTTCACAGAATAAAATGGTTTTCTTTTCCAATGATACAAAATGATGGAGAAAAAAAAAAAAAGAAAATCTACAAGCCTCCATATGCAATCACTGAATACGCCATTATAATAGCAATTACTGCTTGTTACCTCCTTAAAAAAATGTTAATGAAATATAATTGACAAATTAATGGATTAAATAAAGGTGTTATTGCACATGGGCAGCCAGCAAGTGGGGCGATGTTCTGGTTGTGTATTGAAGTGATTGACTGCACAGTGAAACTGCCGCCACATTGCTTTAGACTGAGGTCTGATTATACATGTGGTTCTAATTGAACCTGTTATTTAGGAGAAGTTAAGGGGTGAATACTTGTGCGTGTGTGTGTGTGTGTGTGTGTGTGTGTGTGATGAATCCCACATATTTTTCAAAGATGAGATGTATTTTTATGACGGGTCAGAAGGCAGTGTTGTACCGTGAAGTTGCACGACATCAGGGGAGGAAAGAGGAGGGAAGATGCCTTTAAACGTCTTTAATAAGTTGACCACCTGAGAGAGAGAGAGAGACATATAGAGTGCATTCTGATGTCTTTTGTTGCGTCTTTTCAAAGAGTCTTTGCATATGTGGTGACAGCCGCCCCGCTCGCAATCACAATTTAACTCTCCAAAATGTATTCCCTCTGATTGATAAGGTAAAAATGTTTGCTGAGACAGTGGTCATTCCTAAATTCTTACAAAAATGTATGTGTGTGTGTGGGGTGGCTCTGTGGCAGGTCGGCTCAGAGATCTTTCTCCAGCTCCAAAGAGCATCGGTCCATTAACAGCTGATGGATGTGGGAAGGAGTGACCCAACAGGTCCAAGCGGAAGGGACTGTTTCCTACGGGCAGGGTGGGAGGAAGCACAAGAGGGACGGAGAGAGAGAGAAAGAGAGATAGAACATATGAGTAAAAAGGCTAGTAGAAGCGAGGGAAAACTACAGTCCAGGGGTTTTAGGCGTGGGTCATTATAGCTGAGGAAGCATTAGATCAGCCTCTCCAGAGTGCGCTTGGCACCTGAGGCCATGGCTGGAACGGAGAGCTGGAGCTGAAAGGGAGGGCTGTGGCTCTGGAGTCTGGAGGAATGAGAGCACATCGTGAAGTAAGACAGTGGGGCTTTCAAGTTTGATTTCACAGACGGGGAGAAAAAATCACGGAGGTCAAGCGCAGCCAGGTAGAGACTGTTAGCAGTAGTAAAAAAAAAAAAATACACGAGCAGTGTTGTGTGTAAACTGAGAGAACGCCTGTTGTGTTCAAACAGAGCATCTTCATGAAAAAGCTTTCATCGGTCGTTGTGTCCCCTGCTAACTCTGCATTGCTTCTGACAGCTGTATTTGTGTTATGGATTTTCCTTCACTCTGTCCCGTCTCCCTTTCCTTTCCCCTGCCTCCCTCTCTCAGTAGTCGGCTCCCCTCCTCTCCATCGCCTCCACCCTATGACCTTTTGTAAGCACTTCATCAGAGAGCCGTTGGTGTTTTCTAAAGCGCTGCGACAAACTGACAGGGCAGCCGTCAATCGAGCGGAGAACCGAGGGAGCAGATCAGTGGAAAGCTTCGCTCAGAACAACAATGTGACTAAACTTTCTGCAGCACTGCTTTAATGTGTATTGAAAGGGTGGCTGTGAAGGGTAGGTGACAGCTGTGAAGCGCAAGACTCAGAGCGTTATGGATACACACAAATTTTTTTCACATTTCATAAACCATCTGACTGTAGAGAAGCGTTACATGGCTCTTGAGCGCTCGTTTGCCTGTAGCGCTGTGGCGGTAAAATCCACCGAGCGGAGGAGTAAATGCTGAGATTCACACAAGAGGAGGAGCGCAGGGATTTACGTCCAGGTCCATAAACTCAACCACAACATGACTGATCTGAAAAAAAAAAAAACACACCCCAAACCACTTTTACATTTTACACTCATATGAGTTCCTGATATTAACTGATCCTTTCATTTTTATTTATATCTTATATATAATATCTCTTTTTTTAGAATCTGAATATTTTGCTTCAACCGGGGATGACTGTACATTAACATATAAAGACAGAAAATTAGCAATGCATTTTTCCCTCTTGTCCCTGTTTCTTGCCATCCCGGACCGGGGGAGCTAATAACCATTTAAATGCATCTCATTATGTTTTCTAATCCGTAAAGTATCGGGATGTTGGCTAACGCAGGCGAAAGTGAGGCGGGAGTGTTGGCGTGCACTGCTCTTTTATGGTATTAGTATTTGTGGTATTAGTTCCGGGGGACATGGGATGCCTACTTAAGCTATTAGCATGTGAGGCGCTGTGGGATGATCCATCCCCTGACAGGACGAGCTGTTAACCAGTGTTAAATCAAATCACAATAGGCTGCCTGAGTTGACGGATTGACAGAGTTCTTAACATTTTCCTGGACCGCCCTTCCTTCCTCCCTCCTCTGCTGCATGTAAACTTATATGAAGATTTGTTGATGTTTGAAGGGAATAGAGCTTGGGAGTTTTCCCAAAACTCCTGGTAAAAAGAAATATTGAAAAAGAAGAAATATTTAAAGAATCTTTTCAGAGGTAAATATCATAAATGAGACGTGGCCCATAGTAAAAGATTACATGCTTTCACTGTCGCTGTCTGTCTTTTTCCTCCTGCTCTTCTGCTTTCTGCTTTGCCGTTACTCTCAAGGTGAAGAGGCTGTGCAGTCTTTGCCCAGTGGGGTGCGGACTCTATGGCTTCTATAGTGGCCTTTCAGAGAGGGGAGGAGAAGGGGGGAGGCAGGAGGGGAGGACGGCGACTGCTGGAGTCACTATCGGGAGTCTTGGAGATCGCTCACAGATGAGAAGGATGCTCTGACTCTCTGCGAGTGAGGATTGCGCTCTGCATGTGTGTGCACTTACTGTGTGTGTGTGTGTGTCTGTGCACATCCAACTACAATTAACTGTCAATCACCGGGTGACCCTCCACCCCTCTCCGCTTCAGACAAATTCCTCAGGTTTTAGGTTCTGTTTTTCAGACGGCTGTCGGAGAAGAAAAGCAAACAGGTCGTCACTTTCCCAACTTGTGTGTATTTTTTAGACAAGATTTCATTGTTGGGAAGAAAACAGGCTCTGTATGGTTTAATTTGCATTAGAGACATGTGTTAAAACAAAATTTAAACATGTTTAGACAGAGTGGTAAAGAGAGAGAGAGAGTGTTGAGTAGCTCGCCTTGGTTCATCAGTGGCTGTTTTTTCACTCTCTGGCTGTTTGCTGGGCATTGAAACTCTGTTAGCGTGTATGCGCATACACATGCGCGCCTGTGTGTGGTGGGCATTGTTGACCGAGAGACATCTGCCACTAGATTATTCCCAGCTGTTATCTGAATAATTGTGTAATCCCCCCCTCCTCACTCCCTCCCTCTTTTTACTCCCTCCTTCCTTCCCTCACTCCCTCCTCCTCCTTCCCCTCCTCTGCTCCTTTCTTGCCCCCACATCCCTTCTTTCTCCGAGTGATGAGACGGAGAGTGATGAGTCTTTTTTTCTGGGTGGCACTTTGTTGTTTTTTTTTTTTGTTGTTTTTTTCCAGGAGTGTTTATGAGTGTGTATCTCTGGAGCCACTGGTCACCGGTCATTGTCTGACATTTGTAGAAGGATTTGAGCCCCCTCCCCCTCTCCCCCCCCACTGCCTACACGTACCCACCTCCCTCCACCTCTCCTCTCCTCCTCCCGGTGGCTCTTGGGGAAATAAAAGTAGCCTAATCCTGCCAGATCAAGATTGCTGTCCACCACAGCTTTACCAGCCTGTGAATTAGAGCCAGCTCTCATGTTCCTGAGGAGAGTGAAGAAGGCAGAGTGTGTGTGTGTGTGTGTGTTTGCGTTGTGGGCCGTTGGCCTTTGAAGCAACGTTAGCTGTTTGCCGGCAGAATGCTGGTCAGGGGGTGAGAGGAGAAGAAAAGCACAGAGCGCTGAAAAACACAAAATAGAAGACGAGTTGAAAAGTAGAAAAAGTCTCACCGTTAAAGCCCAGTTAATTTTCAACAGGCAGCATGTAAAAATGTATTAATATAAAAATATATTAATCAATTTCATGTTAGGTAAAGATATTTTTAAATAATGTTTTTCTTATTTACATGTACCATATTTTTTTATTTTCAACTTAATATATTAATTCAAGTTTTAAAATGAAAAAAAAAAATACACAACTTTTAAACAAATTAATCATAATTAATTTTTTCCTGGATTAAAAGGGAAAAACATCATTCAAATGTACTGCTATTGCATTCTTACCGTTCTACTGTATCTACAAAGGCATGACGTTTAAACGTTTTTCCTCCTTCCGCAGAACATTTTTGTAGATAATTCAGTATATTGTATATGTGAACTAAAACATAATATGTATCAGGCCTTTTTGATTTAGTTTTTAACAAAGTCACTTCCCTCTATATACAGGGCTTTTCGTGTTTTCTAACACCACTCCTTGAATCAGGTGTCAAATGTATTGGAAAAGATTGTTTGTGTGTCACTCATAAGGCTATACTGTGACACACACTCACACACACAGCATGCGTGCCTGCAGTTGCCAGGGCTGCCTTCATTTTTAGTCCGCGGTTGGTCGGAAAGTGTTCTTTTCCCTGTTGGAGCTCCGATAGTAGCTGACTGTGAAGGACTCTAGACTCACACGTCTCTCTTTTCTACTTCTCTGTTGCACTTTCTCCTGTCCGTCTACTCCGTCTTTCCCCCGTCTGTGCTCTCCCTCTCTTTTTCTCTCCTTGTCATGCCTGTTGTCTCTAATTATCACAGCTCTGTGTTCCCTCAGCCTCTTCATTACATCCAAGCTGTCATCACAGTTTACCTCCAACATTCACTACCTCTCCTCAGGCTCCCATTTCAATACAAATAATTTATTCTTTATGGAGGAAATTACAAGATTCAATGCAAGGCCAATCAATAGCCATCTCAAAAGTCTTTTTTTTTTTTTTTTTAAATGACTAAAAATACATTTAGTTCTCCTTAAAATCTATTTGTTAAGTAGAATATTTTGCTCTCTTTGAATGCCAATGAATTTAACGTAGGGAGAGGCAGGAAATGTGAAAGACGGACATGTCGTCTGTTTAAAAAGATCACATTGAACTAATAGTACATTCACACATACTCCTCATAATTCTGACTTAAAAACTTGATGAATTGTGCTATTTTACTCTCACAAAGAATGATATTGAATGTGAGAGGAGCTGTGTTAGATTACAATGATAAATTGTATTCAATCCGTCCTGTGATTGTTGTGAAATGTGAATGTGATGTTTTGTCAGCACACCTAGTTGTCCCTGGCCAAAATAGATTGTGAAACATGGTGCAAAAAAGACTTTAACCCCAATCTTCTGACAAAAAACAAATGACAAAGAACGAAATATAACTGTTAATTTCTGCTTTGCCTCCCCTCTTTGTATTTTTTCCTTCGATATTCCCAGTATGAGATTTTCTTTTTAAGTATTTACAATCAGCAAATAATGGAGAAAACACAGTCATGTTTTTGTCAAGGACTAAGAGCATTTATTACCAGGTTGAAAGGTGGCCATTGGCTGTTGGATTAGCAGACAGCACAATGCCCATTTGCCCAGTGAAGGTCAGCTACACCGTATGCAACCTGTAGCCTTAATCGGCAACTTCTGCTGCTGCAGGTTTCCATTGTCTAAAGGTCAGTCAGGAACAGTGCATTAGCCTCGAAATACAGTCAGCATAAACAAGGGAGGAGACTAAGGGAGGAGTGAAGGACTAAAGTACAAAAAAGAGGACAGGAGGGAGGGTGAGTGGCAATGAAACTGGCATGCTTCGTGGTGTCAGGCAGGCGGACGGCTTCTGGGGGCTTTGTGAAAAAGTTTGCCTGTGAAACTTTGCTGAAGGCTGGGTTTGGTTTGAGCAGCTCCTCCAGGGGTTGACTCAGGGAGTGGGTGGTGGGAAGAGGAGGAGAAGGAGGAGGTGGGAAGGGAAGGGAAGTGAGAAGTCAAAGTAGAGGAGGAGAGGGGAGCAGAGAAAAGAGAGCAGGCGTGCCGTCACATTTGTCCGTTGTTACGGGACGCGGGCCTTTAGTCGCTGATCTAAGAAACACAACTCCAGGCTCTTGCCCCCTCTTTATCCCTCCCCCTCTCCTCTCTGTCCTTTTTCTCTCTCCTCTCTTTTCTTCCGCCGTGCCTCTCCGTCTGACTCTCCCTTACAGTGGGTAGCTTTCGACAGCTCTGCGCTGTGGTTTGAGCGCTGGTTATTAACATACAGTCTGTATCCGTGGAACAGTGGCTAGGCCTATTTGCTGGTAATGAGGATAGGGGGGCCTGTGCTGTATAGTAACTTGTTTGACCTCCAGTGGCAGGGTCAAGTTCATCCCTAGGAGGTGTAATTCTCTCCCTCCACAGCCCAAACACATGACTGCACCCTGGAGCGGAGAATGTGTGGGGGGGAGGTGGAGCAGACCGAGGTGGCTCTCTTCATCCTAAATTTGAATCTCTCATCCCCTTCTCTGCTCTCTCCTTCCTCTCCCTCGTCCCCCTCTCTTCCCACAGGGTTAATTGAAGGGGAAATTGATAGTTCTGTGTGGTAATTGTGGCTTTGAGAATTCTCTGTCTCCCACGGAGAAAGATGAGGGCAGCTATACCAAAGACAGGATGACGTGTTGTAAGAGAAAGAGAGAGAGAGAGAGAGAGATATGGGTTGGGTGTAGGGGGCAGATGGAAGAACAAATAGTATAGCCCCTACACCTTTATCGCACCCCTGTGAGGTCGAGGTTTGATTGGTTATTTTGGATATGTGTTGATTGGTTGATGTCGAGCTCAAACATCTGTGTAAATTTACTAGCTACTAGGTTTCTAATAATCATTCAATTCATTATCCAATCACAGAGATTCACCATACTACTCTGTATCCTCACTGATTCTCCTTTTAATTCTCTTTTTGAAGCCCACTCCCTCCCTCCAATCCTCCCTTACCTCCCCGAGGAGTCGGGGATGGACAGATGAGTGGAGCGCACTGTATCTGTTCGGTTCTGCTCTGCTGCTCGCTGAAGTAGAGAGAGACAAACTTATATTCCAGCGCTGAATGGACTCTCTGCCTCTCTCTCTCTCTCCTTCAAGAGGGGCTTTTCTTTCCCAGGGGCAGAGCTTTATAATTAGTATTCTTCCAGAAATAGAAAACTAGTTTTCTGAGGTGAAGTCACCCTCTGATGTGTCGTTTTTTAAGACAGCAAATTTGAATGGATACGGAGTGAAGTGAAATCTATTATATACTGTGTATCAGGGAAATCAATTTTCACCACCACCTGCCACGTACTAGTTTCACTTTTATTTTTTTAAGCAAAATTAAAATCTTCACATAACAAAAGAAGTCGATCAGATTGGCATTTCGCTCTTGTAGTAACTGCAGGTCTTGTTTTAGCTTCTGGCTAAGTTGTTTAGTCTCACCTCCGGCCATCCCAAGGCTGTCACCCAGGCAACGTTGTATGTATGAGCGTCTTTATATTATTTAATTTTCTTCATCGTGTGTTAAAATTTGTCAGTGTATTAATTTCTCTCTTTGACTTTATCGCTGCCACTGGTTCAGTTTTTTTTTTCCCTGCTCTGTTTTTCCCACCTCTTGTTTCCCCTTTCAGCCCCCCTACACTCCCCTCTGTTTCTCCCCACTGCTCTCCTTTCTCTTCCCCTCCTCCCCCCCTCCCCTCCCCTTTCGCTTTCTCTGTCCGTTAATGAGAATGTGTTAACGAGAAAGAAAGATCTATTGGGTATAGCACAATTTATCAGAAAGGCAGAGGTTTGGAAATAAAAAAGGCAGTGGGCCCTTCAAAGAAGTCCTATTCTTGTGGTTGTGAATGTTTGATGAGACAGTGAAAAGTTCCCCCTCTAACGTCATGGTGTCTGAACAGAAGAGAACAGAACCGTTCTAATCACGCCGCACAGAAAAAAAATGACTTCCAACCCGATTTAATTAACTGATAAGAAACGGCTTCAAATTAATTTTTCAAGGATGTTAGATTTTGATTAAGAAAGTCCTAAAAGAAATAGACGAATAATCAATTTTTTAATCAACTTACTCAAATGGTAACTGGTTAATATGATAATTCTAGCAATTAGGGCAAATATTGTCGAGCAGCAGTTTCTATGCATCCTGTTAAAAGAATTATAATATCTTTACATCTAATTATCATGGTTATTTAATTTTTTTTGTATGGCTACCTCTCAATTTTACCGTTCATTTTTTTTCATCTGCCATTATAGGGATAATGAAATGAGAAGTTGGAAAGCGTAATAAAATGAAACTTTTATAAGGGTCAACCTGAATGGGGCTTTTCATGCACTCTGATTGGATAGATATTTAGGAAAGGGAAAGGGGGAGTTGTTCAGAATGACATTATTTCTGCTGGTTTTACATGCAAAGCTGAGATGGATCTTTAGATGTGTGATTCTTTTATTTCGTCAGCAGATTAAAGTAGCTAATAGCTCCTGGCTTCTCTGCGTGTATCCTGGCTTATTCATAAGCAGGTATAAGCCCAGCCATGAATATCCTCACTGTTTCTAATGCACAAAGTTTCAAATTATCTATTCGGTTAGAGGAGAGCGAGAAAAAAAAAAAAAAGGATTCAGCTTTGATTGAAGGAAAGATTGAGCTGTTGTTCACCTGCTAGTGGCCAAAAATGTGTACGTATGTGTGAATGTGTTTCTCTAATTGGACAGGTATTGTAGTGGAGGTGAAGAGGGGCCAGTTAAAGAAGGGAGGAGGGAGTGCAGAGAAAGAGCTGGCAGGAGGTCGGGGGCTTTAGGAGAGCAGCGGACAGACAGAGTTCTTTACTTCAAAGAAGGCTTATAGTCTGGACAAACGCTAACTCTGCTCACATACCATCGCAACACACACACACACACACTTGACACATTCACATACAGTGGCCAGCCTCTCTGTTTTGCCTCTCATGAGATGAATGTTCATCCCCTCTCACACTTCCCTCTCTGTGTCTCTGTACTGTAACCCTGAACATCAGTGGAGTCGAGCGTTCAGAGGGAAATATTGACAAAGCGTTTGGAGAGATGGAACGGTTCCTTTAATTATATGCTGCTCTTATCCATTGTGTTACTGTCTGGCTGCTTACTCACACATATGCTGATCAGCTGAATAGGTATTCCTAGCACAAACCCCTGTATTGAGCGTACATATTCAATTAGCAAAACTCATTAGCAAAACTTGGCATTTGTTGTTGTTTTTTTTCCCCCTCCTTGCACAGAATTAATGGTTTTGATATGCTAATTAGCGGGTAATTTAATTTCAAAGGCCTCAATTAACAGCAGCGTTGTGGACACGAGGAAGTTAAGCAGCGTAATCTAATTTGCATTAGTAACGAGCAGGGAGTAATTAGTCTCTAATTAGCCACTTCAGACAGCACTTGTGTTTACTTTCCTAATGAAGTGGAGGGGCTTTTTTTTTTTTTTTTTTTTTAAACAGTGGAGCCTGTGAGTGTGTGTGTATGTGTGTACATGTTAGTGTGTTTATGAGAGTTTGCGTGTTTCTGTGTGTGTGTCTGCTTTTTTTGGTGGGGAGGGGGGTTCGGGCACCAGAGGGAGAGTGGCATATGGCTTACAGTTTGGTTCCACTTACACACATGGGCACCCCCCTACATACACAACACACAATTTGCCGTGCAAATGAACACACACGGAGGTCAGACTCTGCCATCGTATGTGATTAAGTTCATTGAAACATCTCTATGAGCTCTCTTACACATACGCAAGGTATTGATTATGTTTGTTTGAGTTTTTTTTTTATCTTGATAGTGTTTTTTTTCTGTGTGTGTTGCAATAGCTTGTAATATTTCTACATTTCATTTTCTGTATATTGAGGCACTTTCTGATTTTTTTTTGCATTGTGGAGAGTATAAAGTCTTGTGTGTGACATTACAAACCATGGTTGATAGTCAGCGTAAAGGTTTATTTCTGGGATATGGGTGCCTGTGTTCACAACGTAGAAAAATGAAGAAAGATAAAGTAAGATAAATAGACAGCCTTATGGCACACTGTATTTTATTCCTTTCATTACAATCTTTTAAATGATCTAGGGGAAAAATCATAAGTATATCCTAAGCAACACTCAAGAAAAATAGTGCACAAATTAAATACAACTTTTTCAGGGATGAGCGTTCCAACAGTTTGAACTTTTCCATTCACTGCCGTGTCAAACACAAGTTGAAAACAACAGGCTTCCTCCTGGGCTTTTTTTTTGGGAACGGAGACGGGGTGGAAGGGTTACGGGGGAAAGGCATAGCAGAGTTTTAGGGGAGGGGGGCCAAGCAGCTGCCCTATTAGTCCAAATCTGTTGTTCAGAGGAGGTGGGAGGAGGTGGAGCAACACCACTGAATTATCACAAAGGAAAGCACACACTTTTTTTGCACTTTGTGTGCAAAGAAGGCCATGTTCTCAGATTATGCCACAAATTAACGTACGTTTAACCCTGAACACCTCTTCGAGTGCAGATTTTGTCTTAGTTTTACCCATAATCCACTGCATAGGACAGAGGAGACCACGGGGACCCCATTAGCTGACAGCCTTAGTGATGGGAAGGCGTTTTTCCAAAGACTTTTCCCCAACCTTCCCTGGGAATAATAAGAGAGGTCAGAAAGCTGGGTGACTTCCTGCCGCAAAGAGCGGGGTCAGAGCGCTGGTTGGCAGAAGTAGTCAGCGCTCAGCGGACATGACTTGGAACACACTCTCACACACACACACACACACTGAACAAATGGCAGCCCATAGTGTAGAACCTGTGTGATTTACACTCACCAAGAGCAGAAAGCTGGAAAGAAGTCAATAAATATAATGAATGAAGGCGCTACAGTGATTATGAGCCTGTTTCTAACACTGACCTCTACCCATATGCACATACACACAGATTTATAGGCACAAACATCCACAGATACGCACATACGCACACAAACACTCACACCCATAAATAGGCAACTGATTTACAAATGAGCTGACCTGTGTGTTGGCCTTGCTCTCAGATAGGCTCACACCCCCGCCAGGATGCATAAATCACAATGGACATGCATATGCATGAGCATCTGAGGAGGGGGGAGAAGTGTGTGACTGCATGTGTGTATGTGCGTGTGAGCACCAGGCAGCAGTGTGTGTATCGATCATTGAGGCTTAGTTAAGTGCCTTTTATTTCATTGAGTTAAAGTTAAGGACCGCGGACAGGCCTCTCTCCAGCGTGTGTTGCCTTTGAATGGAGAGAAAGCAAGAAAGAAAAAGAAGAAAGAAAGAAACTCTTAACTGTTCTCTTTTCTTCTTTTTAGTAGTATCTGGGGATAGCACATCACATTAATGGACCCGAGATGACGTTTCACGTCTCTTCTGTCTCTGGAAGAAGTGGTTTTGGTGTTGGACCTTTGCCTGATGTGTGTGTGTGTATGATGTGAGCTGCTTTAACCTCCTCTTGTTTTATGGACTTATACATGGCTCTGGATCTCACTGCTGCTAGATTAATTTACACACCACTCACACATGCTTGCCAAATCTCCCTCTTTCTCTCTCTCTCTCTCTCTCCCTCCCCCCCCCCACTCTCCCTCTCTCTGAAGACAGAGCAGAAATTGCCTGGTGAGGTAAATAAATTACTTTCATCGATTGCTGTAGTTGTAGAGTGACTTTATCACAGTTTGACTTGTCCAGATACACATCAGCATGTGACAGCGCCTGTTTTTTTTATAACGTGCCACTTTGTCTATGTGTGTGTGTGACTCACTTTACATGTGTTTGTGTGTATGTGGGCTGTTAGAATCAGAGTAACATCTTCTTGATGGGTATCTCTTCATATTAAAATCTATTGCAGGAGCTACAGCATTGTCCATAAACTGTGTGTGTGTGTGTATTCAAGGTCTAATTGAAACCGGTCGCCACGTGCATATTGAAAAGCAGAAGGATCAGGCTCAAATTATTAGAACAGGAACTTACAGCCCGCCTTTTGGCCAGATGGGTTGTTTGCTGACTGAGTTTATCTCTGCCTTGTTACCCATCAGCACTGGTCACTGACATCTTAATAAAGCGTTGAGATACCTCCCTCTGATTGTATGTGTTTTATCTACATATCTGCTGTATGTGTGAACACAGCAACGTGTGTAAAAACCCACATGCCCCAGATGTCACTTTATGGAAAAAAGGTTAAAAGTTCACGAAAAAGTGTCCAAGTGCAGAGGGTATATGTTTCCGTGTGTGTGTGTTTGTGTGCGCAGTCTGGGACACATGCGGTTTTAATAGACGCTGTGCTGACGTTACTGCAGAGGCCAAGAAGCCACTGTTAAAAAGAAAGGATTTGGAAAAAGAGCGAGAAAAGGCCTCATCTGTTTGCATTAAACAGTGGAAGAACTGACCAGTGAAGGAGCAAATGAGTGGCAGAGGGCTAAAAGATATCTGCTTCTCTGGCTTTGTTTTTGCTCCAGCTTTCCCTCGCTCACTCTCTTCATTTTCTTCATCATTTATTTCATATTTTATTGCACGTCTTTTGGAGGTTGGGATTTCTATGTGTATGTTTGTGGAATTTGCCTGTGAGTGAAGTGTTTTTATTAATTAGCTCTACTTCTGTCACAGTAAGTCTACTAGAATATTTTCTCATTTAAAATTTAGACACAAGCCCAACCTACAAACAAGAAGGATGTGATGAGACGCTGTGCCGTAAGGATGAGCATCAAAAATGCAGACGGGCAGATGTTTTTTTAAAATTTTTTAAAATTTTTATTCTGACCAATCATGTACACTATCAGGTTCCTTTCTGCATCAGATGCTCCTGGTTTGAGAATTAATTAGGCAGCACAGTGGTGTCAGGGTTGGGATTTTGGGTTTGTTCACTAGCTATTTTAGTAGCTAATTACTGAGGGGGAGAGTGTTAATTGGAATTCTCTTAGATAATGTGAACTCCTCTTCCCCTTTTCTCCCCCGCCTCTACTAGAGTTTAATAGAAAACCGCAGCACTTAAGAGGGCTCTCCCTCTCAGTCTCTCCGTATTTAAATTAATATTATTTTATTTTTATGACGCTGACAGTAGCTCAGCTGATGCCGCTGGAGACGGCTGATGTTTGTGGTCATGTTGGCCGCTCTGTATGTGTGAAGTGTACTCTACTCAGCAGAAGTGACACATAGTAATCCTCTCAGACTTCATCAGGATATTGATTCCTTTTCTCTCACCGACTAGCACCCTGTTACCTCTAACAGGGTGCAAAGTGACAGAGACACAGAGCCCAGCAATACACTGAAAGATTATCAAGAATGTATGATTAAATTAACTGTATTTAAAGTCTTTAAAAAATAAGTCATAACATAATTTTGATTTAAAAAAAAACATCTTAAAGGCTTGTTCAGTCTTTTTATTTATTTATTTTATGCTTAACTTTTGTTGCACTGATAATGAACAAAACTGGCTAACTAACCTGCGTACCGACTTCACACTTTCTCCATAGCCAGAGGCGTGGAAATGTAAATTTGTGGCACATTAAGTGGAGGAAGGCAAAAAAAAAAAAAAAGTGATTTTAAAGACTGTTTGAAATTAAACAATAGTTGCATTTGGATGTTGTTATAATTGGAGCGAATGGCTGACTAGATAAACAGACTTCTGTTGCTGGCGTAGAAGCACACACTTGGGGGTCTTTTCATATCAGCGCTGTGTTTAAAAATTAAACTCCTAACTGGCATAAAGAAGAGAGGGAACAAAATTAATATACAGCGAGGGAAGACTAATCAGAGATCTGTGGTTTCATTGTAATTCCTCCATCGTCCTAAACTGTGACAAAAACATTATTTAACATCTTTACCTCAGCTTCAGCCACTCACAAAAGCATTGGCGCACACACACACACACACACGCACACACACACACACACACACACACACACAACCTTACAGTGTTTTAATATCACTGCTTGTATATTCTAATCCTGACACCACTTGAAGTATAATTCCTTCCTCTACTTTAAATCACGGATGTGAAATTGCATTAAGGCAAGTGTGTGGGCATGAAAGCGGGGATGTTAAATGGACATATGAATGCAGGGGTGAATCCTAACCTATTAAGTACTTTCCTTATTATTTCTGAAAGTGGAGCGTGATAATTAGTTTGGTAAAAATCCTATAGCAGGGTGGAGGTATGGGTCTCAATAGTTGAGCCAAATTAATTTCTTCTGTCACCTTGAGCATACGTTCCTCTTAATAGGTTTAATTTATTTCACAGTGATTATCTTTTTTTTTTTTTTTTTTTCTAACCACTTGACTGTGATGTAAATGGTATATTCATACCTAAATATGATATAGCTGCACGGCATCATTACCGCTTGGCTCCTGAGTTTTGTGTGATCTGAGAGATGGCACTGTGCCTTTTTCCCAGGGGTCCCTGCTGCTGCGGCCCAGTTGTCATGTGATCCATGTGTCTGGCGAGAGCTCCGTTTTTTCTCAGGAGTCACTCCAAGTCTTTTTAGTCCTAAAAGTTAACAGTCATTCCTGATGTTAAATCCATCAGAAACCTCCATGTGCCACGAGGTCACTTTAATAATCTCCCCTGTGTGTGTGTGTGTGTGTGTGTGTTTGCGGAGGTTACGGTGGGCCATGGGAAAGTAGCATACCTGAGTGGATTAGAGTGATCCCAAAGACACTTTGCGTGGGACAACATTCAAATGCTCATTTCTTTTACATTCAAGCACATTTCATAACAACTTAGATACATGTTGCTATTTTCTGTCCTAAACAACAAAGGCCACTGTGAAATGTTCATTTTTAGAATATGAGTATATGCTGATATGTATGGTTTGTTTTTGATGTCGCAGGGATCATTCTAGTTACCCTGTCTGGTTTCAACTTACACTGGTAAATTACACCCAATCACTGAAATTATATCCTATAGAGTGTGTGTGTGTGTGTGTGTGTGTGTGTGTGTGTGTTTCTCTTCACTGTTGACGTCACCTTGCAGAGCTATACTCGATGTCAGCTTTGATTAGGCTGAATGAAGTCCAACTGTTTTTGTGTTTTCGTCATTTAGGGGAAGGAAAATGAAAATGCAGCTGTTTTATGTGTATGTGTGTGTCTGTGTGTGTGTGTGCGCGCACACAGAAATTGCCGTGTTGTGTGTGGTAGTGAGTGCGTAAGAGTGGTTGTCAGCTGGTAAGCAGTACGGACATGGTGCGTAGTGAAGCTGATGCGCAGAGTTTCAGTTTTCAGTGGAACTGCTACAGTAAGGGAAGCTTGATGGGACAAAACTCAGATGGAGAAGCTGTAGTCAGCCAATTAGTGCACCAGATGTCAGTTATTGTTGGACTAGGATTATAGCAATAACTGCAATTGGCCAACGGTTACGAGCATGTGTGTGTGTGTAAGAGAACTAACTCTACTGATAGATTTTAAACAATCCTCTTTTGGGACTTGCTCCTTTCTTTATTACTCTTCTGGCACCTGCAGTGTTTTTCAGAATTCTGTCTTTCCTTCTTTCTCTCATTCTGTGTAGTTTTTCAGCATTTTGGAAATGTAAACACTTCTAAAATACATCCAGATGTTACCAGCTGTGCTCCGCCACCACAAACACTGGGCAGGGAGTGTGTGTGTGGGTGTGTGTGTGTGTGTGTGCGTGCCTCAAAGACTCCTTTCCCAACTATTCACTCTCAAACAGACAGAATGATTGCCTGATTTTGTCGTATATCTCTGCTTCTTTGTCTGAGTGTGAGCAGGTTTTCAAATACAGTTTGTGTGTGAGTGTGTGCGCTGAATAAGACTATTGTAGTTCCTAAAAGCTGCTGCAGGCTAACATTGGCTGAATTAAAGGCACTATTAAACGTAGAAAAGTCAGTGCTGATGCAATGTGACAAAGACAGCGATTTCATAAAAACATTGACCTTATGTATGCCCCATTATCTCTCAGTCTACTCCTCTCTCAATGAGACACACACACACACACACACACACACACACACACATTTAAACTCACATAAAGCACGACTAGTGTTTTCATCGAAAAGCTCCATTTAGATTTGTCAAATTGGACTGAGTACAACCTCACTGTGTAGGCGAAGTTGAGAAACGTCTGATTGTGAGGTGAATGGTGTTAATGTTTGTTTACGAAATGCCCTTTACTACATGTGTACACACACACACACACAATTACCTATTTGGCAGAGTTCTAATTAGCAAATGTACTTACCTTCCATAATGATATGATATTATTACCAGAATTATTCTCTCTTTCACTCTCACACATGCCCACTTTCCAACAGGTGAACACACTTAAATGTCAGCCTGATTTCAAATGTATCAGCATACCGTACATGCGTGTGTGTGTGTGTGTGTGTGAGTATTTGTTTATGCACCATGGCCATGCTGAAACCTTGGTCCTTGGGGAGTAATTACCGAAGAGGTTTTCTGGCCGCTTTCTCTAATTAGTGTGAATATGGAGAGGAATCGTGGAGCCTCAGTTAGCATGAGTACATAGACAAAACACACACACACACACAAAAAACACATACAAAGGTTGCGTGTAAGGCAGAAGTCCAGACATATGTGCAGTACTGAGTTTGATGCCATGACTAGTGTAGATGTACATGGTGCACTTCCTTTGCCACAAGTCTATTTCAGCCTTTGCTTCTCTGTACACATACACCCTGTGTGTTTGTGTGTGTTTCTCCCCATTCAACAGCATCTGGCCTGAACCTCCCTCAGTCCTTCAATTCAAACTGCAGGTTGTTTGTTTGGGTTCGCCCTTACAAACACACCATTAGGCCTGCCCTCTGCACTGTGGACTATTCCTGGTGCTGGCTTTAGTTTAGCTCAGGCCTGCTGCCTGGCTCACTGGAGGTCCCTGCAGGCAAACCTCAGTCCTACCAGAACCCAGGAAGATCCGAACCACAGCGCACCGCCCAAACCACCACAGTGAAACTCTAGCTTGTTTCAACCAGGTTCGCCTCACAGCAACTGAAATGTCAGCAGGAGGGTTTTTAGCGTGTAAGTCCTACAGCGTGTCTTTTCTTGATTGTTGCCCTGTCATGATGCAACAAGTCCACCTTTTCTGCAAACAAACAGGTATGGGCAAGAAAAAAAACGTCCCGAGCCTTTGCGACTCGCACTCAGTCAATGGGGAAAGGATTTGAGAATGAGCAATGAAAAGAGGAGAAAAGAAAGAGAGAGTGAGAGGCGGCAGAGAGAAAAAGAAAACAACAAAGGTGGTTAGGACAAAAGCAGTATTGTATCATTGAAATGACTTGTGAGTTGAAAGCCTTAAAAGCCCTCCCCAGAGCCAGGTCATAAAGCCCAGAGACGGGTTTGGCAGCCGAGGCCAGAGCCAGACAGGCCTGGCAGTCGAGCCCAGAGAGCTTCCAGTAACAGGAGATGTAAAAATCAATTTGCCGTGAAAAAGGTAAACAATCGGAAATGACAAATATGCAGGTTCTTTCCATTGCTCTTTTTTCTCTTGGTATTTTCACTGTTATTAAAGAAGACAAATGCAGGGCCGAGGAGAATGATTAGTCAGGAGTCATGCGGTGAGGGATCAGTAATGTTAAAGGGGGGGTCTCAGAGAGAGGATTTTTTTCCCTCTTTTTTACTACCCGAAACAGTCAAGCTGGACTTTTAACGTCACAATTTGAAATGCGGATATTGTGCACACATGCAAATGCACATATGACAAATAGGCATCACTCCTGATTAAAGAGGAGGAGGTCAATAAAGCCTTGTGGATAGAGAAATGATTGAGGGATAGGAGGATGACAGAAAGGGAGGTTGAGGATAGAAGGGGTGTGAGTCCTCGGGGGCCTGTTTGGTGGTTAGGGGCCCTTGGAGGTCCCAGTGGAGACCTCCATTAGTGGAACGATCCAAGCCTGGGGGAGCCGGTGCAGTGGTGGGCCTTCGAGGCAGGAGCCAGTCTCTTTAGCAGCAGTTTGTCTGCATTGCTCATAACATTGATCCAGTGCTGAGCTGCAGCCGTAGGGAAGCTCTTTGCTGCTGAATAGGCCGAGCAGCAGTGTATCGATAAGGCAGAGTGGACCAGTGGAGAGCCCTACACCCTGTTGGTCATTTAGTTAAGACAGATAGATCTTGTTCAATACACACACCCCACGGCTGCCTTATGGCATGTTAAATCTGTCCGTGTATGTGCCTACGTGTGTGTGTGTGTGTATGCGCCTAACGATTTGTGTCTTACAGAATCTAATCCTCTTTGCTTTCTCCTCTCGTCCTTCTTAGATGAACAGATCTGCTGTGACTGGCTGGGAAAAAAATGAAAGGGGGGAAAAAGAAAAAGCGAGAAAACAAACATGTTTCCCAGGCCCCAATTAGCCCACTTTTATTGCCCCTAGATATGCTCTCCCACCCTCCACCCCCACATTCACTCTCTGAAGTCTGCTTACACAAAATGCTTCACATCATTGAGAGTACTTTAAAACATCACCAACAAAACAAGGTGGCCAGGGGACACAGTGACAGGAGAGGGAGGCATGGATGAAGAGGGGAAAGTACCACATTTGCCCATCAATGTATTTTCTTCAGTCTGTGTTCTTATATTAACACACATTCGGCTAAATAAGTGTATATGTTTGTGTATTGAACCACCAGTTTTGCTGCCATCTCCTTGTATCCTTGTGTGTCATCTGCACTGTAGGATATATGTGTGTGTTTTGTGGTTGTTATGTTTGTACAACATCAGTCGCTGAATGCTCACAAACAAAACAGTTTGAACCCTCTGTGCAGAAGCCATCAATTCTTAATGAGATAATGACATGCTAACATACTCGCAGCAGCAGCTCTGTTTACAGATGAAGACAAACCACAAACAAGACACAGACATGCAGAGCGCTTTAGCTTTCCTCCTCGATACACTTTCTTCTCGCTATTTTTCCCCTTCTCTTTCTATGACTTTGTGCGGTTGCCAAAACGTTGTGAGAATAACAGGTGGGGAACATCTTGATGGTGTGTGTGTGTGTCTGTGTGTGTGTGTGTGTGTGTATGCAATGCATGTCTGTTTGATAGACACACATATGCAGTAATGAGTCAAGCACTAAAATGTGGCTGCAGACCAGATTCCCTAATAAGAGAAGAATGTTGTCCATGGCATCGAGAGTTTTCCACTGGAATCACACATTCATCCAGCCTGTTTCCTGCCCCGGGGTCTTCCTCTCGGCGAACAGACGAGGAGAGGGAACCCTCTGTCTCCCTCTCCCCGCTCTTCCTATTGTCCCTGTACCCTCCCTCACCACATCCTTTTCTCATCCTTTTCATCACTTTTCCTTTCCCCTCTATCAGTTAGGGTCACTTAATGTGGCCTATTGGAGCTCTGTCTTTTCTTTCACTGTCGGATTGTGCTAGTCTGGTTCTGGAGTGACACAAGCACATGATTCACAAAGTGAGTCAGACCAATTCAAGCTTATTGCTGAGGAAATGGTGGTGGATTAGGGGGAGAAGTGTCTTTCTCGGACTGGTACAGGAAAACACGCGCATGTGCGCACACACACATACACACACATTATGCACACATATAGCTGAGTAAGAAAAAAAAACATCTGTGGTTCGCTGAATCTCCAAATTAATGGAACTCTTAGTCTAGCAGTGGAGCAACTTTAAACAAACCAAGACAGAAGTTTAAAAATTCACATTCAAATACTTTAACCTTGAAATCTCCCCTTGCCAAGGCACCAGCTCCCTCTTTTTTTCATCTGTTAAATGTTTGAGTGTTTGATAGTTTGAGGTCTATAGCAGAACCCGCCCGGGAATTAATGTCATTCATATGCCCTGCGGAAATTACTTTTGAAATGCATATAATCTAAAACATGCAAATGAGGCTGACTTTGTGCACCCTGTTTAATATGAATTATCATTTTCTGAATACCTATTATTACTGCGTACATTTCTCCAATTATATTGTTCTTTTTTTTGTCACTTTTGCATACGGACGCACATGTGCACATCGGGAACACCAGAAACGTGCACATGCACATCTCATGCTCCTGCTCTGTCACAAGCATGAGCGTGCAGGTGCACACACACACACACACACACACACACACACACAGCAGAATGTCTTTGTGATGGGTGTATTTTAATGAGGAGTAATAAGGATGGTAATGACCCAGTCCACTTCTCTTTCTCTCTGAGTCTTTTTTACTCTCCCTCTCTCCTTCTATTTCTCTGCCTCTCTCACCCTTTGCCTGGCAATCAGCTGTTAGTTTACATGAAGCCAACGAGAAGAGTAAGAGGCATCACGTTTAAAAGAAAGAAAAGAAAACTAAATGTAGCAGCCTTTTGCAGATTCTGCACAAATTTACTAGTCAAAAAGTCCTTAAACAGCAAATGAAAATAACAAGGCAGGAAATACAAGGCAGAAAAAGTGTTGCTCATCCAATTTTCATTAGCAAACTGAAATATTGATGTGTTCTAAAAGTGAACAGTGCATGTTTAGTTTGTCTCTTCCTCTTCTGTTCTGGTGATAGAGCACTGTTATTAATGTCCTTGTCCAAGAGGCAGACTTTTCTTTTTTTTGCTTTTTTCCTCCTAAATTGAATTGAAGGCATCTCTTTTTCAAACGAATTACTCTATTAATTTATTTATACTGTGCCATAAATTATTCTATTAATATTAGCATGTACCAAATTAGTATGACTTCTCTCAATGTTCCTTCTACTTCTATTAATTAGCATGCTTGTCACTATAACAAAGATTTTTCTTTCTCTGATAAATTATAAAGGAGACATTTTTTAATACAATGAGAACCGCCCGAGAAATTATTAATATTTTAGTTGTGGCCTGTAAGACAAAAGTAAGGAGAAAAGAGCAAGAAGAACAGAAAACTAACAATTACATGGAATACATTATAGACTGTCACTGGTGTGCAACAGTGTTGATTTGTATCTTTGCTTTTTTGAAAGAAAACTGTGCGTGTATGTGTGTACACCCATATTGAATGCTCAGGGATATCATCTTGTTTTAGCACTTTTGGATAGGCTGTGAATTAATTACCTCTGGACTAAGTTCAAAAGTACTAAAATTCAATTAATTTGAAAAGTGGACATGCTATCATTTTCTCCGCATGTCTCCTTTAAAGTCTGGCCTGTTTTTACTGTGGACTTATTCAATTATATTTGATTAAACTCGCTCTGATCCAATCTATTAATTAACTAGGAAATGCAAAGTACCCGACTTGAAAGCCGATGTATAAAATTATATCATGTCCACTTTGATATTTATTTATTTATATTTTTACACCACTATTTTTAAATCCATTGTGAGCTTTTATTATTTTTATTCTCAGGTAATATTAAATCTATTCACTTCATCTTCCTTGTAATGCAAATTCTGACCATAAATTATGCTGCACCTAAAGGCAAGTACAACAAATGTACGTAATTCGGAAATATACTTATTTTTTCTATTTCTTGCACAATTTAGGGTAAAATATAATTTCTCTAATGTAATTAGAGTCATGAAGTTGATCATTTATTTGGTGAGGTTGGATGATATCAATATGAGGAAGGAAACACTTTCTTGTTGTGTTTCTTATATAAATGTGAATTAAAGGACAGTCCACTCTTTTGTATAGTTAATAGGATTTAGCATTTGTGTATTCTTAACAGGCCACATGCACCTGCACGAACACATATATTTGATCAATCAGGCTTGAGAAGACTGAAATTATGTGTTTGTGTTTATTAAATTTTGTCCCCCATGTCAACCTGTTTTTTTGTACATGGTAGACTGAGGGCCAAACAGACACCACAGACGCCACACACACCCTCAGTGCGTCACGTCTGTAGCACAAATACAAAAATTAAATCTAAATGTGCTTAAGTCTCACTTTACTCGTTTATTTCACCTTCATGTCATTTGTTCATTTCCCCACTGACACCTTTTCATCTCTCTCAAAATTTCTCTTCTTCTCCATCTCTCTCGCGCTCTCTCTCTCTCTTTCTCTCTATCTTCCGCTCCCCCTCACAGTGAAGGTCATTCTAATAAAGAGCTCTCATAGGACAGAGCTGCTAATTGCTCCGCTGCGCTCTAGCTGGTTTCAGATCCAAATAAAGGCACGTTGCCTTTTTCCAAGCTCCTCTCCCTTTTGCCCTCCATTCCTCCACCTCCCCTCTTCACCTCCGTTCCACCATGTTAAATACAATCTGAGTATTAGCCGTGTGGACTGTCATAGCCTGACCTCAGCCTCCATCACCTCTCAGGACAGAGGGGAGAGATGAAGGGAAAAGCAGGGATTTTTCATCCTCATGATCACAGGATGATTTCCAACTGGCACACGTGAACGCGCACACGCGCAAGCTTTACCTCTTTAGGAATGTACATCCCGTGATTTTAGGCTCAGATAAATGAGGTGTGCATGAAGTCCGCTCCTTTTGCAAATATTTGTGTGTGCGTATCTTTGTGTCTGACTCCAGTATTTTGAACAGACAGCAGTCTGCAAGCTGGTAAATCACTTACTGCTCTCTAAAGGAAGGGTAGAGGTGAAGGCAGGAGTGTATATTTGCCCCGGTCATACACACATACGGAGCGATCTCATCGGTGCGGAATGTGCTGTGTGTTTACCTATGGCTCCAGAACCCACCTGACCGAGGGAGGCTAATCTTTATGGGCTCTGTAAACAGGGACTTTGTCTTCAGAGAACTGCAGGCGGGCAAAAAGACACACAATTCACACATGCACACATATGGCAGGTTACATACTGTACAGCAGACATATACAAAAAAAAGCACACATGCATGTGTAGAGGCTACATTAACTTAAATGCTCAGAAAAACTAAACGCCATATGGCAGACAGTCCTGCAGAAGTATAGAAAAAAAATCCTGTGTTTATATAGCAGGGGATTTTCTTATCATCTGCTCCCTGAGCACCTCTCTTATTCTCTTCACTCCCCGACAACAGCACTGGCTTCTTCATTAGCCAGCTGCATCGCAGGCTGGAGGTCAGACTATAGGCCAGCACTGCTAGCTTCTCTCTCTCTCTGGGCTGAAGATGCTCTTTGAAGCTAACCAGCCAGCCAGCCAGCCGTTAGTAGATATTGGCCCACATCTGACTGACTATCTATCTGTGGGATAATGGAGTTCACCTGTTAGCACTGGAGCAGGGCCAGGGCAGCCGCAGACATCTAGCATTAGCCCTTTGCTGTTAGCCAACCTGTTAGCGCTGGCAGGCAGCCAGAGTAGCCTGGAGCAGTGCTGTTAGCTGCTAGCTTTAGCGGAAGAGTACCTGACTGGATCTGGTCTCCTGCTGCAGATCTGGCTGTAGCATGTAGCATGTAGCCACGGCCAGCTGCTAAGGAAACAACCAAACTTGGACAGGGAAGTGATGGAAAAAGAATTTGTGCAGTATGTTTTTATATGTGTGCGCTTGTGTGAGAATGTGTGTGTGTGTGTATATTATTGCTTTCCTCTGACCTCATTTTCTTTTATTGAAGCTAATACACGTCAGCACAGAAATGCCACGCAGATATCCCTCCTATCCTCCTTCCTCTCCTTCTCCCCTGTGTCATTCTTTTAGAGGCAGACAAGTAGAGACAATTAGCAGCTAGTAGAAAGCAAATTTATAGACATGCATTGTGAGCCATACTGTATGGGTATTTTTTTGTACTTGCACAGTTGGCACACTTCGTTTTCTATTTTTATTTTTAACAAGACCCAGTAAATCAAACTGAACACAGTTACAGATCGCAGTAATCTGTAGTCTTCAGAGGAAGCAAGTAAAAATGTGTACGTATCACTGTGTTATATCAATACGCAGCTTGTTAGGAGAAAACAAACATCTAATTATGAAACAACTGAATAATAGTTATATTTAAAACCAAAACAACAATTTATGTACCGTAATAGTGCAGTTGTAAGAATCAACAAGGCTTGCCGTGCACACTTTAGTCCCAGTATTTAAATAGTCAAATATCTGCTACCATGGAAAGATAAAGAAGGTACTTTACTAGCAGGTTAGTAAAGGTTCAGGGGCTGTGGTCGAAACTCTGAAACTATGATTTGACAAACACACCTTTTCTTTCCAGCAGTCACTGTTTGAGTGTCACTATTGGTACATTAATAATACAACCCATGTTTACTTATTACTGTTTTACTTATGTCATGTTTTCAATGCTGCTAAGTTGAAAAGGCCATGTATCAGAGAATTGTTTATGTTTCAATCTTATTGTTTCTGGTTGTGTGTTTCGCATGCAAACCTAACAAGAGATTAATGGAGCCCAGACCTGATTGTTGGGTTTGTTCTGGGGTTTGGGGTTAAAGCAGATTCCCTCGGGGCCAGTGTCACAGTTTATTTAGTCAAGGAGTCTTTGCCAGCAAACAGAGTGAGAGTGAGAATATGGGTGTGTAAGTGTTTACTAAATTAGGATCTGTCTATGTATGTCAGTGTTCACGTCCCTGTCAAAGCACTGAAATAAAGAACTAAGGCTCTTTGTGATGTTTTAAAGAGACAAATCCTGGATCTGCTCCACTGACAGTAAATAGGACATTTTGCAGATACAGTGACAGCAAACAGGGTGATTTATCGTATGTGTTCTTTAGTATGTGACTGTCAGTTATAATAAAATAAAGCCCCTTTGGGTGTAACGGCTAAACCAAACATTTTACAAATCCACACAGCAACTCATTGTCAACAGAGAATTCTGTTTCCTGATTACAAAACAGGTTAGAGCTCCGATTGCTCAGATTTCTGTCTCCAGAAGAGTACCTCTCTTGCTCGCAAATATTGATTGAACTATCAAAGATCATACAAATAACTTATGTGGATTCTATTTCAGGGTGAGAACTTTAATGTTTTCCAGGGTCGAACCTGCCACTAGTTACCAGGCATAACCAGAGGGAGAAAGACGGCATGCTGAGAGTAGGAGAAAGACAGATAATTCAAGAGTCAGATGAAAGAAGATAGATGATGGAGTGTAGATACTGGTACAGACATTTCTTTTCTCTTTACCTCCTCCTTCCTCCCCCTAGTTTTCCTCCCACCCTTATTCCCTCAGTTCTTTGCCTAATAAGCAGCGTTCCTGCGAGCTGATGCAAGGCAGAGGAAACAGAACAGGCGTTCTGGGACCGCTGGAAATATTCCCACATGAGGCATAACATGATAAAGACTTATTATCTCACTAAGCTGCTGTAAACACAGATGCACACATAAATACACACTGTACACAACTCTCTCTCTCTCTCTCTTTCTCTCTCTCTTTCTCTTTCTCTTTCTCTCTGTGAAACACACACACACACACACAAAACGTGAACCTGGTCCGGCATTACATTTCTGATGAGCAGTGACCAAGAGGAATCTGACAGAGCCAATCCCTCCAACAAAGCCTGAGAGTCAGCCTTGGTGAGCCAGCTCACTGGTTATTTAGCTCAGCTTGTTTGAACTCTACACACCCAGAGCAGTGGGAAGGAAAAGAAAGAGAGCTGATTATTATTAGTGCAATATTTTCGGGAACATCTGAACAGGCTGCGTGTCGAAACAAGACTCATCACAGGTCCTCTCTACTCATCAATCACACCAGACACTCACATAAATACATGCATCTAGTGTTGGCTGTGAGCTAATCCATTACAGTACAAAGGTAGGTGTCAGCCTCTTAGACAAACACATACACACACACACACACACCAGAGTCATCAGAAACATGTTGAGTCCCATTTTTCCTTCTTCTCTTCTCCATCCCAATTAAAAGGCAGAGGAGACCTTTTATTTCCTTCTTCTCCAAACACATTCTTTATCTCTCTGATCTGCTCTCCTCCCTCCTTCGCTTAGTCCCCTCGGGGTAGTGGGAATGCCTCTCCCCACACACTCTCAGGTCAAGGGTTCAGCTGGAGGGGGTCTGAGCATGTAGAGGGATCGCGAGAGAGGGAGAAAAAGCGAGTAGCGGGTTGAGGCAGGCCTTTGCACGGGCAGCTCCTCTTCACTGCCAGAAACACTTAAACTTAAAGCAGAGAGTGTGTGTGTGTAAGTGTGTATCATAGTGTGTGTATCATAGCCCTAATCAGAGACTTCAGGGTAGATTTATGCCCCTGCCTTTTTCTCGACCTCCATTACACCAGCTTATATACACCCATTACAGGATATGACTGAGTACACACCCTTTAGACGAGCATACCAAACCACCTGTGTGTGTATGTGAAAGCGCTCACGTCTCTACACACGCCCCACTTTCCCATTAGGTCCTTGTCCACCTGCGAGCTCTATCTCTCTGTCTGTCTATATCCCTCTTCCCCTCATTGCTAATAAGGTCAATGAGGAAGAGTAAGAAGCAGATGGGTGTACAGTACATTACAGCACAGCGCAGTATCATGCGGGCTAGATAGCAGACTGGTGATTCATGTTTAGTGAGACGTGTGATGATGTGAGGAGTTTCTACTGCAGCGCAAAGTCAGTTGACTGTGCGGTAGGATCTGTTGATCACTCAGCACTGTGCCTTGCTTCATAATATTACCTCAGGGAGCAGTTTGACCAAGCAGGGGTCTGGATAAAGGCGGGAGGAGAGGAAGAATGAAGGGAGAGAGTGTTGGGAAGAAGAGTGAGGTTGGAGATTAAGTGACTAGCTTTAAATGTCACAATAACGCTCTAGTTCTCAGTGTTAACTTCACAGACGGATGAGTGCCGGGGGGGGAAGGGGAAAGTCAGTGGGGAGGAAAAATACTGCAGTGTGATTTGTGGTTTTCAAATGGCAAGGGCTTGTTAGGAAGAAGTCTTGAACTGGTAAAATCTGTCCGTGAGCACCCTGTACTTTTAAAGGTTCAGTTCGACCAAAATAAAAATGTAAAAATACAAGCTGTTCCGAAGCTTTTGATCACAGCATAAAGTATTAAGCGATGTGACCGGGCTTTGAGCAATTCAACAGCAATCTTTTTTTTTTGATTCTCCACTGTGTT
This sequence comes from Pampus argenteus, assembly GCA_036937835.1. NCBI lineage: Eukaryota > Metazoa > Chordata > Actinopteri > Scombriformes > Stromateidae > Pampus > Pampus argenteus. Next base: position 7,540,919 of record CM072863.1, on the reverse strand, counting down.
GAGGTAATGGCAAAATACTTAATGACAGGCATTTCAAAAACTCTAAAAATAAAAAAACACAACTGTCTGTATGCCTAAATACCACTAGAGTTTAGTAAAAAAAAAAATAATTTTTTTTGTGATTTGTGTGGATTGACCCTTTAATTAGCACACTCACTAACTCATCCACCTGCAGGCAATTGTATCCCACACACACACAAACATGCACAGGTCCTTATCCCGCAGCAAGCATCGTGTAACATTCCATTAACAGAGCCAACAGCGCTCTCTCATACCCTCACCTGCTGTCAGAGTCTCAGAGAAAACACACACACACACACACGTTCACCTGCTCTTGCCTCAGAGGAAAAGAAAGTTAGATTCTCTCATGAAATGGCTTTTATTGTTTCCCCAGAAGGCATCGGTTGTGCACCTCTGAAAAACACACACACACACACACACACACACATTCACAGTTTCACACAGATGTCGGGTAGAATGCCTCGATAGCGTTTGGTGTAACCACCTCGGGTTGCTGAAATAAAAGCGATAGAACTTTCCCTCTAAAACTATGCGCTTGTGTGTGTTAATTTCTAAAACTGGATGAGGCAGAAAGACGAGATTGAGCTTGTCATTAGGAGTTCACAGCCTGCGAGCTTGTGTGAAGGTTTGTTTTGTTTTGTATTAGCTGCCTTGTGTGTGTTGTGCATGTGTACGTGTGTGTGTGTCTCTGTGTCTTCTCTCTCCCACGCTCCAGCGCCTAACGATGGCAAATGTGCCTGTGTGTTTGCGAGGCGTTGTTTCTCAAAAACAACAACACATCCAGGAACGGCGCGTTTTGTCTGGTTTTGTTGAAGGAACACGCTCTAATTAGAGAGGCCATATGAAGGTGCATCAAACAGATCTCTCTCAAAAGACCAACCTGCTCATGGCTCTCACACAGCACACACATGCCACCTCTGATTATTAGAGAAATGTGTGTATTATTTAACTATATAGCTGAGTATTAATAGCCTTGTCAGTTTAGATTTGCTGCACGTCTGATCCTAATCCATACGAGCGCTCCTAGACACACATTTACATGCAGACAAAAAGTGTCTGCTTCAGGTGTTGCTTTGTGGCCACTTCAGCATGTTTGTGTGTGGGTGGTTCACGACCAAAAGCCCTTTTCAGAGAGTACATACGCGCACACACACACACATGCACATAAACACACATAATTCACTTCTCTGCATGTGTTTGCTTTAGTTTCCTGCCTTGTTTGTTCACTCAGATGAGAGCAGGCTTTCTGCTTAAACTGCCCAGGTCACTTTTGTTCAATCTGCGTGTTGTCTTGCCCCTCCTCCTCCACCCATCTCTCTGCTCTCAGGTGCCAGTGATGATGGTGGAATCAGCCTCTGAGACCATTCGAACGACGCCGTCCAGCCAGAACGGAGTCAGCAGCCTCAGCAGCCAATCAGATGGAGGGGGAGGTAGAGAGGGCGGGTCTAACGGAGACACAAATGGAGAGATCAGCCCGGTCGACTTACTGCACCTGCAGCAGCAACAGGTGTGTATTTGTGTGTGTGTGTGTGTGTGTGTGTGCGCAGCAAATATGTGTGTTTGTGCACTTGACAATATATTTACATATGTACCTGTAAGTACATGCTCGTGAGACTTGTTTTGCAACATCTCCAAGTTGTGCAACTCATGAGCATGTGTACAGTACATTGTCTAGAACAGCATGTACACACCTGGCCTTTATATAATGTACAGATATGACAACACACAGTCAGCCAGAGTAATTGTCGGCATTGCATGTGCAAAAGATGAAAAGCTCTGACAGGTTAGCTCGTTAGTGCTTTAATTATCCACCGTTCATAAAGTGCCAACTAATGTCACTGGGACAAAGTTCATTAGAATTATTCTTACACGTGAGGGTTGCTAAAAATGAGACATACCTGAGGTTTATGTTCTGCCTCAGTAAGATAAGCTATTTCATGGGTCAGACATACACAGTACTCACAATGACATGCATGTGTGTGTGTCACAGTTACGTGTCTTTCTGTTTTATTTTTTAACTGATCCATGAAGCAGTGTTTGTGTGTGTTTGACACGTCAGCGTGCAGTGTCTCCAGTTATGATATTTATCCTGCCTCCTGTGCGTCAGTCCCCCCTCCACACACAATCCTGTGTCTCCATACACACATACACACACACACACACACACACACACACACACACACACACACACACTGGCCACTGCGACAAATGGAATTTCCAAACTTCCCGGAACTTCTTGGATGAAATTCTACATTTTATTTCTCATTCTCCACTCTGAAGGACCTCAGTCCTCACACATAATACACACACACACACACACACACACAAATTCATACAGTGCTGAGCATTTAAAAAAAATATGCTTTCATCCAGAGGTCTCTACGTTAGTCATTTGGCCAGAACCACACAAGAATGTCTGCTGGTGTTGTCATCTAATGATGGAAACTCACTGATTCATGTTTTTCAGTTACTGATGTGGCATTTGCTGCAGTTGATGAAGAGATTAAAAGAGAAATACGTGTAATACATATATGATTATATCCTCCTTTTCTGATGTTGTAGGTGTTTAAGCATATAGGCAATATTTATCACTCTCGCTCTTGTTCTGTGTGTGTGTGTGTGTGTGGGGTGGGGGGTGTTCTGGGCTCTCTGACACCAGCTGACTTTCTAGTTGAGGGGGGAAGAAATCAGGGTTTCCTCCCTGCTGCTAAAATTATTCCCTCTAATTATAATGATGGAGCCTTAGGTGAATGAAGAACACTCAAGACCCTTTACTCCTGCCCTGCTCTCCCTCCCTCCTTCCCCTGACTGCATCCTTACCTTGCTTCCTCAGCAACCTTCAGCCGAGGACACACACACACACACACACACACACACACACACACACACCCACACACACACCCACACACACACACACACAGCTATGCACAAATGCACACACATAAACACCAAACCTGTAGCTCACACAAAGCAGGTCTTTATTCTCTCGGACGGGTCTCTGCTCTCCATGTTTTTGCACCTGTGTGTGTGTATATGTGTCTGTGTGTGTGTGTGTGTGTGTGTGCACGCTGGTATTTCCTCTCTTGAGCGGGTTACCAACCACAAACATACCTCCCTCTCTCTTTCCATCTTTTTCTCTTCCTCTCTCTCACTGTACTTCTTTTTCCTTTAATCCTCTGTGGACCATGAAAGACAAGCACAACCTTTCCTCCAGATCCCAACCCCAATTCTCAAAAAGTGTTACGTCCACATATGTACTGTAGCAGTAAATATACAGTGATTTGTTGTAGTCATTCTCTATTTAGACCTTTCTGTTAAACTCAATGTGTGCAGATTGTAAGGCAGAGGTGTGTCTTTCCTGTTCTAAAGATATTTTTCAGCAACTGGAACTATTCAACCTTTTTCAAGTTTATAGCTGTTTTATTGTAAGTTTAAGTACACACATTTTACCATGTTTTTTTTTGTTCAAAATATTATTAAATAGTGTATAAGAATTGTCTAAATCATTATATAATCTCATTCTTACTAACACACAAAGACACATACAGGAATAGAGGCACAGGAATTTATGAGTGTAATCTTCAGAAACCTGGAATTTGTTGCATCAAGATTGTCCAACTTTGAATGACTACTATATATAAACATTAATATTTTCTTATTTATTCAAATACATGTTGGAAAGATGTGTGTGTGTGTGTGTGTGTCCCTGTCAGCTCTCTCTCAGTATTACCAGCCTTTGGTTTCCCTCGTACGCCTCTCATCTCCCCCTCTCACACTCCTTCAACCTCTGGATAAGATGGGAGTTCTGTGCCAGTGAGCACTGTTGAGTGGCTGCTCTGATATCACGACCAGCTGGGTTTTTTTTGTCTCATTCATGCATTTCTTCTCAATTCTTACCCCTTAAAAGTCCAAAAATCTATCTACTTTTATTTTAAATTCAACCTATCTAATCTGGCTTGAACATATATATTACACTTTCATTTGTAGGTTTTATTTTTTCAGTTTTTGTTTCATGTCCTCTTTGAAATAATGTAGAGCAGATTTTTTTCTTAGAATTTGCTAAATATATTTTTTTGTTGTTACTTTGTTTTTGTTTTAAATTAGTCTTGATGTTGGTATAAATTACTGCAAAATGCAGTGAACGTCCCTTGTTCCATTACACTTCTTAAATAAAGTTTTGGTGTGTTAATGCTTTGTGGCCACAGAGCCATATACTCATAAAATCAATACCGTCTGCTACAGACAGCCCCTGTATTGACGCTGGTTACCTGACAACATAGTAGAAGGACCTGCTCCCATGCTTAAACCTGAAAGTCCTGGATATACCTCCTTCTACTCTTGTTCCTTTTTCCTCCACGCTTGAATCTCTCACCTGAAGGTGTAGTGCAGACTAGTGTTGGTGCTTAAACACCATGCCAGAGCGCACTGGAGCAGAAAAGACACACAGACAAACTCACACACACTCATAGAACTCCTGACAGCGCAGTGTTGTCAGAACACAAAGCTGTCTTTTCCTTAGGCCCCTTGGGAACCTGAGAGAAATCACAGCCATCTCCAGCCGTCAAACCCCTCCTCTGGCCTCTCTCTGTCTTCTGGCTCAGTGTCTCCATCTTTCTCTGCCTCTTTTCCTCTTTTTGTCCTTCTCTATCTCTCGCTTTTTTGTTTTTTTTATAGATAGATAGATAGATAGATAGATAGATAGATAAGCTGCGAAATGGGCAAGTGGGTGCAGATAAAAGGAGGGATTGAGGAGATGGGACATACAGCCAGAGGGAATGAAGGTAAAAGGAGGGGCAAAGAGGCAGCACACTGGGGGGAGAGGGGGTTGGGGGCATTGGTGGGCCAGAGAGCAGGAATAGAGGGATGAGGGAGGGGTGTAACGCTGAGACGTGTCAGAAAAGGGCGCCTGGGCCTCCCTTTGGAATGTGGCCTGTCTGCCTCCCCAGAAAGAACAGACCAGGAGAGAGAGAAGAGAGAGGGAAGAAAGGGAAGAGGGGGCGAAGACCAGTTCTGCCCCATCATCAAGGGTAGTGAGGGAGGGAGGGAAAACAAAAAATGGAGTTAGAGGACAAGAGGAGGGAGAGGTGGAAAAGTGAGAGTGCAGCGTAGAGTGTATATGTCACTTTGTTGAGGTGCTGGGCACGGGTGTAGACATGAAATGATGCATAGCAGAGGAGAAATGTAAGCAGGATAAATCCTAACAAACCTCAAAGTGTTGTGAGTGTGTGTGTCTGGGTGGAGGGTGCTCTGACGAGAACCAGGTGTCTTCAATTCTTGACTTTTCTTTACGCGCCCCCCCCCCCCCCCCCCTTTTTTTTTTTTTTTTTATATTCGCAGATGTGCGTCCACACTTTGAACACCGTCACTCCTCCTCTCTGCTATTCTCACCCTTTTCTGTCTCCTCCTTTTCCCTCACCATCAATTAATCGCTCGTGGTGTTCCAGCAGCAACAGTAGTAACAGGCTGGTGATGACGGAAAGAGAGAGGGGGAAAGTAGGAGGGAGAGGAAAGAGAGAGGGATGGTGACATAAAGGTGCCGTTTCCTCTCAGGAGTGCCACTCATCGGTCGACTAAACTAGCTAGGGAGGGTTTTTCCTATTTCTCTTTCTCACTGTCTTTTTCTTTTTCTTGCCCTCAACTCGCTCTTACGCGCAAATAGAAAGTGAGAGGCAGATTGTAGTGGTGGTCTCCCTTCCCCAAGGGTTTTAAAGAAACATTGGTTGAGAAAAAGGCAACTTTAGAAATTGGTTTGGAGCCTTGATCCCAACTCCCATTTGTCATGTTCTATTTTTTCCTCTGGTCTTTCCCTTTTTTTTGCTCCCTTGCGTGCACACACACACAAATATACTAACAATCTTTGTTTCTCTCTCTCTCTCTCTCTCACACACACACACACAAATACACACAGGCGCTTACACACATGGACAGGGCTGATGTGAGTTAATGAAGGGTGTAATTAAGGAGCCACAGTGATGACTGGAGATCAGGGGGAACCGATACAGATCTTAGATATACACAAACACTGATGAAAGATAGCTGTTTTGTGTGTGTATGTGCGAGAGTGCGCATTTGGGTTTGATGCCGGGAGTGCTTTTGTGGACAGATGTATGAGACTGGTTTGTGTGTTGACAGATGATGAGTGACACGGGATGATTCAGATAACATATGGCTTCCTGTTAGATTGGCTAGTCTCAGTGATTATGGCCTGTATGGATGGAAGTGGGGAGGTTTTGGGACATATGTGATTCTATGGCTTTGGCTGCTTGTCTTTGTTAAATTATGGGAGGTGAATGCTGGTCACTGGGACAGTTATGTCCCGTTTGACCTCCAGCTCGCCGCTAGAGTTCACTTTCAGGTCAGATGTGCAGAGGAGACAAAGGTGAAGAGGAGTAGGAGGAGGTGACGAAAAAAAAAAGACATTTTCAGACACATTTTCTTTAATTACATCATGTGCACCTGTATGATAGGTTTTTACACCATATGCGTCTGTGTGTGCATATTCCTGTCTGTGTGTGTCTGTCTACATGCGTAACCTGCGTGGGAGTGTGAGTGTGTGTGTCTATGTGTCAGTCTGTCGTGTGTGCGGGCCAGTAAATCAGTCCCAGACCTCTCTCTGAGTGCTGTCACCTCCTAAAAGCTTTCCCTCGGTCTAGGCCAGGCCTTCCTCTTTATGTCTGAGGTCAGTGTAGTTCACAGGTCACCAGAGGTCATGCTGAAACAGAGGAGGGGCCAGTTGGGTTGCCTAGCGTCACAGAACACCCACCGCTGTTACCGCAGCGATACAAAGAGACCTATAGAACGCCAACTTCCTCTAGGAGTCTTAAAAGCACCAGCAGTTCTCTTTATTTGTCTCCTGACTTTTACTGACCTTTTTTGCCATGTCACTCTTTCTATATGAAGTTTCTTGTGCTGATTGATAAGTACTATTACATCCTGAACTGAATATTAAGATTTTAGATATCCTTCCTTTCTCTGTACACACTTTATCACGTACACTTTTCCAGTTGCACGCTCCAGGCATGCAAACACACACACACGCACACACACACACACACACACACACACACACAATGCCACAAATACACACCTGCACATAGGTACAAATCTCATAGTCAGTAATGTGTTTCACATGACGACCCTTCCTCATTTCTTTCACACATTGAGACCTAATTCTGAGATGCTGAGATGTTGTATTTATGAGCATCCATAAATTTTATTTTACTGCTTTTTCCAGCCAGGCCATTGAGTGTTGGAGAATCCACAGAGTGAGAGTTGGAGAGCAAATTTAGTTCTCAGTATTGATGTCTTTTCAGTTCCTCTCTTTTTTGTGTTTCTCTGCTCTTTGACCTCCATATACACTTTTGTTCTCTAATTACAGCGCAATGTTCTTGAGGCTCACAAAGTTTCTGAAACCATAACTAATAAAAATGTCATAGTTTACACACTGACTTGACTGAACTGTAAAATATATTTAATAATACGGTTAATTATCTGCAGTGATTCACTGCATCATGCTACAAGGCTACAAGTGTCATGGATAAATTTTAGACGGATGGTAGACATGGTCCACCAGGCCAGATCAGCCAGCGTGGACACAGTCACGGTTGGTCAACTCAACAAGCCAAGAGACTCAGAGACAAGAATAGACAGATACCAACAGAAGAAGAAGGATGTGTGTGTGTGTGTGTGTGTGTGTTTTTGTCCTGTCTCTGTTGTGGAGACTGTTATACACATATCCCCGGGCACCTGAAGGGTTTAGGTTGGGTTTGGTTGCCATGGGAGTGTTTGCACTTACACTTGGTAGGCCTGGTTTCACCGTCAGATAAATAACACACACATGTATGTACACACATACTAACACATGTGCAGGGACAGATACGGGAGAAGTTTCTGTTTTCTGAGAGTGAACAAGTCGATTGTTGATTCTCACTCTTTAGGGGTTATTGTCATGGTGACTGAGACCTTTATAAGAGGTTATAGGTCAGTGGGCAAAGCTGCATGACCTCTTTACTAGTGCTGGTTAGTGACTCTGTGTGTGTGTGTGTGTGTGTGTGTGTGTGTGGAGGGTGTAGGGGGGGTCTTGTTCCCGTTGGTCACTGTCTGTCGCTTTCTATTCCAAAAAGTAGAAGCCATAATTGGTTTTAATTGATGTGTGCTTAGATGCACTGTTTGGGAGTTCATTAGAGACAAGGCACTCAAACAAGAAAGCATTAATTAACAACCCCCCACCCACCCCCACACACACACACACACACACACACTTACTCACTCACTCACACAGGTCTCACAAAGTGTCCTCTCTCTTCTTAAAGTCCTTACTACTTTATTCCCCTACTCCGGACTCACAGAGGTGGACACCGAAAGGAGAATGAGAGAAAGTAAAGAATAAAGACAAAATGTGCAACGCTTAAAGGGTTACTAGGCAAGTAGTTACCCTGGAAACAGTCGAGAACCTGGGATGCACACAATGAACACACACATTTACACACCACGCACACAATAGCTGCAGAGGCCTAAAGTGTTGCTAATTAGCTAGCCTGTGCTGGTTCTTTGTGTGAGCAATTTTTAAAAGAGAGATTAGAGTCAACAGGGAGGAGGAGAGGAATGTAGCTCTCTCTTTTTTGCTTTCTTCCCGAGCTCCAGGACAGTGCATGATGGCCTTTTTCACCTCACAGGCAGAATGCATTTGTCATGTAGTAAGTTTTCATAAGAACGTGAACAAAATATTTAGTTGAAGTGAAACTTAATTTGAGATTTAAAAAAAAGCAATTTGAATTATGAATCTATATTTCTGTAATAACAATGGGTATTGTTAGAGGCTGTAAAGGAGTATTATTTATACTTTTTATTTGTACTAAAAATTTGTACAGATTAACTTTTAACTTATGTAAAACTGATGCTATTGTTGTTTGCACAAAAATAAGAGCAAAAAAGGAGCAAGAATAGAACATTTTACAGGATTGTTATTGTGATTTGAACAATATGCTCATTCACATATGGTTGGATTGACCCTCTTACTAAATCACATAGTCTAGTGCACATACATACATACGCATGCAAGCACACACTTCTCCACTTCCCCTTTTTGGAACACACCCCAACTCTGCTTTTCATTTGGGGAAGTTAAAGATTTTGTGCTTGTTTAGAAGTTTAACTTCTTGTACAGCAGCAGCCTGCTCGGTTTGCCCACTCTGTTTGTGTGTGTGTGTGTGTGTGTGTGTGTGTGGTACGGGTAGGTGTGAGGGTGTGTCCATCTCCATCTCCACAGCCACAGCCAGGTGTAAAAACCCTCTGAACCAAAAACATGAAAGACTTTTATTTCCACCGAAGCAGGCAGGCGGGCTAATAATTTTACAGGCCACTGACTAGGAGCGTGTTTTTCTGTTTAACCAATAGGCGTCTGTGTGTGTACATTTGTCTACATGTGTGTATGTGTCTGTGTATGCATGTGCACATGGCAGACAGTCTCTGTTCTGTTTGTGTATATATATGTGTTTTCCCTCTGTCTCTTGAGCTGAGTCTTGGCAGTGTCTTGCATGTGTTATTAGTTTGATTTTTTTTTTTTTGGTTATTAATAATAACAGTTAAACGGTTTCCATATGTGAGGCCTGGTTGCCAGGCTAGTGCTATCCTCATCATGGGCTGGCCTCTCATAGACTCCCCTCTTAGGGGTTGCTCTTGTTGGGTTGGAGAAGCCGCTTAAACTCTGGAGGTCACCCAACTAAGACCTAACACCTAAGTGGCCTCGTCTTCCCAGGAGCTTGACCAAACTATTTAACTGTCTACCTTTACAAGATTGGTGGCTAAATATTGCAAGGTACACCAGCTTGTGTGTGTGTGTGTGTGTGTCTGTATATGTGTTTTCCACTGTGGGCTGGGTCTGTCTGGAGTGAGACCTTCCTCTCTTGCCAAACGAGCTGTGTTGAAAACCACAGGGAAACTGCATATGTGTATATAATGTATGACGTGTATTTGTGTGTGTGTGTGTGTGTGTGTGAGTGAGTGTACGAAAACTGCTGTAGAGCTTTTTGCCATCAATTAGCTGCCTGGATTGAGATGAGGCCTGCATTACAAGGAGATCTGATTTTATATATTGTCAGAAAGGGAGTTCTTCTCTCTATCTGTCCCTGCTCACCTCATCATTATCTTTAATTGTCTATCTCTCAAAGCCCTTTTCCCTTCACTTACCAGAGAAAAGCTGACAACATCTCCATAGAAAGATTTTTTTCTGTGCGTCTTAAGATCTGTGTGTACGATGATGAATTGTGTCATGATATAAAGCAGTCCTGGGTATTCAGTCATCTCCTTTTTATGACCGTACGTATACCCCTGTGAATCAATAGAAACATTAGATGAGTGTAGGGACGTAGTTGAAGGGGAGAGGTTTTCTCGTTTCACAAAACAGTTTTGAACTGAAGAGAACCATCTGGAAAACGGCAGGGTCCCCAGAGTTTAGAACAGGTCCCTTTTGTGAAAAATAGGATGTGAAAAAAAAATCTAAAATCGGCCAGGGTTTTCAAACATTACGGCATATTTTGAAGTTCTTTTGGAGTTTGTGAGTTTTTATTGCGTTGGCTCTTGAATGCGGTCTTTCCTCTCTTTAATGGTCAGTCTGGGCCCAAAGAAGCTTGCTTCAGCCGTTTTAAAACCTCAGCTCTCGAACGGTGCCTTTATATTGCGGAAACATTACATTAAATAGCTGAACGGGATTGCGGCTGGCTGGTGTTTCTGAAGGTGTCCCAGATAGTTCCAGCTCGGCAGTGGGAGGCCTAAACATATTGAGGTACTCGGTGCCGTTTATATTGGTGGACAACTGGTTTGAAGTCCACGTTGCTATGAGCGAAAACAAATGGCAGGAAAGCTGGTGAGGGGGGCCGGAAAGACCTGATTAATACCAGAAAAAGAGAAGGCGTACGTGAGGAAGAGTAAGAGGAAAGGGGCGAAGTCTTGGCAGAGCATAGTTTATTTGTAACCCACCATGAAATTGAGCAGCTTTAGCAAGCTTTGGTCCAGACTGCCCCTTACCCCTATATGTTTACCCCATGAAAACCCCTGATCTGCCCTAAACGTATATACCATTCCCCATTTCCCTACCTCTCTGCTCCATAACATCATTTAAGACATTATATCTAACTTTAAAGAGTTTACACCATGCAGTGAGATAAATTACTAAATACTGATGCTACCTGCTCAGCAGAACTCCTCATTTTCCATATGCTGTACTCACTTTTTTACATCTTCCAACAAATTTTCTATTAAATTTAATATCTGTTGGAAAATATGAGCATCAGAAATCAGCTGCTGTAATGTTTGATTGGAATAAAAACATCCTGCCATTGTTAATAAGTACAGCACGCTATGAGATTGCCAATCTTCTCAGTAACTATACGAAACAGTTCATTGCTAAAATGATACTTTCAACAAATCTTTTATAACCATCCTTTACATATTTTTGTGCTAATCCTAAATGCAGCTTTCCCTTTAGCTACCTATCTCAGTCCCACAGCTGCTGTGACGGTAGTGGCTCTTTTGTCTGACAGTCAAGGGAAGGCGAGGGTCTGTTCATAAGGCCAACAGCTGCATTTACAAAGCTTGGCTTCCATTGGTAGGCCTAGACAATCTATTTTAGGCCTCCGTCTAACCCATATCTGCTCTCAGAATTTACTGTGGTGAATACGGGTATGGGTAACAGATTTCTGGAAAGGAGAGGGGAGGGAGACAGGGCACAAGAAAGACCGAATACTTGGAGAAATGCCAGGCAAACTTTTGCGAGCTATACATTATATGGAGAGGAGTGAGAGCAAGAGACAGATCGGGTGATATAGACAGAGAGAAAGAAAGTAGGAGTGATCTGGGAAAGCAATCTGGTTTTTGTGGTGACTTGACAGTGATGCATTTGATACGTGAGATTCCACCGCGGCTGTAACCAAGCCTTCACTCATATATGCCCCGGAGTCACACAGCAATTCTGCTAACTGTCACCTCTTCAGTTATATGAGGTTGTGTACAGTGAATATGAGTGTAAATACTGGGCCAGCCTCTGAAGGCAGTCGAACTGGTACTGTAGTGTCATCATCCTGTTAACAAATTTCCATGCTTTGTAGATTGTGTTACATCTGTTCCGTCTTGTTTCATCCCCTCTCTGATCATGATTCCCTTTGAATATCCAAAGAAAGAGATGGATACAAAGATAAGAGAGATTTAGAGCGAGAAAAACTAGTATAGAGTAGCGAAGACCAAGCTAGAAGAAGGGAGTAAATTAAAGTAAGAGGGGGGTTTACTGGAGTTTGGGGGTGTTTTTTGGAGCCAAAGTAAGGAGGTGCAGTGCACACAGATACAAGGGATCACTGGAGTGACCCAGGAGGATGGCAGCATCAATGCAGCTTTAGCTTGGCTTTCAGCTTCAATGACAGCTCCCCGGAAAAAAGATAGAGAGAAATAAGTGAGAAAAAAAAGATCTACTACTCCTTTCTGAACCCAGTATCTCCTACTGATCCAAAATCAGAAAGCGTGCAGGTCTGTCGAGAAGCAGCTTGCTGTGACGAGCTCTTTTCTACGTCTTCACCCTGTATCTATCCACCAGGGATAGAGGAATGGAGGAGCGGTACATTAGAAGCCTCTCTTCCCAGGGTGCTGAGCTAGTAAGGGGATACTTGTTTGGCGCTGGAGAGATCTGTTGCGTACGCTTCTAAAACATCTGAATCACTCACTTAGTCTAGCCTAGTTTAGCTCTGTCGTCGACAGACTCACCCTAACTTCTGCTCCTTTCTTCTTCTTTTTTTTTTTGTACTCTCTTCTTCTTGGTCTAAGAGCGAAGAAATCTGATACCACCTGCCTCCCCCTTGCCCTTCCTCCCTCCTACCCCCAAGGACAGCCCACTGTCTGCCCCGGGGGCTGTTTATCTACGGGGGGGGATCAGGAGAAGAGGGTAGAAGGGGGACGGGTTTGTTTCGTTTCGGCCGTCAACAATGGACCTCAGTCAGTGCTGACGGATTACTCCAACATATGGTACCCACCTGTCCCCCTCTCCCTCTCTCTCTCTCTCTCTCTCTCTCTCTCTCTCTCCCCTTCTCCTCCCTCCCTATGTCTCTCTGTTTAGATTACTTTGCTTATTCCAGCGTTCTCTCTCCCTGTCTCACCCAAACACACTGGGTGGATTAGAGGCCAGATTCATCACACACACAGACCTGTTTGCTTTAGCAACCTGAGCCAGGCACAGGCGCGCACACACACACACACACACACACACACACACCTACAGCTATCTAAGGAGGCCTGGCCTTGTTACATGTTAGTTACGTTTTTTGTTCTTATCTGAGATTCAACCTTGACATCTCAGCCATGATAGGTTGAGTAGCACACACATTCACACACAGAAAATGACATTGCATCTCCACGTTGTTATATAGACACAGCACAGCTAAATTAAATGTTCCTCCTTTTCTCCTAACGGATCCTCAAACTGCACCTCCAAACCTCCCTCCTGAAACGGTTGCCATTTTTCAGAATAAACAGAGACTAGCTTTTACTGTATGTGTGTGTGTCTATGTGAGTGTGTGACCCTGCTGAATTAAAAAATGCACTGTTATTAAAGGCTGTGTCAGAGGCGATGATTTACAGAGGGGAGCGATGACAAGTCAGAAGAACTCACACACTGAACTGACACACACACACACACACACACACATACACTCACACTGTGCTCTCAGGCCTCCAAGCTGAGCAGTGACCTCCTCACCCCTCCTTCCCCTTCCTCCTCCTCCCTCCCTCCCTCTCTCACTCTAATAAAACCTGTCTGACACCACTGATGTGTGTATATGTGTGTGTGCGTGTTTGTGTGTGTGCGCTCTGCGGCAGCACAAAGACTCTGTTGTTAGGCCTCCCTCTTAGGCCTCCCTCATATTTTCTTTAAAGGTGCAGTGCGCCCCCAAGAATGCCACAGGGGGAGCAGGGAGTTGGGGTTGAGGGAGTCTAAGAGGAGTGTGTGTGTGTGTGTGTGTGTGTGTGTGTGTGTAGGTGTGTGGGTGTGGGTGGGTGGTTGGAAGGGGACGGGACAATGCTACAGCTCGCCCAGGTCACAGAGAGTAAAAGGCACGGAGTGAGTGTGAAGAGGAGAAATGAAAGAGAAGGGTCAAAGGCAAGGATGCTTCTTTAAAAAGCAGATACGAGAGTTTGGCTCTTGTTGCTCGTGACTTTCGTGTGTGTGCCTGTACGCGTGCGCGCACCAAACCTGTGTCAACAAGCATATGCATTTTGGGCAATCGGCTAACGTCACTCCCAATAACCTGTACACAATGTAATAAGGGATTACTAGTACAATACAGAATAGTTGTATTTTCAACTAATTTTAAGATTTACAAGGAGTAATATACAGCAATGTATCCTAATAGAGAATAATGGAGGAGATGCTGAAGATGAGGCGCTGAAAACGCTGTCTATTTTCTATATTGGTACGCCTCAGAGTGTATTGTTGCTCTTATACCATGGTCATCTACTTTTAAACTTGTTAAAACTTGTTTGTAGTCTCTACCTTCACTTTCAATATGGTTAGTTTCACTATTGAACACTGCAGTTTAGTAAGACTTAGGCTTTGCTCTAAAATCCCCACAGTGAATCAGTAAAAAGTGCTATCAATGGTACTTTCTTATTTTCTATCAACAGTCCCACAGTGCATTGTTTCCCAATTTATAAATGCAAGTTATAGCTGTGCAACCTGTCAAGGATGACAAGCAAACTGTTGTGTCAATTACAGGATTAATTGAGTGATTTAAAAAGGTGATTTAACTGTTGAGTGGAACCTTGTTTGAGCCACTGCGCTACAATTAGATATTATCACATTTTGACTTGCAATGGAATTGTATCATGATTATATGATTACAGATACTAATATTTCCCAGCCCTCAGGCACATGTCACCCTGTTAAAAACTGTTGTTTTCTGTGATTATGGTAGTAAACTTTAAAATGCCAACTTTACAGTAATTAATTAATGCATGTTTGCCTCTTTGGCACATTTGAATAAACCAGTATCTAAATCCACAATTCAAACTTTTATTGAATAAGCAGAGAATCACATATTCTTTCTAATAGTTCTTGTCTCATACACGCAAGTCTATGAATACAGGCATAGGAGAGAAGACAGGCATCACCTCTGCTTGGTTGTAGCGTTTATGAAAGCCATAAATGGCTCTTTAATATAGTGGTAATCAGGGTGGTAATTTGGGTGGAATTGTCCCTTATTGTTGCCAGACATGCCTCCCTTACTCCTGCCAACACGCACGCATACACACGCACACAGACAAACCCACACACTCACTCTTGAGCAGACAGGGTGTTCAAGGAGTAATTCACACCACATGCCAACAAACTGGGCGGTTGTGTTTTTTTTGTTGGTGTTTCTATGTGTGTGTGTGTGTGTGTGTGTGTATGCCTGTGTCTGCTTTAATGCTGAGGTCAAACCAGTAAATGGGAGGGGGTTCCCAAGATTTTTGTTAAAAGTGTTAAAGTCATGTGTGTGTGTATATGTTTGTGTATATAGGCACATCCACAGACACGTACGTACGTGTGTGTGTGTGTGTTTTAATTGCGGTCTGAGCAAAAGTAGCAAGTGTGCTCGATACAGATGGTTTTCATCACTCTGACTGCACAGAGAACCTCTCTTTCGTTCTGTCTCCCTCTAATCTCCCTCTCTGTTTTTGTAATTAAACATTACTTAATGTACCCGAACTTCTAATTTGACAATTCATTAAATATGTGACAATATGCAGTAACTGTGTGCCGCACTGTTTCATAGCATCACAGGTTTGTGTAGTTGTGAAATGATGCAGATATATGGTGCTGCATGATTGAGTAAGAGCTTCCATTGGTAAAGAACATCCCTCATTCTAGCCGTTAATCTGCGGTGTCCTCACACACACACACACACACACACACACACACACACACACACACACACACACACAGACTTTCATAAATCAATATTTACTAAGGAACCTTTCCCCTTTGAGTCAGAGGAAGCAAATGTGCATCCTGCTGTCTCCCCTCTCTAACCCTCTGTCATGAGGTTGTGTTTGTGTGTGTGAGTATGTGTGTGTGCTTACTGTAAGTGCAAAGCGGCTCCTATGTTTTGAGATGGGTGTTTTCTTGTTTAGTTTTCAGCACAGTTCAGACATTCCAACAAAACAGCCCGTGCCTCAGAGACTGATTTGTCTTGATGATAGCAAGTTTTAACACAGCAACAAACAACGTGGCAAAGAAAAGAGGGAAATGTAATTACAGAGAAAGACATTTAGAGCATTTTCAATATCATTTTGGGAGAAATGGAGAGTGGCGAGGGGGGGTAGATAGAGGTGCCAGAAGGATGAATCAGTAAGACTCAAGGGCAGAAAGAAGGAGCAGAGATAGAGGGAAGGAGGTGGTTCGAATGGACAGCACTGGAAGGCAGAAAGTAGAGAAACGGTAGGGAAGAGGTGGAGAAATAAAGAGGTGGGTGGTAGTTAGTCACTGCTCATCAGGGCACATCAGGGCAAATGGCTCCTTACATCACTCTGACACATATAAACACAATGCAACTGACGCGCATGAAGATATGCTGACACACTTCTGCCTCAGAGGATGTGGAAACCCACTTTACACCGTCCTCTGAAAGAGATAGAGAGGGGAGGAGGAAAGAGGTGTAGAAGAGAAAGTGAAGCAGCAGGGAGGGCAAAGAAACAAAAGAATGGAAAGGGGAGATGGTCAGAGGGTTTTTTTTAAGGTTTTGAATGAATTCAGTCACGTAGGCGCACATACACATACGATACACACACTCAAGCATGCTGCATGTGTGCCAGGTAGAAGTCTCAAGTTGAGGAAATCAGACCTGACAGCTTGGCAAAGGTAGAGGGTACTAAGAGTGGCAAATATGAGAGTGTGGTTCTGTGTTTCTTTCACCTAATTTAAAAAAAAAGCCTGATTGTATGGGTGTGTGTTGTTGAAATTTTGAAACTATAACTTGGTTGGTGATTTTTATGACTCTAATGTTGAAAATAGTTGCCCATATGACCCTGTTTACGTGTCTGTATGTGTACACAATGAACATCTGATCATCTCTATTTGTCTCTCGTAGGCGCTCCAGGCAGCCAGACAGTTCCTCCTCCAGCAGGCCTCTGGACTCAACTCCCCTGGCAGCAACGAGGTCAAACAGAGCCCTGTGCAGGTCAGAGCGCGCACACACACACACACACACACACACACACCAGATGCACAACCCAAATGTTGCTTTGTCAGAATCTGTATATTATTAAGCCCCTTGGCTGCTGCTGCTTTGCCTTCACCAACCTGCCACGTCAACTACACAGTGTGATATTGGCACATACTTTTCTCTCCCTTTCTCTCTCTCTCTCAGTGTCTCTGTCTCTGCGCTCTGTCTCTCTCTCTCTCTCTTTTTCTGTGAAAGCATGTGTGTGATTCTTAGTGTGTGTGTGAATGAGGTCTTTGTAGTGATTGGGTAGTGAGCTGCTTTCAGAGTTGAATTCCCCAGTAAGCAGAGAGAGTGGGGTTAGCTGGAGTGCAGGATCCCCAGTGAAAGACACTTGAGGAGGACACACACACACACACACACACACACACACTGACAGCACACATACATTATTACTATCAGTGTGTGTTGATAAATATCACATATGGCATCATGTTTGGCAGTTTGTTTCTATAATGTGATATGCAGAGTTAATGCAGAAATGTGATTTGTAGTTGAGTTTCACACCAATAAAGTGGGGCCATGGGTCCACTAGAGCAGCAAGTAGTCTGCACTGCTCTTCTCATTAATATGCCACATGATAACCTGACAGCCGGCCCATCACAGTGTGGGAAACGGAGGAATGAATGGAAGAGAGAGAAAGACGTATCTGAGTCAGAGGGAAGGATAAGGTCAAATTTATTTGAAGATCAATAGGGTGGAAAAAATGTGAAACTGATTGTTTGTTAAATAAATCACATTTAAAGGTTGCAATACTGTTCTGGATCTAGAGATTTTGTGATATGCTGCAATATTTAAACTGTAAGTAATAAAATCTAAAATTCGCCCTTCATTGAAGTCCATTATATTTGTTATTATAAATAATTAGTTTTGCAAGTGTTCTTCCAGGAAAACCCTTTTGGTACACAGACACTAGTTTTATGTCTCCAACAACAGCAAGAACATTTCTTTGCAATAAACAAATGAATACCTGGTATTTAGCATGAGCAGCAGTGGGATCCACGACAGAGCAGGGAAGGAGAAAATAAAATCATATTAAACTCAAACATCACCAATAGAAACTCCAAAGAAAAAGATTTTGCATTGTCGGCCATACAGTTTAATTACCAAGTGACCTCTGAGAAGTGCAAAGATGCCACAGTATTAATGACAGCTTATTACAGAAGATGTCAAAAATTAAATCAAATATATAAAAAATGGGGATCTTGAGGATTACACTTTAATTGGAATCTGAATTGGAATCAGAATCGCTTTATTTACCTTGGTTAGAAACTGGCAGTTGTAGAAATCACATGATGACTTAAGAGGTAAGAGAATAATAGAACAAATACTGTTTTTATCATAATACATAATACATCTGTATTATAAAACAGTGTGAAGATTAAAATTGTATGCATACTGTACTGTCATCACAAAATGGTGGATTCATATTCATACATGTGTCTCAGTCATTCAGCCATTCATGCAAACGCTCACCTGCAGAAGTGTCTTTTCTTCAAAATTCCCTACTCTGCTTTGGTGAACAGGTGTTTTTATTACTGATGGAAACATATTGATGTTTAAACTACTGCTCACTTCCTGACACATCTTAGAAAGAACTAAAAAGACAAAAAAAGAAAGTAGGGGAAGTAAGAACAAGTGAGCATCTAGAGAGAAGTGAAATCGAAAGCTGCAATGTGCTGGTAATGATTTGTTTAGCAGTCAAGTGTAAATAACAACAATCGAGTCTCTATGAACATTTACAAGGGATCAACCTGTGACAACAGTCTCACATGAACAGGGTCAAATGCAGGTGGAAAGCATGCTCAGTTGACCTGCCTCATACATGCATCTCTTATGTAAAACGAGCATTACCTTCTACTGATTTCCCTTTCTTTCTTTCTCAGATATGCACACACACACACACATATATACACACACCACTCTACCCCTCCTCTACTCTCTCCATCTCTGTCTTGTTTGTCTTGTTTGTTGGTGCCTGGCCTGGCTAGCCTTTCTGTCCTCTCCAGGGCATCCGTGCTACATCTCTGTTGTCTGAGCTGTCAGTTCACATGGCCCCACACATCCTTCCGACACACACACACACAGATTTAAGTGTGTTTGTGTGTCTCCTTTTGTTTCTGACTCTGCAGGCACAAACGCTAAAGCACAAAGTGTAGGGCAACCGTTGTTTGTGTGCTTGTTTATAGCAGCAGCACTGGAGTTGTTTACTAGACCTCACAATAAACCTGGTTACTAAGGGGTAGAAATCTCTTAATTACTGTAATTTCCAGCTTTATGAACAATTTGAAACGATGCAATTAAAGCAATCATCTGTCGGAGCGGGTGAAGCCAGACTTTTCATCTGGTCATTTCTTAAGGTGGCACTAAGCGACAGTGTACAGTGACACAGTGGCTGACATCAGGCACAAAATGGCCGTCCTCAGGTTGGTTCCTGCTGGGCTGCTCTCACACATGCAAATGAGCCTCAGCCAATAATGAGATCTTTAGGAGCTCGATAATTAGATTTTTCCCTTCTCTCTGAGGGAGAACGACAGAGGCAGACAGGGAGCGCGGGAAGACTTCTTTTCGTGTCTTGACTTCTCTGGAGAAGCCTTGGTCTGTGCTGACAAGCCCCCCCTTATGCCCCCCACTCCTACCCCTTCCCCATCATATTTCTCTTCTTTTCTTTATTTATAATAGAGGGGAGGATCTGAGCTGGGAGCAAAAGAAATGCTGAGATTATATCTGCTTTTTGATTGGCTGCTCAAAGATGGTCTCTGTGTTTGGCTGGCTGTGTGAGATGGTATCAATCCACTCTGTGTCTGTGTGTAAATGTGTCATGTTGTCATGTGTCACGTTCAGGAGAAACCCGACAATAGCTCAAGTCTCTAGACAGGCAATTGCAAGAAAAAAATTGATTGTTTGCAATAAAATTGCAGCTACAGTTGCTGAAAAGCACAATCATCAGAATAGTTTTAAGTAATTATTTAGGAGTTTGATAATTCAAGATCGTAGGCGTTTTGATGTGACATAAGAAACAAATCTATTATTATACAGTGATATTTTTAATACTTTGCTTATATTTGCAGATAATGGGGATTTTTAAAATTTTCATGTCATGTTGAATCAGTATATTACATAAATTGTTATGCTCATGGTCTTATTCTGTCATGCGCTATAGTAATGAGTCTAAAACATAAACTAAGTTTTTATAATATTGGTCAACCACATCTAGCCTTTTGCACATAGTAGCATTGTCATCTAAGCTTCTTATTGACTCAGTTGACTTATGATATGATATTACAAAATTGCATTAATTGGGGATTTGTTCCATGTCCTTATTAGGCATCTACTGTTATGGTGCCCTTAAGCAAGGCATGCAGAAACCTGTGAGTAAACCAAAAGTCAGGCATTGTGGGGAAAGAGCAAGCTTAGTCAGTTGTTCCTGAATAAATATAAGTAAGGTAAAGGCCCTTCTTCCATAAGAGATTGCAATTTAAAGATACCCTGTAGATAATCTCACACTGTAGGTGTGTGTGTGTGTGTGTTTATGTTAGCTATTTGACATAACCGCCACAGTTACCTTAATTGGTGTGCCACAGTTAAGTGAATGGGTGGGCACATAGTTGGCAGACAGTGGCAATTGGCGGATTACGCAGCATGATACATAGCATGCCTCTATGACCTGCCACACGTTCTTTACAATGGACACACTTGGCACATGCTCATACACTGGTTGGGCACAAGCAGACACATATACACCCACTTGGCAGACACACGCCTGGCACACTTAACACACCGCTACTTGGCATGCACACACACAGATTAACGCACATGCTTGGCTGTGGCTCATACGTATGTAATTGAATAGCGCGGTGTCCTGTTTTCATGTATTATTGAGGAGCTCGTTTAATTAGGAAAAAATGAAAAGACTCATTAGAGATATGTTAATTAGCTTGGCCCTCTGCTCTCTGGAGAGGGCTGGCACCAGCACAGTGGGATGGAGGCTAGAGAGGGAGCCACGCTGAAAAGACGGTAAGAGGAAACTGAGTCATGTCAGTCTTTCAGCAGAGATTTAATTTCAGTGAAACCACTTTTAATCAATATTACAATCCTATTTCACCAGTTTCGCTATATGTTGAAATTGTTTTCCCAGCTACCGCGTTTGAACCCACTATAGGTTTGTGAAAAACTACCAAACACGGAGATTCTGAGGCAGGGATCGAAGTCTTTTAACTAATCAACAAAAGTATGTGGAAAGATGAGTGTTTAGCTCCCCAGAGTCTGCGGTACTGAAGCGGTTCCTTCTCTCGTTCTCTTTTATTTCCTTTCAAAGTGTTTTTCCCAAAGCACTCCTTTTGTCCACTCAATGAAAGTGCTTAGTTGGCAGTTTCTCTTATTTGATGTGGAGGGAATTGGGGCTGTGTGTGTAGGTTAGTGTGTATGTGTGTGGGGGGGAGAGAGGGGAGTTGAAAAAAGGGCTGGGGGTGCATGGGGTCCTGACAGTTTGTGAAGGGTGTATGGGAAGAGGTTGAGCAGCCAGTGGAATGGGTTTGGCTCTGGGCAGAGGGGTGGACAAACGGAGGGATGGATGGAGAGGAGGGTTTGGGTCTGGCCACTGAAGTGTGAAACTCTTATTTTGTGATTTGAAACATGAGTGAAATCAGTAATGAAATATGGTCGATAACAGCTTCTCACACTTCCCAATGAAGTGCCCTGAGAGTGTGTGTCTGCGTGTGTGTTTCTGGAAATGTGTTGTCATTTTTATTCTGAAGCACTGGGGCGTTAGATAGAGGGAGGCGGCGGACAGGGGGAGAAGAACGGAGGAGAAGAGGGAGGAGGGGGAGGATTTTCCACTTGAACTTGCTGGTCTTTCACTGTCCTCTCTGAAGTTTCTTTTTTTTTTTTTTTCATTTTGTCTGGCCCTTGTCAGGGAGAGCTGTGTATTATATGTGTCCACATGCATACTGTACATGTGTGAGTGTGTGTTTACGTGCACACGGTCAGTAGAGACCGCAACTCACTGTTCTCAGAAGCCTGTGGTCCTCTGTGGGCTCTACTTTTCTCACTCCTCTATCATTTCATCTATTCACCCGTTCTTGCATGCTTGCTTCCACACAACCAGTCAACCATCCTCCAACCTTCATCTCAGCCCTTTTGTGCTCAGCTTGGTCCTCATCTTCAATTCAGTTTGCTCAAAGAAACCTGCCAAAAGACAAACGTTTACGCCTGAGCATGTTAAATAAAGACAGATGTATCATATTTGATATGAATATGCGAAAGCTACCTTATCACAACATAATTTGTAGGTTTAAATATATTTAAATCTAACTGCATTTTTAAAAAATACTGTGTATTAGTTATTTTATTAGATAATATTGCAGTAAATTTGGTTTGTGAAAAGAATAAATTCAATTCAGCTATGTCACCTGATGTGAAGGTAATAAGTGATGGACAGAGAAATACAAACAAAGTTTCTATAATCTTCTTCTCACCCATGAACACCTATATTCGGTGCATTCCAACATATATTGTTCATACACAGAAACACACAAAAAGTTTACTCAGCAAAAAGTCACCTCCCTCAGGAAATGAGGGGGAGTCTGGCGGTAAGATGCTCAGAATATCTCCAACCCCACCTGGCTCCGCTCATCAGTTTCCCCTATAGAGTAGTATGGCCCCTGGCCTGGTGGCAGTTTAGCTGGAGGTGGGGTACTCACCACACACAATGGAGTCCTTTTACCTCCAGTGGAGGCCTGGCCCTGAGCTCCAAACAACACTCAGCATATTAGGCACTTCTTCAATTTCTCTTTTTCACTTAAACATTTTTCTGTGTTTGCTTCAGTCCTCTTGCTCTCTCACCTCCACCACCTCCACCCCCTCCAGGGAATGTGCAATAGTGATGATAGCTGGCGAATAAACAAATCCCAAACCAGCCAGAAGCAGGATAGTTCAACATGCACCATTAAAGCCTTTACACATTAAGAAGTAGCACAGTATGAATTGTATTTCAATGGGTCTCCCCCCCCTGCCTGCCAGCAACTACAGCCACAAAGAAGGGCCATGCAGTTTCCAAGTTTTGCCGTGCATACTTTTGTCACTGTCCATTCAGAAAAGAGATCAGTGGTCTGTCAGTGTGATCTACTGTGTGTGTGTGTGTGTGTGTGTGTGTGTGTGTGTGTGTGTCAAGGAGAGACTTAGAGAGGCAGGCGTCCCGTCCAGGGTGAGGTGGTAATGCTCAGTGACAGGGATAAACAGCACTGGGGTTTGCTCCTACCAGGAGAGGGGGGTGAGGAGGAGGAGGAGGAGAGGTCTATGTCAGCCTCTCTCTTCCTCCTGCTTTCTCCTTGTCATTTTTTCAATTATCCCTCTCTCCCCTGTGTCCCCATAGGCCCAGAGGCAGGGCCTGCATCATTTAGACTGAGAGCCTGTTTAGATTCTGATTATAGCCTCCTTTCTTCTCCTCACTGCCATCACACACACACACACACACACACATATACAAACACTCTTAAACACACGTACTGATCGCACATTTTGGAGCCAGTATGGAGTGAATAACATTAAATTTATTAGATTGTGAAGCTGATGGGAGTATTGTGATTTGTGTTTCTCATGCTCTTTAGAGCATGTTTATTTATTAAAAAATATATATGTGTTAATTTGGCATGTATATAAAAAGGGTTGTGGTGTACTTTTATAGTAAGATACCTCAATTACAAGGAAGGTGAAGGTGTGAAATCCAAAGTTAAGTTCATTCCTAAATCAGAGATGATGCAGTCATTTAACCAGCCTGTCTCTATATAAACATGGTGCTGAGCTACACTGGGCTTATTCCCTCAGCTGGTTTAATATCAGATAGCCCTCCTTCCTCACTTCCTGAGGTTTCATCTGAAATGGAAAATGGGGCTTTCCTCCTCGTTAGAATGAAAAGTCATCAAGGGAGGAGAGGAAAGAGGGATGGAGCCTCATTGAGATGCAAGTTACATCCCCCCTCTTTCCCTCTCTTCACTCCTCTGGGACCCCATGCCTTTCTCCTCCTTCTCCTTCCCATCTTTCTGGCGCTCCCTCGCTCCCTCTCTTCCTTTGTTAATCAGTTAAACTCCCTCTTCAAACAACCCCTCTAATTACTCCTCCACTCTCTGTAAACGACAGGGCTGTCTCTCACTTCTCCTCTCCTCTCCTCCCTCCATCCCTCCCTCCCCCAGCTCCCTCACTCCATGGCAGGGGTTGACCTCTGTCAGCCACCAACCCTGCAGAAGTGTGTGTGTGTGTGCATGTATGACTGATTCTTGCATATAAATGATTAGAGCGACATCTTAGGTTTTGAAATGTTACTATTATTAGTGGTTCACTTTCACTCTTAAACACCTACTGTATAACATTGTATGATTGTTCACCCACATTTGTGTGTGTGTGTGTCTGTGTTGTCACAACCATTGCCTCAATCTCTAGGCCACACTTTCTAGATCCAAAAACCTGCTAGGTAGGGTTCCTTTCTCTCTCTGTAAGACTCTTCACACATTTCTTTTTTTCAACCCTGATTTCCTTCTTCCCTCATTTCCTTCCCTCCTTCTCTATTTTCTTCTGACTGTGGGGATTTTATCCTTCCTTCTCCCCTCTCTCTGCTCACCCCTCTGCTCACTCCCCCATGCTTCACCTCTCTTGCACTAATCGACCACACATCTCTCTCTTTTAAATTAACATGCAACATAGAAAAAGAGGGACGACAGCAGAAAAAAATTAAATGCATTTAATAAATGCCTGACTTCAAATCGCCCGGCTTTTCAGACTTTTCCTATTCACAGTCCAATGAAAGGGGAGAAATCATTCACCGGGAGAGACAAAGCCGAATGAAAATATAATTCTGCATTGTGAGACGCTTTTGTCCTGGCCCGTCAAATCGCTAATGGCAAGGCTTTTGTTTTGTGGCGGCGCTCTCAGGCTGGCGGTGTCGTATGGCGGTGGCAACGCATGCCCCATAATCACCACGCTTTGTGATATTAGATTATAGGGGCAATTAATGGCGTCAAACCTTAACTACTCAGCATTCAGCCTGCCACACACACACACATTCAGCCTTAAACACATCCATACAGGCACGTTCATGCACACACACTCCCATGTATAGTCACATGCACAGACAGAGACAGTACAGTATATCAGCACTTACACACTTACGCATGTATTTAGTTCTGGCGTCAGCCAACACACAGAAAGGTGCTATAACTCCAATAATTATTACAGCCATGACTTGAAAATGTCAATGGCGGTGTGTATAAAATAGAATGTATGAGTTGTCAGGGAGAAAGAATGGGATGCACAAGAGCAATTAATTACAGCTTTTCATTTGGCAGCTCAGACTGACAAGGCCCGGCGGCGGGGGCAAGCTGGCATGACGCCAAGCAGCACCCATCACCACCCCCACCTTGCTCAGTACCCTCCCCGCCTCCTTCCCATCCCCTCTGCCTGTTCTTTTACCAACTGCCACAACATCACCCTTCCCCTTCCTCACCCCACTCTGTCTTTTCGTCATCATCTTCTCCTCCCTCTCCCTCAGTTAAAACATAGCTAAGCTACAGCTTATTCATCTACATCCCCTAACGAACTCCTCTTCTACCAGACCCACATCTGCCCTGCTCTCTCCAACCGCCTTCTTTCCATCCCTTTACTATTATGTAGGGCTGGGCATTTAGTTAGGGAAGACAGAGTCCGGAGCCACTGACAGACACACACACAGAAAAAGATACAGAAGGATGGATGGATAGAAGGAGGGGGGGGGGGAGAAAGAGAGAGAGGCCAGGTGGAAAACAGCATATTAGTATTTATGGTCTTTATGGTCTTGTTTACAAAGTCAAATCAGCTTTTTACAGATTTGATTTACCAGTGACAGCTTGTACCCTCTCTTGCTCTCTACTGCACAATTGCCTCTCCCACCCTCCCTGCCTGCCATCCCCTCAGGTGGTGAGTAGATAGACTGCTCTGAAGAGAGCTACACACACGCAGGCACTTGTGCACGCCCACACATACAAGCCCACACACAGATGCACACAGTTTGACCATGAGAGAGATTGATATTTCACCACCAAATGAATATAGATAAATGGCCAATTGTAGAGTCGATAACTCACCCTAGTATTTCTCAGTAAAACAGCCATCACTTTCTAACAGACAGGATTATTTGTATTGAGAAGGCAGTATAGTTTATTGATGGGTAGGCAGTGAAGAGCTAGTCGTCCCTCAGCCTGTAAACAGTGAGAAAATATCAGCTCTCAGACTCAATCTCATCATCGTCTCTCTGTAAATATCTCTCAGTGCCTCAACTGTTCTGCGTCTTTATCACTTTCATTGTTTTCTCAAAACTTGCAGTTGATAAATACAAAATAACTCTATCAGCAGGCTTGTCTGTGTGATTTTTCATATGTTGTGTCTGCATTCATGCACGTCCATTGTGTCTCAGTTTCTGTATTTTGTGGTTAGGTTCGTAATCAGATTAGCATATCTGCATATCATTGTGTACAATACATGTGCACTGAGTGCTTACACAACACATGCAAAAATCACCACATTCCTCTTGTATTCCTCTCCTTCTCTCTCTCGCTGTATCGCTGCCTTTGCCTGCCTGTAGTCCTATCTGATGAGATAGACATCTCATCAGATAGCTACTTGGCCGTTTCTTTCTTCTTAGCTAGGCTTGACTGTATGGAAAGAAAATCAGAGGGTTAGTCCTAATCATGTGTTTATGGAAGTAGATAAGATTTTATGTTTCATAGGAAGATTGCATATCTGTCTTTTTATCCCTAACTGTTGTCACAGAAATTGCCAAAAAAGTGTCAACAATACATTGTGGTCCATCTGAGTATTTATCTTTGTCTGATGTTGCCAGCTTTTCTCAGCATTGACTGACAACAGAGAACGAAAGACAACACACCTCTCTAACTTTACCTGTCCATACCAGCATACTGCACATCCTCCAGTGAGATTGTTTGTTTTGAGTTGCGCATTCAGTTGCAGGCACAGTCATGCTTGAATATCACTGTGCTGAGTGGGCTTTTTTACACAAAGCTTAACCCATTGATTGTTTTGTCCTACTTTTGCATGCAAGCTAATATGTAAGTGATTTTGTTAAAAAAATGAAATGTGTGTGTGTGTGTGTCTCTGTGCTATCTTCAGGTGCCAGTGTCCATGGCTATGATGAGTCCACAGATGATCACTCCTCAGCAGATGCAACAGATCTTGTCCCCCCCTCAGCTCCAGGCCCTGCTGCAGCAACAGCAGGCTCTTATGCTACAGCAGGTGAAACACACACACACATTCACACACACTCACACTCTGTTTGGACTCCCAAGCCAACATGTTTGGATGTGTCTGTTTTAGTAGGCATTAGCACACAGGGCATGATTGTATCTTATTCAGTGCTCAGTCATCTTTGAAGATAAACACACACCAGCATATACACTTAAACACACATTGTCATTTTGAATGCCTCCTCCTCATTGTTACTGGGAAAATCTGCATGCTCCTACCTGCAGACACACACACACAAACCTAATCAAACACACACACTTTTATATGCTTTTTAGCATCAGCCAGTGAATCATAGTTAATAGAGGGGTTGCCATGTTGACAAAAACCAATAAACACTCTTCATTTGCAACAGATCTGTCAAATGCTCACCAACCTGCAACCTCATACCTTCCCTCATGCAAAAAAACACACATGCACCCTTGTAAAGGCTGTGAAGAAGACTATTAACAATGTGGAGATAGAGAAGTAATTGCGGCATAGGGAATGTCTAGAAAACACATTCATACACACATATGCAAGGCTAGAGCAGGCAATAGATTTAATAAGGAGCGGTAGCTTTAGGCAAGTATAAATTGTCGTTGGAAGATCTGACAACATGTATCATAATGGAAATGTGAAATGTGCTGGCTTCCTGGAAACAGACATGCAGATGGTTAAGAACCTCTTCACCAGCTCTTTTTTTCTCTAACGAGGAAAAAGGAGACGGAGGGGAAAAGGGGCTTGATAATGCACACTCATACACACACACACGCGCACACATTACACTCCCGCTATTAAAACCACTGAGTTTTACATTGCTCTCCCACTTAATTAACCACACTATGGACTTGCTCTTAGTTTATATCTGCAAATCAGGCACTTTTACACACACACACACACACAAATGCAGAACAATCAACCAACATATCACTCACTGGAGCATTAAATTTCATATCCCCATGGCAATACAGCATTGTGTAAGAGTGTGTAAGTAAGGTTTACGGCCCACTGCTACACAGCATTTTGTGTTTGTACGTGCATGCATTTGTGGATTGGTGTGTGTGTGTGTTTTAACCTTTAAGTTTCCGCTAACCTTTTCTTATGCTACAACTGCTCTGCCTTTCTTACTTGATGTGTTCACTAAAGTCAAGGTCATGGTAATAGGCTGGAGAGGTGAGTCCCTCACTTACACATACTCTTAATGCACAGAGCCACTGAATCAAATCATTAAAAAGACCTTAATTATCACTTAATTATTCTCTCAACTCACCACTCTCCAGCCAAGTGTGTGTGCATGTGTGCATGTGTGTGCTTGCATATGCATTTGTCTGTGTGATGAGGAGGCGATCAGGGCTAGTGACGCGGAAAAGAGAGATTAACTCCGCCTAAGGAGTGATAAAAGAGAGGGAAGACAGATGGAAAATAAAGAGAAGCAAAGAAAGAATGAGCTTTGCATTTAAAATAAATTAAGGATAAGAAGGAACATAATAATACAAAGGCACAGTACAATATGCATAATTGAAGCTATGGCTGGGATAAGATTGAAACTGGAAATGTAAAACGGCATGGCAGAGAAAGAGCGGGACCATTAAGTTACACAGTGTGTGTGGTAAGGATGGGCAGTGGTGTGTAGTCGGCTCACTGAGGGTCAGATGGATGAGAGACCGAAGCAACTGCTGCAGTGTGAAGTCATTCTCTGCTGAAAAGCCTCTTTGAACATTTGATGCACCATGAAACAAAGACAAATTACAGACGGACACATGTACAAGCCGCTCTCAAGAGGATAACCCCCTCCTCACATATACGCACACACACACAGACACACACACGCACAAACTGTGGTCACTGTGAGTTTTTTCTGTCTGCCTTGCTCTCCTCTTAGCAAGATTATGATCTTAATAGAGTTTCCTGAGTAAATTAATGATTAGTAATTCAAACAAACTATGGTCAGTCAGAGGAGTGTGTGTGTGTGTGTGTGTGTGTGTTTCCATAAATCAACCAGATGGCAATGCTAAATACAGTAGTTTTAAATAACTACATTTGGCATTACAGAGAATATCTGCATAAGTACAGCAGAAAAGGAAACTGCTCATAAAGTACTGGGGATACTTCTCTTATCTACACATGGAATAGAAACAGGCTACTTAAGATTTACTTTCTTAAAACCCATAGCACTACAGTATAGACACACACACACACACACACACACACAGTCCCAGCAGGTGTTTTATGACAGCAGTACAGTAAATACTGTAAGAGCTGGCTTAAAGTATTTCACAGAGGAATATCCCTGCGTAAATTTTAGGCTTAGAACGGTCCTGTTCAATCTTGCAGACTGTGTGTGTGTGTGTGTGTATAAACAGCAGTCGTTACCACCAGCACTCATCTTCACATCTTCAGATTACTTTTTTCCAGCCATATTAGCTGCTTTACAATAATGCGATACAGTGAATGTTTTCAGGTGTATTGTTGCTCTGTTACCCTTCTGCATACCTGCATTGTGCCACAGTCACATCAATACAGCATTTGAATTCTATGTGAATTATTGAAACACCTGCTATAGCTTTGGCATACACAGTCACCTTGCAACACAACTTGAGACACCATAATAGCTCCATAACATTCTTCAGCAGCTTTTGTCAGGTCTGTGTTTGTTTGTTGTGTGTGCTCTGCCAATAAACCACACAGCGCCACAACAATAAACTGTAGCCTTCACTGAGAGCACAGGTGTCTGACCAAGTTGATACAAATCATGTTTTGACTCACTCGCCTCATATTTCTCCATCTTCCACCCTCCTCCTTCCTTTCCCTTTCTGTGTATGCCTCTAGTTACAGGAATACTACAAGAAGCAGCAGGAGCAGTTGCATCTTCAGCTTCTGACTCAGCAGCAGCAGCAGCAGCAACAGCAGCAGCAGCAACAGCAGCAGCAACAGGCCGGGAAGCAAGCAGCAAAAGAGGTGAACTTAACCAAGTACACTCAGCTCAAGCACACTGTGATGTACACAAGTACCCTTAAATGCAAAGTGGTTAACATGGGAGCTAGTAAAAAGAAAAAAAAACATCACACAGAAGGTCTAATGTATACAACGTAGGATACATTCAGTATGTTAGAGCTCTTTTCCTTTCTCCGTTTCTCTGCTCTCATCCTCCTTTCTCTGTAGTTCACTGTTGTGTATACAAGCATTTCTCAAAACAAGGATTAGTGAATATGGACTGTCAGTTTTTTTCTACTGGTGTGCCATGTTGAGGCAGTGAACATTCACTACCCTGCCAAAGCATTCATTTGCATCCTTTCAGCTGTAAGCCCGAGGTGAAATCTCTCAGTAGGAGGGGTCCGCCACTCTTTTAATTGTCAATTAACCCCGCCAGCACTAGGAGCCTCCCTTGCACTTGCTTTCAACTCACACACACACACAAATATGAACACACACGCACACTCTGTACCAGGTTTTAACCACAGCTGCAGTACAGTAGGATAATAGAAGATCAACTGGGATCACATTGTGGCACAACAAAAAGGATCTCAATCGATCAGACAAGATTACTGTCATAACCTGTGTGTGCGAGAGGGTTTGGTGCGTGTGTATGCCTGTTTCTGCATGTGTGTATTGTATGAAAGAGACATTTTTGCACCAATGCTCATTCACCAAACGACTTCTCATTCACCAAACATCAGACACACAGAGGACCAATGCGAGAGACAAACTTGAGAAGGGCCTCATGAGACTTTCTGATAAACGCTTGAGGAGACACATCCTAGATTTCTTCTCCTCTTCCCCCCTCTCCCAGTGGGCAGAATCACCCCCCCCTCCCAACAAACTCCTCACCGACAGCGGTCAACCAAGTCGACCGTGACCAAAGCAAACCAGTTGTGGTCGACTCGCATGTTGAGAGGGTGTCTGAATGGCTCTCCCTTTCTTCCTTCTCTGTGCCGCTGTCCCAGTTTTCAGGTTTGTTGTCCCGTAACAACTAGACAAGTGCAAACACTGGTCATACAGCGACACATACATGCAGAGAGGGTTGATGTGCGATGGTTCAATGCACAAACACATACACTTGGGGGAATATGCCTCCCTACAGAGCTCTACACAGATATAACTAAGGCCATTTCCAGCAGTCATTGTTTTTCGGTTGCTGCAAGCCATCAGTCACAACCGAAACACCTTTTTAGTCATTTCTCTCATCTCGCCTGCTCAAACAAGTGCTGTCAGGCATTGAGACAGACAGAGTGTGTTTTGCATTGTAAGGCTGGCATTGTTTGTAAGCCTTCAAGTAGATCTGAACTCATAAAAAAAACACTGTTCAGTGTAGTCATAAGCAGATCAGGTAGCGTACATGTAGAAGAAGATTTTAACCAAGTCTACATCAGCAGGCCTTTCAGGAAGAAATCCACTCAGAAAACATGAGAACAGAGAAGACAGCAGAAGAGGATAAATCTGAAAATTGCTACTTTGCTTTTTGGAGTTTTTGTGCTCGAGTGGCTGTGACTTTTTGACCTTTTTTCTCTTTTCTGCAATTCCTCTTCACTAGCTTGTGCGTGGAACTGATGCATTGAAAGAGAGCGTATGTGTGTGTGTGTGTAGAGTCAGTGTTTGTGTGTGTCGCTGGTGCATTTGGGACTGGTCAGGAGTCAGCTTAATGAAGTGACTCTGACCATCACAAGAGCTGTGTGTATGTGTGTGTCTGTCTGCAAGTGGCCATCTACAATACATGTGTGCCTGTGTGTACGTGTGTGCTTCTGTGTGACTGGCAGGCTCAGACAGTGTGTGATGTGCTCATAAATCACATTGACAGCCTGTTACTGCGCTAGCTTTGGCCACTCAGCCACAGCTAATGTAAACAGAACACAGACACACACACATATACGCTCACACACACAATGCGTTTTAAAGAACCGCAGACATATCTCAGGAGGGAAGGAGAGACAGAGGGGGGAGAGGAAGAAATGAAATGGACAGACAAGTAGGAAAAAGGGGCGGGCTGGAGGTTGGACAGAGAGAGACAGTTCAGTCCGGACACTGATTGTGATAAGCCATTAATTGCAACAAATGATAGTTTCTACTTAACCAACACAGAATAAAAACTAACAAGCAGGAGGAAACTGCTTTAAGTTAATTTAAAATCAGATTTCCAATAAATAATGAAGTGCAAACATTAAAAAGTTTTTAATTATCTTGAAAATCAAATTTCATTGAACCATCACATGAAAAAAAAAAAATGCATTTCCTCCTTTTTTCATCCTTCTCTGGTTTTCTTTTGTGAAGAATAGTTGTGCTTACTCCTCGACACTTCCCCCACACTGCCACCGTACTCCTTCTCCCCAGGCACCAGTCTGAAAGGAAGTGACCTATCTGCCCTTCCTGTGAGTTCCTCTCTGTTCAAAGAGTTCCAGGCTGCCACTCTCTTTCACACACACACAATGAGCAGTTCCTGAAGTTGTATTTATTTATTTTTCCTCTCCACAAGTTATCTGTGAGAGATAAAGTCCAAATCTCTCTGGGGTTGGTCAAAGGTGGGTGGGGGGGCTTCAAACAACGCACCACAGGCCAGGTCTGCCCCAGACTGGGAGAACAGGAAAGGGGACATTTATCACCGTAACACACACCAACATTATCGCCACGCGCCATGTAGTCTCTCTCCCACTCTCCCTTGTTCTATTCATCTTCAGGGTTCTCACAGATCACAGGATCTTCTTCATTTTAGTTTGGACTAACCTTCTCCATTCCTCGTAGCTCTCATTTTGTTTTTCAGCAGAAGATAATTAACCTTTACATCATCCTTTAATTTATACAGTACACCAATTGACGCTATAAGAACAGGGAAAAATCAGACCATATTTTATTTAAACGTCTGCCATTCTGTACTAAATTTGGTCACAAATTGCCAAAAAAATGTTGTCCTCTTCAAATTGAGTTAAGATAAGAATAAAATGAGATGGACCTTATCCCTGAGGGGCAGTTGGTTATCACTGCAGCAAAGAAGTACAGTAATACCCAACCTACTAACTTTTTCTACCCACTGTCTCTCTGTCTCCTTGCAGCAGTTAGGCAGTAAGCAGTTGGCCTTCCAGCAACAACTGATCCAGATGCAGCAGCTTCAGCAGCAGCACATCCTGAACCTCCAGAGACAAGGCCTGGTCCCACTGCAGCCCACCGCCGCCATGCAGTCTCTGCAGCAAGGTACACATGCACACACACACACACACACACACACACTTTCATATACACAACTCCCAGCACACAGATGCACACATGGTCATAACTGCGTGCGTACACACACGTACTCAATGCCGCATGTGAAGGCTGTTAAGTTAATCAGCCTATAAAAGATAAAAAGAAATCTGATTGGTGGGTTTGTTGAAGGTACTCATTTGGATAATAGGTAAAATACATCCACTAAGCCCCCTGCTTGGAGGTGTGTGCCTGTGCGAGTGTATGTACATGTATACGTGTGTGTGCGCTTGAGATTAGCCAGACACAAGAACATCATCGTTTTGCTATTGCAGAGTGCCCACTGGATTTTTTTGGTAACTTCTCCCACAGCTCCTTTATTTTGTCAGCAGGCTTTTAGTGCAATAAATGTTGACTGTTGACTGGTGTGCCCTTTTTAAACATGTGTGTCTGTGTCCACTTCTTTGCAGTTTGCACACGTACACACACACATCTCACACACACGGAGAATGCTTTAGGGGCTCTTAAGTGGCCGTAACATTGCTAAAGCACTCACTGAGTTGACCAAATAGACCAGTTTCCCTCCCTCTGTCTGATCTCTCTCTTTCGCAGTCACACACAAGCTCATACACTCTCCCACTTGCTTTGTAATGTCAATCAAAAGAACACAAAAATAAAATCAATTATGTTTCTCAAAAGTTAATTTCAAATAAGCTTCATACAACACCTGAAAATCGCTCAGAAACTTTAGCGTGTGTTTACATACTGCTGTGTGTGTGTGTGTGTGTGGGACAGGGGGTGGGGGGGGGGGGGATTACCAATTTACAGAGAGATAGAAAGAGAAAAAAAGAAGTGGATGCAAATGAAAAGACAGAGGCTACAGTTTTGGAAAGAAGAGTGTAATTTTTCAGACAGTTGCAAACATTTGGCTTCGGCATCTCCTTCTCTTTCTCTCTCCCTCTGTATCAGAGTGGAATTTCCCTGCAGTGTGAAAGAGCTGGTCCATTGTGACGGCTCAGCCAGGCGTGAGCCGGAGCATTCCTCTGGCCAGCCATGCCACACAAACACACACACACACACACACATAAACACTTGTACACAAATGCACACACTATCGCCCCGCCTCAAAGGGCCGTTGTGTCCGGTGAGTAGGTGGTGGGGTTGTTTCTCTCACTGCAAAAAAAATAAAGCATTTCTTAGTCATCTCGTAGCTGCACACTAAATATAAAAACCTACTATTATGGTAAAGTGAAGTTTATTAATTGTTCTGATATTGATCGATGGCTTGTGTTAATACTGTAGATATGAGCAAGCAGTGAGGTTTCTCTTATGCTTACATGCTCTAAGTTTTAGCAGCTCCTTTCACACTTTGAAAGATTTGACTTCATCCTGTTAGACCCCACCTTCTAAGTAAAGTTGAAATTAATATGACACTAGCAACCAGATATGGGTGTGTGTGAGCCAGTAATGGTAGCAAGAGCACTTTAATCTTCTCAAATACTTTGTATTTGTTAAAACTAGCTGGAAGAAACTGAATTGAGTGCATTTTCACCTGAGTGCACATAAAATCAGGATTTTTATTGTTTGCACGTGTTCTGTTCTCAGCTGCTTGGAGCTTGAGTTTGCTTGCTTTGTAAACTGCTGATTTCCTCCAGAAACCAGAATCTCTTCTTTTCTTTAAAGTACATTTTTTCTTCTACTCATTTTTTTTGATAGAATGGATGGATGTGAGCAAGTCTGATAAGTCTGATAAGTCAAAGGAGGAAACACTGACAATCTGATAACTACTTTACACTTTCACTCTCTGGGCGTGTCAAAGATTGGTCGGGTTTCTTGGATAATACACACATGCACGCACACACATACACATACACCCCCTCATTCCTCCATAGTGAGAACTTTTGTTTTGGCGGGAGCTCAAAAGTATGCAGACAAAGCAGACATAATATTTGGATTGCTGCGAGGTCTCTGAACGTGTGTATGCGCAGATGTGTGTGTGTGGCTGCGTGCGTGCATTGCGTGCGTGCATGGTAATATCTATTGGAGTTGACTGTGGCATTTTAGGCGTCTCTCTCACTGTGAAATTGGAGCAGAAATAACAAAGCTGCGACTAGAGAGAGCTCAAAGTGTGCACCCACCCTGTTCAGACAAATAGTGACAGGAGCAGTGGTGCTAGTGGACAGGAGCAGTTGCCAGCAGAATTAAATAGTTGAGAAAAAGTGTAGATGTGGAAAGATAACAACAAAAGCAGATATGCAAAAATTAACCTCTGCTTTGTATTAGTTGGTTGGATTTTCTCCTAATATTTGCATTGTGTGTTTTATGGGCATTAGATAGTTGTCAGTCACAGCTCTCTGTGACATCAAGTTTATTTACAGCATATCTGTGTGTGTCTATGTGGGTAAAATTCCACATATTCTTTCATCTAGATAATTATTAAATATATTTCTTTTTAGTTTAGTTGTTATTTGCTTCACTGAAACACCACCATCACGCTTATCTTTGCACTCACCAATGTGAAATTCCTCCACTGATTCAAGTGACACACATTGCTTAGTTAACTGTGTTCCTTCTTCTGCAGCGATGTGTCCGTCAGACCTCCAACAGCTGTGGAAGGAGGTGTCAGGGGTGCCGAACAGCGAGGAGGCCCTAAAACAGGCCGAGGGCCTGGACTTGAGCACCAATAGCTCTAATTCTACCTCAGCCTTCCCCAAAGCTGCCAGCGCTCACATCCCACTGCACAGCCTGCCCAATGGACAGAGCCACACCCCAAAGAGAGACAGGTACAGTATGTCAAAATACTTAAAATATCTACAGTGTGAGGGTGTGTCTGTCCTCCTTGTGACCCGTAGTCTCTGTAATTCACACACTCTTACTATGTCGTTTTCAGGCCTAACTTTTAGATTTTAGCTGTTCTTCCATATCTACGCATAAACAAAGTAAAAAAAAAAAAAAAAAACGTGTACATGCCGCATACCACACATCAACAGGGTATAAAAGTCTCTCAACTCATTTGATAGGAGAGGAGAGGAGATAGCGAGGAGATGAATTAATTGTAGAGAGAATTTTCTTTTAGTGCCGTGTGGAGATACCAGGGATGTATGTGCTAGGTGTATCAGTACTCTACATACTGTATTAGCATTGTGTTGTCCCCTGCCTGTGTCGGTTGCTCATGGGCTTGTCTCCGTTTTTAAGAGCCAGACTGTTTGAGTGGATATCCTCCTTCACCAAGGCAGACAGCGGAGATGATCATATCCCCCTTTACTCCAAAGGCAGCCAACCCCCCAGCAGCCAGTGAGTAGCACATACACACTTGCATATACACACACACATGGTCGACTCAGCATAAGATAGAGAGACACACTCTGGAGGGTGGTCTGAAGTGTCTTATCGAACTGATTCACTGCTTGCTCCAGGGGCATTGCTCCAGAGCTGACCCTGCCCTCTGACCTCATCTTGGAGGGGGTCAAGGTGGGTGGACAAGTATTAATTAAAATAATGTCCATTTGGTGATCAAACTGTGTCACGCTACAGCTACAGTGCGCCAAGTTAGCTACAGTAGTTCAGGGAGTGGGTAGCATTAGTGTGTTAGCCTGCTAAGCTAATGCATGGCTGATGTGGAGGAGAATGTGGTTGCCAGCAGTTTGTCATGTCTGCTGTCTGAGCTGCTTCTGAGTTGACTCAACCACAACCAGCGCACACACACACACACACACACTTACATTCACACGTGCAGACACACACGCACACGCACAGCTCCAACCTCAGCTTGCACATATGATCAGGAAGAGGCGAAAAGGCAAACGGAGAGGGAGAGAGACATGTTTCCATCTGCGAGACAAATGTTTTTTATTAGACAACCTTCTGATGTTGATTTGGGAGAATCCCCATTCCAGTACACACACACTCACACACACACTCA
The DNA here is from genome assembly GCA_036937835.1 of Pampus argenteus. Lineage (NCBI taxonomy): Eukaryota > Metazoa > Chordata > Actinopteri > Scombriformes > Stromateidae > Pampus > Pampus argenteus. The sequence goes on along the minus strand of CM072863.1, from coordinate 7,503,299 downwards.
CACACACACACACACACACACGCGCGCGCGCAGAGACATACACCCTCATGCAAACACATACAAATACACACATACACAGTCATGTAAATATATGTGGAGACAGCAGTCGCCGGCGAAGGTCCACGTCTGAACCACATCTGCTACTGGACCTGCCACACACACACAAACACATAGACACACGTGCACACACATACACCGTTACAGTTATTTTACCATGGGCCCAAACCAAACCTGGCCCAGTCTTTCTCCGTCACACACACACTCATAAATATGCACAGATACACACACATAAACACACACATGCAGGCATACTTTTACCACAAAAGAACAACCAGCACATGACGGCAGCCGCCGCCAATCAGTCATGGCTGGTTGGTCCTGTGCCGACTCTGTGTCAACTCCTGAAACATAAGAACACACAGCAACATTAACACACGCACAAGGCACAACACACACACCACCAAGGACAAAAAGACAGGTCATGGACTTGAGAATGTGCCCCTGAGGTTGCTGGACCAATTCCCCTATTTGCCTGGCTTCTGTAACTGACCCCACTCTATACTCCTCTCTCTGCACTTGGCTCCATGAACAAACTAATGACGGCTAACCAGATTCAGATGGCAGTATTGATGCTGCTGCTGCTACAGTTAGCTTTACGTTTGTGTGTTTTCCTGTGAGTTTGTGGCATATTAACAATTGGCTTCTTATTCTACACATCTGACCTTCTTTGCTGTATATTTTATATACTTAACAAAACATTATGCACATTACGTGTTTTACTGTCCCATCGTTGACTTATTTTTGTGTGCCTCTCTGCTATCACAGTCATGAGGAGCATGCCGGCTCCCATCCTCTCTACGGGCATGGAGAGTGTAAGTGGCCTGGCTGTGAAGCACTGTGTGAAGACATGGGACAGTTCATCAAGTAAGTAATCATGTGTGATAGATGATGTGCAGTTTGGGCGTACAACTGAACCTTTCTGAAATGTCCACAATTACACTAATCCTTTACATAATGCAAATCATTAAAAATATTCTATGAATGCTCATGACATGACGTATACTTAATATTGTTGTTGGAAAAATCTATTTATTTTGAAGACATCACAGATTAATTAAGATCACTCAAAACGTCTTGTTCAGTCATTCTTGCATTACAGCACCATCCGCATTGTTTTCAAATGTGAAGTCATCTTGGCTGCAATCCCAAATTTTTGCAGTCACCACAAACCACATTAAAACTTCAGTTTCACATCACTAATTGGTAACAAACACATTGCCTATTTCCAAAAAAAGTTCAATGTCACAATCCTCTTGTTGTAGGAGAAAAAAAAACTTTATGAACAAAAGATAAAGCAAAGTAAAGTGAAACTACGGTACGGTATATGCTAAATGTGGAGTGGCAGTCGCATACATCACTGGTGTTGTGCATTACACATCACATAAACACAAGTATGTGTTTATCCTGAGGTATATCTGAGTCTCTGTCTATCTGTCTGTCTTTGTTGTTATTTGCCTGTTTGCAGTATTTGAGGGATGCTGATGCAGTACAGTATCTGGCCTTGACATCCTGCTTCCTCCTCCTCTGTCACACACACACACACACACAGTTCAATGGACTTCACATGCTAACGATGGCTTCACAAGCTTCTAATGACGCCCTCAACAAACTCGCACTCTCATTATCTATGTGGAAGTCTTAGCTATTTGAACAATGGAGATATTAATAAGCCGTGGTGATGAAATATGTACTAACATACACACACATAATCACATAAGTGTGTGTAGTGATTATGATGGTATCGGACAGTCAGATCAAAGCTTGCAGGCAGGCTGGGAAACTTTGGAGAGGAAAGCTGTTGTTTGGTGTCTCATTTCACGTAGCCACAGGGCAGATGGAAGGACAGAGAGAGAGTGAGTGTGTGTAAGGGAGGGAGATGGAAAAAAAAAAAGAGCCAGTGACAGATAATGCCGTCAGTCCAACAGTGCGCTCCCTTCCAGCCAGCCTTAGTCATCGCCCCAGGAGGGAAAAGGGTAAAGCAGAAGAACAGAGGAGGGAGACACACCACTATTTCAGGCTTTCTTCTCTGTTCTCTGCCCACCTCCCCGCCCTCCCCCTTCCTGTCCTCTGGTATAATACTCTGGCTGTGGTCGGTGGAGCTGGGTGTAATGTGGGTTAAAGCCTTGTCTGCCAGCACTCAGAGGAGTAAACAGAGCCTCATTGTCGGGACACATCGAAAAAAAACCCTGCTACTGTTTATGGCCCAGCTATAGAGAACGAGGGGAGGGGGGGATGCTGGGAGGCAGATTTGGTTGGAATGAGTGTGAATCATAAGCATTTGGGGAGTTGCGGGGGAAGAAGAGTGGGAAGGGGAGAGTGGACAGAAGTGTGAGTGAGGGAGATAGAGAGAGAGAGAGAGCTTGACAGTGAGAGAGAGGGGGGGGGGGTGAGATCATGTTTTTGTTATTATTATCGTGCACTTGTGTTGAGCCGTCTATCTGCCTGGATTAGCCATGCCATGACATCATTGTTTTTGTTTAATTTCTAGTCTTCGTCTGATATTGCCTAACTTTCTACTTTCTTAAAGACATACACTACATGCACACACACATTTTCTTGCGTTATATACATTTTTACAAAAAACAAGTCAGAAAAGCGGCTTTATAAAAGTTATCATGATCATCGCACAATACTCAATACTGGCACACGCACATTAGACACACACACGCTTATGATATACATGTGCACACACACTCATAAACACACATACACACACACCAGGCAACCTGTGAATAACCTTGGCGATGACAAGGGGAGAGAAAGGGATGGAGGAAGGGAGACAGGGAGGGGTGCACTGGGAAAGATCATAAGGTCCCGGGTCCTCCCACATTTGAGGAAACAAACAGCGCCACCATTCATGCATACATATGTCTATGCACACGCACACACAAACACACATGTGCACCAGTGTTAATAAGTGGAGTTTAACTTAACAGAATGTCTTAAGATAAGGTTTTATGCGATAACACATGATCTCATATCCAGGTGGTTGTCTTGGATCATGGCTCACTAAGCACCAATGAAGTATACACACACAAAACGCAGCTGCTGTGTCCGTCACTAGACAAAATAAACTTCCAAGATTATGATTTATTTTTATAGCACTGAAACAGTTCGTAACTCAAACTTGTGGTTAAATAAAAGCGAAAGAGCTGAGTTTGTTACTTCATCATTCAGGACCTGTGAATTGTTTCTACAGACTCAGTGTGACTCGGAAATCACTGGATCTTGATGCTTTTTATTTTTGTCTTTTTATCTATCGTCTTATATCCTGAACAGTTATTATTGAATGCTGACCCTCTCGCATTTCCACTTTTCTTCTAGGCACTTGAACAATGAGCACGCCCTAGATGACCGCAGCACTGCTCAGTGCCGAGTTCAGATGCAGGTGGTTCAGCAACTGGAGATACAGGTGGGCCACACAAACACACCTTCACACACACTTAATTTTAATCCACACACAAACAAAGTCATGAAGACTATTCAGCCAGTCAATGGCAGTAACTTGTCTGAGGCAGGGTAGAGTTTATGGAGAGCAGTGGAGCTTGTAATTTAAAAGGAGCAGTCGGCAGGGAAGCTGCCATCGTTGCTCCAATTATAAAGCTGCTCTGGTCACCGGCAAAGGCACCAGAGAGAGTGAGGCTGAGAGGGCAGGAGGGAGAGAGAGAGAGAGAAAGAAAGAGAGAAGTGAAAAAAAGAGAGATGCGTGCTAGAAACCAGAGGATCAGGCTGCGTGGCCTCTTATGTTCTCAAAATGGTTCATCCACACAACACTCTGAAACACCTGAATGCTCCGGCAAAGGCAAAACAGGATGTGAAATAGCAGTACATGAGAAAAGTTTTTAACACAGTGAAAGCACATCTTAGTTATAGTTTCTGAAACCGTCCTGAATACCCTGTTCACATCACAGTGTGTGTATGTGTGTGTGTGGGCTGTCCAGCATTAGGGTTAGTGTTGTGTTTGGTGGTAAACAGCGTTTAGCTGAGCCCCTGAAGCCACCACCAGGGAACATAAAGTGACAGAGAGGCAGCTGGTGTCACATCACATCAGGACAGCCGTCGCTCTCTCTGTGACATGTCACTTCATCCCTCAGCAGTCCACCACTCTAGCCTCTAACAGCGCACGCACACACACACACACACACACACACACATACACACACACACACACACACACACACACACACAGCACTGTGTTTGAATTACTTGTATTTACACACATCTACTCTTCTCAGCAGTGTGTAAGTATGTTAATGGTGTGATCGGTCTTAGTGTAGATCCGTTGTTTCTGGAGGCTACACTTGTGTACGCTTGTACTCACACAAACACACACAGAAGATGCAGCATTTCCACAGGCTGTAGCAGTACCCATTAAACAGCAGTTAAAAGTGTCAAACAGGGACGAGTGTGTCTGCAGGCTAGTATTAGTGTGCGAGAGAGCTCTGTGTGCTGAGGTGGCTTGCTCTCGTATCTATCACTCTGCCTGAGGTGTAATTACAATTGTAATTCTGTGTCAATACAAAGTTATATCAATCTAAGGGTAATGAAATTAGATGAAGTGTATTTCATGGTGATAACCACCGTTGTGTGTTTCCCAGCTGGCGAAAGAGAGCGAACGACTCCAAGCTATGATGACCCACCTGCACATGCGCCCCTCAGAGCCAAAGCCTTTTAACCAACCTGTAAGTATACACTGGTGTCCCAAATCCCAAAATACATCATCTTTTCCTTTACCCTCTTGTCCCAAATATTTGCTATTACCTCTTATTCAATTTATAATCCTTCTTTTTTTATTTTATATATTTATCAGTTTCTTTATTCCTAAACCTTCTTGGGCTTTCACGTTCCTCTGTTGCTGTATAGTTTGGTATCTGCGCCCTCTATTGACCAGTGCGGGTTAATCTCTTATAAATGTATAAATCACAAGTGCTACTTTCTTTCTGTCTTGTTCTTTTCTACACTCCTTTTTGTTTTTCTTTCATGTTTCCTTCACACTCTCTATCTCTGTCTTGCTATTTTAAATTCCCCATGATACAGTGCATTTCAGTTCCCAGAAAACCAGGCTTTCACTGCTGTTCTCATTCCCCAGTGAAATACATAACTTCCAGTTATTCCCATGTTCAAACTGTGTTCGAGTTGAAGTTCTGTTTGTTTGTTTTGTGTTTGTTTCTCAGCTGGTCGGGGAAACGAGACCCAAAGCAGCCTCTTGCAGTATTTTCAGCGTGTGGTGACAGAAAGGGTAGAAACGTGATGTGATGTGTGTGTACGTGTCTGTGTGTGTGTCCACACTCGTTGGTGAGGTTGTTATTAGGTATCTAATGAATATTTCATTATTCAGATTGACGAGGAGTCTTATTAAAATATGAAGATGTTGAAATTAATTGTCAATTAGAGGTAGAGTGTCTTAATTTGAGGGGATATAAATGGGTGCAGCCGAGTGGCAATGTGTGTATGTATGTGTGTGTGTTTTTGCACTTTTGTGCCTGGATGATGTGTTGATCGCAGGGGGATCAGCTGCCATTAACATCTAATGGGAAATCAGGAAGAGGCGTGTTCTGTCACCACTGGAGACGAGCCTCAGGGTCAGGGATTGGAGGAGGAGGGGCAGGGGAGGAGCGTCAAGAATGGAAACAAAGCTTGGCCTCAATTAACAGGGTTCGACTGTTGCCGTGGTGATTTGGCAGGGTTGCAGCGTTAATGAAGTACCTGTTAAACAGCCCCGCCCCCTCCAGTCAGTTTAAATGGTACAGAGAGGGGGGCAGAGTAAAGAGAAGACAATTCACACATTTTACGTACATCTAGACAACACTGACACACACACACACACACACACATACAGTGGTTTTAATTAGTCCTAAGCCAGCAGCCCTACAACGGCTGTCCCAGAGAGACTGGGAGTACTGGTTCTGTGTGTGTGTATGTGTGTACACGTGTGTGTGTGTGTACACGTGTGTGTGCAAGGCTCTGCCTAATTGGGCCGTATTGGTCCGTGAAGACTTTGCCACCGCAGAGTGCATGTGTGTGTTCCCGTCTTACAAACATGCTGTCGTGTGGTTTTGTTTTTGTAAGCTCAGGGGTTAATTGCAGCCAGCACTGTGTGTATGTGAATGTTCAGTGTGTGCGGTTCTGTGCAAAGTCTGTAGGTTGCATTTTAAAAATGTTAGTATCCTAGTGGGTGTTGTGGTACTCCCCCAGAATTTTTTTTTTTTAATTTCTACATTCCTATACAATATTGTGACTGCCTACAGTTTATACGCAGTTTCATTTGGCATAAATTTAAATAACTGAAAACCTCTTTGATGGTATCATAAGATGATACACAGTTTCATTCTTTTCTTTACAAGATATGTACTATGTAGTGCACTCAACATTGCATTAACATTAGTAGTCTTTCCTGGATATAGCACCCTACTGCTGAGTTGAATAATGTTGTTTTCAATGATCATAAAAGTAGTGGGCCCTGCTGACTCTCTGTGTAGAGCAGAGGAAGGTACCAGCAATGAGTGGATAATACAACAGGACTTTTGACTTGTGAGTCATGACACTCAAACATATTCATGTTCTTACTCGTATTCTCGTAACTCGTATTTTAGAAAGAGTTTTGTCATGTATATGATACATAAGCATTGTCTGATGCTTTGCTATCACCTCACCCTGATCTTATCTTGTGTAGATGATGCTTCTCTGTAAACAGGAGCAACGCTCAGCAGATGGTGAAGCGTTTAAGTAAACATGAGGGATGCATTAGTCACTGCACTAAAAAAAAATCTTTGCTCCTTAGTACAGAAACTATTTTTTTTTTTTTTAAATAAATGATAGTTTAGCCCACCTAAAGTATAACTTTACTGTTTTTGACCTTTTCGCGTTGATGATGTGAAGTGGCACACTGAAAATTACTGTAATTATTATTAAAGTGATGTCTTTTATGAGGATAGGCTATTTTAATAGAATGAAACATAAATTGTGTTGCTGAAAATAATTTTTGTACATATTTCAGGGGGGGAAAAAAAGCTATTAAAAATGCAGACTCCGAATGCTTTCAGTTTATTTAACAGGTAGATCCGTGGACACAAAGAAAAAATATTAGACATCATTGCCTTGTTATAAAGCTGAAATAATTTATTCCAATCTGTGTGTGTCTGTCTCTCTCTAGTTGAACCTGGCCTCCAGCGGCACTCTGTTAAAGCGGGACAGCGACCTCTACCCAGAGGGTCTTCCCCACCCTCCCACCTCAGCTGCCACTCCCATCACCCCACTGCGCCAGGGACCCTCGGTCATCAGCTCGTCCAGCCTGCACACACACTCCCACTCCCATACACACGGCGTTGGGCCCATACGTAGGCGCAACTCCGACAAGTACTGCACCCCCATTGCCTCAGGTACACTGTAACATACATCTCTTTCTTGGTTTGCTAGACTCACTTAGTCATTTCCTTTTTATGTTATTTTACTTACTTACTTACTTATTTTCTTACTTTACTTGTTTTTCCACAAATAACGAAAGCCAAAGTAATACAATATGTCTTAATTTAGCCATTACTTTCAATATGAATAAGTCTTTAAATGTTCTAAAGAAAACTATTAGGAAATATTAAGCGTCTTTACAAGAGTAGGAGTTGCAAAGTGGTCAAAGTCAAATACCAGGTATAAAGATTAATATCCAGCACCCATATAAATACTACTGAGACATTAGAATTTCCTAATTCATTTTAAATATCCATTACATTAAAATTATGAAAAACTATGAACAGCTTCACATCAGTTAATTCAACACTGTCATTCTTTATTTTTTTCAGAGCTGGCTCAGAACTGTGAGTTCTACAAGAACGCTGATGTCAGGCCTCCCTTTACCTACGCCTCTCTTATACGTCATGTAAGTTTATCCACCCAGTTCTCCACCTCCTTTTCTTGGCTCCATCTGTGTTCTCCTCTAAACTGTGTGCTGTCTGTCCCCATCTTCAGGCCATTCTGGAGTCCCCAGACAGACAGTTGACTCTCAATGAGATCTACAACTGGTTTACACGAAAGTTTGCCTATTTCAGGAGAAACACAGCCACATGGAAGGTAAAGAAACACCATATTCACACTCTACCTGCTTCTTTATCCTGCTCAGAGTGTTTTATTAGTTTTATCAAACTAATATGTATTCTGAATGTAAACTCAATTCTTTACCTTAACTTTTTCATCACAAAATGTGCAATAATGTAATACTGAGCGTACAACGACAGCCTTTGAGAACAGAGCTAGCTGTACTGTAAATATCCCAAGCTTAGTTTTGTTTTGTTTTTTGCTACAAGATTTAATGTTCAGTTTGTAAAACTGAGAATAAACTGATAGAAGATGGAAACCAAACCAATTAGCAAACTTGTTTGGGGCTGTTTAGATGATGGTGAAAACGAGCGACACCGTATTTAGAAAATGAAGGTTTGGACTGTGGTCTGACTGATTCAATCAGAACAAAATAATAATTTGGCTACTAAAATGTGGTGATATAACTGACTAAATAAAAGCTGGTATATTTTGACTACAAAGTAAATTGTGGTCTGTGCCCACTGATGAGGCCCCTAACCCAAGCGTATGCCAGTCTCGTCAGACCACAATGAGTGAGGCAGCTATTTCAAACGTAAAAAATGACCCCATTTTGCAAAAAAAATGGAATCACTTTCAAGGCCTAAATTTAACGCTTGTACTCATAAGTACAACAGCACACACGCTTGCACACAGATTACAGACTCTGTTAAGATTAGGATTTGACTGATTTCACATGATTGGCTGTTTCAGTCCTTTATGAGACATTTTCCTACTGTTCTTTGCCTCCTTGTCTTTTTCTTTCTTTTCTTTTTTGGGTTGGGGGAGTCATGCATTGGCTCATTCCTTTCAGCCCTAAACAGTTCGCTCACCTCCAATATGGCACATACAGAATCAGACCCACTTAGCCCGGTAGAGCCACATCTAGCTGTTATACAGCCTCATTACAGACGCACATACAAATCTGAAACACACACACACACACACACACACACACACACACACACACTGCCCATGATCACACACATTGAATTCTGTTTCTCAATTCTCATCTCTAACACACACACACCTGGCCTGATCCCACTATTGTAGGTGATGACCCATTTCTGCAGAAACCTCACACTAATTTGAGTGTCAGCTCCTCCAGAGAGAGGGAAAGTGAGAGAATGAGAAAAGGAGCGAGAGAGACATGGCAGACGAAGGGGTGTGGAGACCCCGGCCTTCTTCTAATAGCCCTGAACTGAGGAAAGGGGAAGGGAGGGGATGATGGAAGGATGGAAGAAGGGGTGCAGAGAGGGTAAAGACACGGGGCAGCCAGGAATATCTTTACCTCCTCATCTGACTTTTATGAATTTTAACTATTAATGCCTGGTGTCTGCTTCCTGTGCCGTTGGCCTTGCAGACTTTTAAATATAGCTCGGCACGGGCCTTATGTATTTATATACCAGCTCAGTGAGTCAAATAGGGCCGTAGAGATGTATGTCCTTTAATAAGCTGTTATATTTCATGAGGAGAGCAGCAGTGTCACTGAGTAGGAGTCATTGATCAGAGAAACAGAGAGACAGAGAATGAGGAGGAGACAAGAGAGAGGAGAAAGGAAAGGGATGATGTATTGAGGAGAGGGAATAAGTGTTGAGTGTTATTTCAAGGTGTTGCATGATAAGTCGGAGGTTTTATTTTATGTTTAACGTGTCTGAAAAACAGTTTTTCTAAAAATGTATAAATCATTCCTTTAAGTCCCAAAAGTAAAAAAATAAAATAGAACAGTATAAAAAGAATAAGAATAAAAAATGCTGTTAAAATTGTACAAGATGCTCCAATTTGTTTTTAGCTAAGGTTTCCTGTCCAGAAAGTTCAGGTTTTATCACAAATTATCTTCATTTTATTCATTTATTCATTCATCAACTCACTTGCCTACATTAATTCTTAGTCAGGGTGGGAGAGTCTTATCATGCATTTGTCAGAAACTGGATTAATCACAATTTACAAATAGTTGCAATAAAAATACAATCAGATTTCCAGTCACACCTCTGAACCTGAAAAAAAATGTCAATCTGACTTCATTCATTTATTTATTTTTCATTGTTACACAATTCAATATTTCTACCGAAATTCCTGCCTCCAGCTCGCACCCCTCTCTCAGCCGCAGGGAGAGGAGATGAGTGGCACGTGTGCTGTGACCCACTGTAAATGACTGCTAATGTTTTAACTGGGAGAATTAGGCTTTCATCACGGAGACGAATGCAAATAGCACTGCAATAGCACTGGTGTCTGACGTGTGTGTGTGTGTGTGTACGTGTGTGTGTGTGTTTGCACTGTCAGGGTGGCGGGCGGAGATTGGGGTCAGACTCATTTACAAAACTTAGCATCACAGCTCGGGGGTTGAGGGGATGCGGGGGAGAAAGGGTTCCTCTGCTGATTATGGCTTGTGTAATTACGTGTGTGTTTGTGTGTGCGTGTGTGTGTGTGCGCGTGTGTGTATCTGCGTGTGTAATTACGGCGAGGAGTGATGCATGCCTGGCCTGTCCCTCCCTCTCGGCTTAGAACAGCGTGTCAGAGAGAATATGCAGGATTTAATTATAGACGAATTAAAATTGGTAATGAAATTGGGCATGAACAAACTACAAATAGCAGATGAAAAGGGAGGCCTGTCCCTGGGGGGGTGAGACGAAGATAGCGGTGTGCCTGCCTGCTTGCCTGTCTGAGTGTCTGTGGATGTGTCTGCGTGTGTGTGTGTGTGTGTGTGTGTGTGTGTGTGCCTATGATGACTGATTAGAAAAATTCTGAGATAAAATAATGCTACTAGAGAACGGCTGTTTTGTATTAGCCTTGCACTGTTCATGGAGCTACAGTTTGTGTGTGTATAAAAAGTGAAGTGAAAAAAAAAAAAAGATGATTATCTTCCAGGTCACACTACTTAAAAAGTAACTCAACACCAAGCTGGAAAAGTGTTGTTTGTATTGAGTGCGTTTACCTTCAGGTAGGTAAGATCTTCAGGTGAAGGTGATCAAAAATAACAATGTCAGCTGGTGTTACGTTACATTTTAAGAACACGCTCCAAACAGGAATGACACAGATTTCATGGAATGGCATCACAAATTAAGAAGTGTGTCTGAAATCAAACCAGGAAACTGAATTTATGAAATTATCAGGACAGGCAGTAGTGTCTTCATTAAATGTGTCATTTTACAGGAAACAATTCAGAATGTCTTTAACAATTGTTTCATACATTCTTTGCTTTAGATGGTTGTTGTCACTCGCCTGACTTTGAGAAATTCAAACAACATTTAAAACATTTACAAGAAAAAAAAAAAAAAAAAAAAAAAATATATATATATATAATGAAATAAAATAAAATAATCATTCAAAGGGAAAATGCTGAGTGGTCTTCAGTCATCTTTAACCTCTCTCTCTCTCTTTCTTTCTCTCTTCCCAGAATGCCGTGCGCCACAACCTGAGTCTGCACAAGTGTTTTGTTCGTGTTGAGAACGTGAAAGGGGCCGTGTGGACTGTGGATGAAGTTGAATACCAAAAGAGGAGACCGCCAAAGATGACCGGGTAAGAACAAACACACACACACCTACAGTACATACAGTCATACGTGTGTAGACACACACACACCCACACATTTGTTTTCTTTGTGCACACTTGAAGTTGATGTGAGTGTGAGCTTATGGGTGTTGGCACTATGATTGCCTAAATGGACCCTCTATTATTACCAAGAGGCCAACTCAGCCGTCAAATAAAAAGGGGACTGCTGGCGTGTGTGCGCGTGTGTGTGCGTGTGTGTGCGTGTGCGTGCGTGCGTGTGTGTGTGTGTGTGTGTATTTCCTTGTTTGTCGACACCATTAGTAAGCAGCTGTGTGAGATGCAGGAGAGGAAAAAACCTTGTTAGTGTATGTAAACAGATGTTCTCACCAACCGCCAGAAGAAGTGGCTATAATTACACACACACACACACGTACACACCTGCACGCCAGATATCAGAAACACTTTTATATGTGTGTGTTTAAGCATGTGTTTACAGTCTGTGTGTTTCTACTTGTAACAAACACATTTGTGAGATTTGAGTGCTTTGGCTGATGTGACATCTTTTCACATGTGCGCTCAATCTGTGATTCTTACTCCTATCTCCCTCTATTTGTGTGTATGTGTGTGTGTGCGCGCGTGTGTGTTTGTGTGTGTATGTAGAAGTCCCACTCTGGTGAAAAACATGATTTCAGGCCTGGGCTTTGGATCCCTAAACGCCAGCTACCAGGTAAGAAATGCCCTCTACTCACCCCGTCTTTCTTGATCTCTTTCTCTCCCTCACACACACACACACACACACACACATGGACACACACACACACACACACATAGCAGCCAATCACAATCAAGGGCACTAATATCAATTCCCTCTTATAATTAGCAGATTCCCTAACGACATTCACACTACCTCCCTCCTCCCACACCGACACACACTCTCACCTCCCACCTCACTTTCTCACACATGTGCCACCTCCACCTCTTCACACACGCACAAACACACATGAGACCCATCCCTTTACTCCTACACAGAGATACACACTGAACCCACACACACATGCAATTTTGTGACTGAGATGATTTATAGCATCAAGTAGTTGTCAATTAAGGTTACCGCATAAAATTATCGCCTGTCCCAGAAAATTCATCTCTGAGCCAGTGAGAATTCCCCCATCTTTTGCCTTTTTTCTTCTGTGTGAGAGGGGAGGCGGGGTGAGTTTCTGTTGGCTCACCCAGTGTCCAACCTGTCTCATCTACAAAACAGCTGGATGTGAGTGTTTGGATCACTGACAGACGCTGCCCCTGTTGGTTCACTTGTTTTCCCTCCTGCAGACATTGATGTTTCATGTGTTTATGTGTGTGTTTAAGTTGAGGTTGTGGCTCAATCGTGCTTAATATCCCTGGTGAGACTCTCATGTGAACACACAGAGACTTTGACAGGGACTTAAATGCACAAGCCATGATGAGGAAACTACTGTATATAAGTGCCCCCTAGTGGTTTTTTAAGTTCACTTGCAAGTTAGTGGATCAGAATGTGCTCCATATGGAAGAGCTCTAAATCAGAACATGAAGAAAAAACTCTCCATCATCCCTTGTCGCTGTGAACATTTAATTATTCTACTTACAGTATACGTCAGTTCAACTCACAAACACATTTTGAACATTACATTTTAAATCTATCAAAGTCAAGTAGATTTCAGGGTTTTAACATATGTGGTTCTTGTGGACAGATCATTTTCAGACAGTATTTTTATTACATAATGTACTTTTTGGCATTATTATATAGCTTCTCCAATTTGATATATCATATATTTTGAAAAAAAAAAACCCTCATATTTAAAGTGACTGTACAACTCTGTGTGTGTGTGTGTAGGCGGCTCTGGCAGAAAGCAGTCTTTCCCTGCTGAACAACCCTGCCATGATGACCCCTCCGTCTGCGGCCAGCCTCAACATGCTGCATGTGGGCCATGATGATGTCAGCTCTACTGTGGAGCAGGTCAACAGCAATGGCAGCTGCAGCCCAACGCTTAGTCCTCAACAGTACAGGTACATAGAGACAAATACGCACATCCATGCATGTACATTTACATGTACTGTGTTCACATATCTTTATAAACATATTCTGTATTATCGTTATATTACTATTATAAACTGAACAGTCTAATACACCATCTTCCTTGGAGAGTTATATGATCTAAGTCCTGTTTCTGAGTCTTTCCAACTCAAAATAAAAAATGTAACCCCAGTATAAAATAGTCAGTTAGGCCAAAATAAGTAAAGTTATGCTTTCCTATAATTCTGATTGTTAATTCTGCACTTACTTTTACTTAACAGAGCCACTAACAGCTGTCTACTCTCTTCTCCAGCCACCCGGTGCATGTGAAGGAGGAGCCCACTGAGTTGGAGGAGGACGGTCGGCCAATATCCCTCCTGACTGGCGTCACACACAGCCTGCCATTGCCGAGCGATGATCGCGACCTGGAGGAGGATCTTCCCACCGAGGAGCTGGAGTAGGATGGATCCAAGATGGACCAGAGGGGCGGGACAAATTGAGCTCAGTCCCGAACCCTCTTGTCAGTGTGAAGAGTAAAAGATAGCTACACTTAAGCGAAAAGAGAGAAGAGAAAAAAAGAGAATGTTTTTTGTTTTTTTTGTTGTTGTTTTTTGTTTTTATGAAAATGCAAGCAACCAAGGACAACATTGAGAAACTCCAAACAGGGTTAGATGACCTCCGTTACTTTCAAACGCAAAAACAAGACTGTGGAGCACTGCTTTACCTCCATGTGTTTCTTTTCCAACACTTGGCTCAGAGGTGTAACACCACTCAATGCATACACACTCAGACACATAAACACGCACACACACACACACACACTGGCACACACTCATTCACTTATCAAACCATGCCTCATCATCCTCTTAAACCCTGGTCAAGTCAGCCTCTATGTAGAGCCCACCAGAGGTTTGGACACACACTCTCCTCCCCGCTCCGCCACTCTGCATACACCCTTCTTGCTGTTGTCTGGGGCTGCCTGGCTAGCCGTTCATCTCTACGTCAGTTGAGAAGACACACAGGTATGTGTGTCAGAAAGAAAAAGACACAAACACAGGATCATGTGTATATAGATTTGGAGCATTCACCTGGGGCTGTGCAGAAGCCTAAACATCCCCTTCTTCCCCCCACTTTGAGTCAATCACTCACTTTTTCTTTTTTTTTTTTATTTGATTGAAATGAAACTGTCGGACTTTAAGATGGGGAAGGAAGGAAGTGAGGAAGAGTGCTTTCAAAGATTACCTCCAACAGTGCTCCAGCACTTCTGCAGAGCAGGTTCTTGTTTCCACGTCCGTGTGAGAGCCAACAGCGAGACTGACGAGACAAAAGGTGTAACCCTGGTCTCTGCCCAAACTTCTGCCCCCAGCAAGACACTTAGTGACGGACATCTTTTAAACTCTTTGTTTCTAAGTGAGATAAAAAGAAGACATTTTCCTACCCGCCTCCATCCCTTCCCATCCCCCCTCCCCCGAAAAGACTGCAGGAATAGGACCATTTGGGGCTGTCCTTTTCCTCCCCTCTGTCTATGGATGGAGTGACGAGCTTGGAACACTTGGAGAAAGAGAAAAAAAAAGGGGGGAAGCAGAGAGAAATGAGGGAGGAATTGTCTACAAATATTGTGACTTAAAAAGAAAACTGTTGATTATGGAATATAACAAGAAAAAAATGTGTGGTAGCTTTGTCATTTCCTTTTTTTTATTTGATGTTGTTATCATTGTTTATTTTTGAGGATCAATATTTCCACGGTGGCGTTCTGTTTCGACGTTCCTTTTCCTATGGATGCTGTTTTTATTTTTGTATTGTAATTTGTTTGATTTACTCTGGTTGTTCACACCATTCCAAATGAGTATTGGCAAAAAAAAAGAAAAAAAAGAAGAAGAAAGCGCAGTATTGTCCCAACTTGTAATACCCGACCCTGACTCCTGCCCCTCTCCCTTTCAGTCCCAAGTGTAGCAGGCAAGAAATTTTGGAAAATAGCACTTAAAGTTGCCATTATCCAGACATATTATTTAACAGCTGAATTATTTTTTTTTTTGTTTAATTCTCTTTCATTCATTTGTTTTTGGTTGTTTATTTAGTTGAGAAATATCAGTAATGCTTTAAAAATATATATATTATGACTGCAGTCAGAGAATACCTCATCCCACAAAGGTTCTGCCTGGAACTGTGTCCAAATTGCTAAAGAAACAAGGGGGGAATTCTTTCTGTGGGACACCAAATGTGGCAACTCTGCTCGGTTTCGATTCAAAGCTCTATGGTTGTAATAGTTAATGTGTAGAAGCTATCTGCAATTCACTGTGTGAGTTTGTGTTAAAGGAATAGCATGTGAGATTTATTTTTTGTTTGTTTTTCCGTGAGCATAAAAAAAAAGCATTACTTTTCTCTTACAGTGCCATACCAAATTTAACATTTACTTTAATCTATTATCTGCTTATTCCCGTTTTATTTTTGTTACAGGTTACCAAAGAAATATGTAGAAAACCAAAAACCCTGTAGTTTATTTTGCCCTTTTTGAGTTCCCCTTTTTTTTTTCTTCTTAAAGAGCTGGCCAAAAGACAACAAACCAGGAGTTTGAATTCTTACTATTGTATTCATATAAGTATTGTTTTGAAATTATACATGAACTTACAGTGCTGATCATTCCGAAAACCAAAGTCTGTAAAGAAAAGTAGAATTTGGAGACATCGAAGCTTTTACATGAGAAGCTGTTATGAATTACTCACATTAGGTATGAGGCCAAAAACTAGTAATAACAAACCTTGCACGGTTCCTTTGGAAAAACAAAACGAAAGAGAAAAGAAAAAAGCACTTAGAGGTGAAACCCTGTCTCTCCCATGCTCAGGCTAAACTGTGTTCCAAACACAATCCCAGGACTGGCCCTACTGCTGTATGAGCAGGCCGAAAATCAAAAGCACTCGTGAGGCATTTTGAACACAACCTGAGATGCCAACAAAAAGAGATTTTAAATACAGAAAATTAAATATTTGGCTCTGTTGAAACACCTGGCTTTACAGGATACTTTTCTAGGAAAAAATTCTCTTTAAACACAAACATGCCCTCTTGATCTGTATCTAGTATTAGCGGCAAGAGGAAGCGTACCGTAATGTGGTTACAAAAGTCACATCTTTGAACATGGATTCCAATTATTTGTATCTTATGAATATTACAATAAAGAGGGAACAAGTAAAACTAATGAAAATATACCGATGTAAGAGGAAAACAACCAAGGGACATCATGTAATTATAAGTCGGGTTCATATTTTCATACTTTTTTTGTCAAACTATCTCTTGCACTTCAGACAATTTTCTTGTTTAACAAAAGAACCTTTCTGATGACTTTGTGTTTAAACAGGACTGTTTCCTGTCACATTAGAGACTGATTTCTAACCAAGTACAAAGTGGCAGACAGATATCTTGAAACGAGATAAAAACCAAAAATAACACTACCTCCTTTTCAAAATGGTTCACTACATAGCCAATGGGAGACTGAACTCTCTTTAATTTTTCTTTTTTTTTCTCCTCCATTCTTCCTCGATAATAATAATAATAATGAATGCCAAAATTGTTGTTTCACTTACTGTATGACTGGCAAAAAAAACAAAACTATTTGGTGATCCGGACTCCCTAACACATCTGCTTAAGCCCAAAAACATAGAGACGTTTCACTTTCCATGGAATTTAAAAAGACTACCTCTCCTTAAACCACATCTAAAGCACTCTCTAAGTCTCAAAGTGTGTTGTGAAGTGCTCGCTAGATATATTAAAAAAAAAAAAGTTTTCTATCAGCTGTGTAAAACTGACCATATTCCTACATCTGATCAACACTGAGCTAAGAGCCTCTCGACTGTGTGCATTGATTGTATGTGTGCATATTGATGATCTGGCTCTGCTTCCAGCCAATGAGAAACTCGTCCTTGATGTCTATGTGATGTTACAGGGAACTGATTGTCAGAGGTAAAGATGGGCAGCAAATATCAGTACCACACACACACACACACACACACACAGGGGTATTACTGAAGCATAGAAGCAGGGCTATCTGTTAGTGCAAACAGAGGCTCTGACCTTTCAAATA
This sequence comes from Pampus argenteus, assembly GCA_036937835.1. Lineage (NCBI taxonomy): Eukaryota > Metazoa > Chordata > Actinopteri > Scombriformes > Stromateidae > Pampus > Pampus argenteus. Next base: position 7,485,555 of record CM072863.1, on the reverse strand, counting down.
TCCAAAGACCCACACAGAGCAGCACCCCCTTCACCAAAACACTTGCAGAGACGCTGAGAGGACTAACACACACTTAATGAAACTCATCACTACTACTATCCAAACCAAGAGGAACTGCTGCATACAGTACATAGATGATCTCTGACTTGTGCTTTAAGGTACACCTGTAAACAAAACTGTTTTATAAAGATGTAGATTGTTCACAGGTCGCCATGTAACACTTCTGTTCTTTCTCCAGCTTGGCATAACATGATGTATTCTTGTATATTAATGCTTGACTTATCTCTCCAGGGCATTCTTTCCCATTTTTGTCCTTTGTTTTTCTCTTCTTTTTTTTTCTGCACCTGTTTAGCTGTTGTAAAGCTTTCAGCTCTGATTCCTATACTGTACTGCTAATGCTGAAGTATATGTATTTATCATATTAAGTGCTGCAGGTATCTTGGTTTAATAGTTTTGTTTTTGTTTCCATCTTTTCAGTTCTTCATAAAACGTCTGGGACGCTGATTTTTTTTTTAAGTGTATTATCTCAAAAAAAAAAATTTAAAAGAATAAAAGTTAGATCAGTGGTTTAGGTAACACCTGTTTGTATATTTATCTTAGCTAGGTCTATTTTGATACTTTTTTGTCTCTGTACTGCATTTATGCATTTTTAAGGAAAGAAAAAAAAAACTAATGGAAAACAAACTAAAAAGTTACTTCATTATGTATTGATACCTCAGAAGGACTTTTTTTTCTCAAAGACAGGACCAAAACCTCTGAAAAGAAAAAGAGAAAAAAAATGTAAGAATATGTAGCCCCTCTCTTGCTTTAAAAAAATGCAGAGCTCTAGAAAGGTATTGCTGTTGGTCCTTTCAGGTGCCAATATTGTGTCCCAGCTCCCTGTGACCCCTCCCTCTGACCCCTGACCCCTGTCATTCCTGTGCTGAACTCCGACCCACAGAGCTGTCAATCATCTGCAGGCGCCATGAGGGGTGTCACTGAGTCACACACACCTGGTGGTGACAGTCACAAACTTCATCTCCCAGTCCCACAGATTCAGATCAAAAGACTGACTGTTGCATTTTTGATACTCCTCCTCTCACATAGTCTCAATACCAAAATGTGGAATGACTCTCAGAGATGCAGCTCATCCTCTGACTACCAAAGGCATTGCGAGAAAACATTGCTTAGTCCAAACTCCTGAACTGTAACCAAACTGTAACCAAACCAATGCCACAACTTGAACCAAACAAAAACCAAGCTACTTCCAAAACTCTCCATCGACTTCACTGATCACCTTTACGGATAGCTGTTCTCTCTCGTACATTCACGTAATGGTGTCGTAGAACCAGCCTGCATCCTGGTGGCTGGTTGACTGACTCAAAAGGACAAAGGGAGCCCAAATCCTGGTGTGTGATTGGACAGTTCTGAGGTGTCACGTGAGGGGGAAGGGATTCTCAAAGTGGAGCATTGCCTGATGGTATTATCGAGTAGACAGCCAGAATACAATGGAACTACCACTTCAGCTCTCCTCTGGTTAAACCTTAGGAATGTGTGTACATTTTCAGCAGTGACTCTCTGTATTGTTTCTTAGTTTCAGTTTACCTGTTTACCTCTCTTTATCCTTTGTTGTTGTTTTTTTTGTTGTTTTTTTTTTTTTTGTTTTGTTCTGTTTCTTGTTATTTGAAAGTGTGACCCGAGTAAGAGGCAGGGACAGGGACTGGGTGGTGGCTTTAGACAGACAGTGGAGCCCAGCCCTCTGACCCTCCACCCCGGGTAGCCATGTAATGCCAGTCACTGCCCTTTCCTTCATGCTGTATAAAAACACACACATATATCTGTGTATTTGTAACCTGAATCTTCTTGTGTCTGTCCATGCAGACAATAAAAAACTGTACAGTAGGTCTAGTTGCATGTAATCTGTACTAATTATTGACAATGGCATTATAAAATGCAATAAAATACTTATTACACTGTCCCACGCTGTGTCTTTGTTTCTTCTGCAGTAGTTTCTAAAACATACATACACAAAAACCCACTAAGCTCACAATACCTCACAATTAGTCATTTTCTACAGTGTAGTGCGTAAGAAAGAATTAGTTAATTATCCTGAAATTAAAGTTTAACTTTCTCCAACTCTCTAAGTGAAGCTATGAAGCTATGAAATATATTTATTTACATAATTACATGACCTCCTGTATAACATAATCCGGTTCAATTCAGTAGCCCTGCAACAAAACCCATTTATAATTTGTTTTTGACTATGTCAGATGTGTCAATTGAAATCTCCAGAATTTATTTATTTTTTTTTCATTTTCTCACTTTTCCTTGAGTCCAAAGTTCAGCCTGTGTCACTCCTGCAGGCCCACAGAAAGGTCAGCAGCATCGGGCATCTGCTGTGATACAGAAAGTGGCCACCAGGAGGTGTAAACAAACCGGACAACAACTCAAGTAGCATCTCATAAACACAAACCCAGCAACAAACATCACTGTGGTCCATTGACATGGTCCTGCCAACAGGGTGGGCCAGAGAGTGCAGAACTGACAAAAAGCACAGCGTGAACTACCTGTACTGCATGTGATGAAGTGATAATATGGATACAAGTGGCTGAAGCCTACTTGGGCTGATATAGCTGTTTATGGTAAATTGAAACAACTTTTTATTTACACTCTTTACACATCTTTCTCTCCTGCAGGTTTGGCACACATGCCCTACAGCTTATCTTTAAACCTCAGCGCTGCAGTGTTGCTACAGGGAGAAAAAAAAACAAGAAAAATGGCTGGATGTCTTTTGGAAAGTTAAAACTTTGTTTAATGTTGTGCTTTTAGTGAACTTCTCCGTTAGTCAGCCGGGAGGAAATTCACTCTTGACGGTTAAATCCCAATGACATTTGGTTTTGGTAGAGACCCCATCCTAAGCCTATTACAGACACACAAGCACATATGCATGCACACACACACACACACACACACACACACTGGCGTGCACACATCTTGAATGCTAAGCAGAAACTTTGTAGCATATACTTGTACAAGGTGAGCCAGAGTGCAGAGCAACACACAAAGAGGTTATTCTTGGCGTGGCACTGTAGTGTTTGACATAAACTTTCTTCTGAAGCTCTGAATATATTTCTTAATGCTCATCTAGCCAGAGTAAGCGTTAAGCGTGTGCATGAGTGTGTCATATGTCTGGAGAAGGCTTTGTACACATACTTATATCTTCTTGTCTCTGCATGTATGTAGACTTGCAAAGCCAAATCAATATGCATGTATGTATGTATGTATGTCTGTGTGTGATTGTGTGTGTGTGTGTGTATGTGGGTGTGTGTGTGTGTATGTGGGTGGGTGAGGAGGGCCGCTAGTCCCAGCAGCATGGAGAGCACTGAGGTCCAGGCAGACCCTGTGAGTCACAAAATAAATTTACTGAGAGCCATGCTGACATCTCTCTCCGTCTCTCCCCCGTTCACTCACTCTGTCATCCTCCCTCTCTTCTCTTCCCTCCGTGTCTGTGGCTGAAGGAGTGGGCTGTCCACCAAACAGTATATTGACTCACTAAAAACAATACAACATACTGTGTATTAGCTGCTGCATGCGTGCACATGACGCTGCTCTATTTAATGAGCTGAGAATCTTTCTTTCTCTTCACTTCTGTCCACAAAAGAATTAAAGCTGACAAGTAAACACTCAAGCTTTGATATGCACTCAGTTTGGCTTAATTAACTGTAGGCCCGCTGTACACTCCACATATTAAACAAATTAGAACAACAATATGAACAATGCAAAGAATAATGAAAACAATAATAAAAAATTATTTTAAAGACTGTTGAGGAAAGAAGAAATATACAAGTAAAATACCATAGCATCAGATTGTCTTAAAATCCTGTTAAATGTATTCATTGCTATATTTATAATTAACACTCACTTTGTTTATTAAGCATAAGATATGCAACATCTGATCATCAGTACGTGCAGTACACCCCTATTATGGGACAGACAGCAAATAATGAAGCTGATTCTATATGAACTGATAACAGTTCATTTGTCTAAATTGTCTAAGATAGAAAATTCTAAATAAATATAAATATATATACGGTATATATATAAATACACACACACACAAAAACACACACACATCTGCAAATTGTTTGTTTTGTCCAACTAACAGTCCAAAATCAGGAGATGGAGAGAAAACCGGCTGATCCTCATTTTAGAAGATACTTGTACTTTAGTTTTTCCATGTTATGTTACTTTAGAAGCTGTACTTTTATTCCACTCCATAATCTGACAGCTATAGTTAGTTTCAAGATAAAGACTTCACATACAAAACATCTACTCACAAAATATGATGCATTACTATACATTAAAATATTTAACAGTTCTTTATATGAAGAAATTCAAATTAGTTTCATGTGACATTGACAAATGTTGCTTTTATGTTAATATACCAGTAATCATAATACAATAAATAATGTACAGTAATAGCCGGCCTTCCTGCATACTGATTTGCTCCCAGTACTATTGTACTTGCAGGGCTTTACTTGTAACATGGTATTGCTACAGAGTGCTGCACTTTAAAAAAAAAAAAAAAAAAAAAAAAAAGTATACAAGTACTTCTTCCACCTCTGAAGCAAAAAAAGGTACACACCGTGATATTGAGTCCATAGGATATTAAAGCACTTAAGAAACATCTGAAATGCACAACTTGCACAAATACTCAATTGTGGTCTTGGCTTTTAAATAAGAGGATCAGATTGTTTGTATCTCATAGGTATACTTTTCTTTTCAAGAACCCTCCCATGAGAAGCCACGAGTCTGATGAGAAAGTGGATGAAACTCCACCACTCCATGTGTGGCAGAGAGAGAGAGAGCGAGAGACAGAGACAGAGAGAGAGAGCGAGAGACAGAGAGAGAGAGAGAGAGAGAGAGAGAGAGAGAGAGAGGGCCCCAGCTACAGAACAAAAGCATCTTTGTGAGTGATTGGAACCACATTTTCAACCTCCTCTCTTTCTCTCTCTTTCTTTCTCTCTCTCTCTCTCGCTCTCTCTCGCTCTCTCTCCCAGTCACACCAGACTGTTCAAAACCGCTGAAACAATACACGTCAAAAGTTTACAATAATACCTTGAGACAGTCTTAGCAGATACTCCCTGTGTGTGCGTACGTCTCCTGTTTCACTCCTCTGTGAACACACAAACACGCACACTGTACTCACATACTCTCTGTCTGGGCTCCCTTTTTCAATCTCTACATTTCCTCACGTCTGCCCCTCCCAGCCTGCTGTCTGCTGATCTGATGCCGGCCCGGGTCTGGATGTGGCATCTCATGCAGTCTGGTCAGAAAGTACTGAGCAGTGGAGCAGCTCTCACCTCAGTCCTCCAGCGCTGGCTAGCGGAGGCAACCTGCTCTTTCTCGGCTGGCTCCCAGTGAAGTGGAAAGCCTCTAAAGCCTCAGAGGCCTAAGCCAAACAAAGAGCAGGTCTACGTGCTGTGAGAAAGGTAGAATTGCTTTAAACATACTGAAGCCTGGCATGACTGCCTTTGTGAGGACAACTTGCCCTTGTTAGAGTATGTAGCAACACTTCAGTGCAGCCTCCTCAGCTCGAGTTGTGTTACCGCAAAACAAAAGTTCAACAGTGAACTAAGTGAGACAGTGTGGTAACAATTATGCAATATTTGCAACTATTTCAGTTTAGCATCACAAGATGTTTATGTAGCTAAAGTTGGTCTTCTCTTGTGTCATTATTTCATTTCATTGTATGCATGCTGAGTGAACTCATAGACACAATGCACAGGGAGAGGCTAAATAATCATTTTTCGGTTTTTTTCTTATGTGCTTTCTTGCTGAGGTACCACTCTCATGTCTGTATGGTAGCCTAAATATAATGCTGGTTAGCTTAGCGTGGCATAAAGACTGGCAACATCTTGCTTCATCAAAACATAATAAAATCTGCCTGTCTGCACCAGCCAAAACATAATATATCACATAACCTCCTATAAAAAAAACTTCTGCAAAGTGTCGTTTTTACATCTACAATTTGTTTGGGTTAAACAAACAATATAAAAAGTGTTCATTAGTGAGCTTTAGAGAGATTTTGATGCCTTTTGACAGAGCCAGGCTAGCTGTTTCCCCTGTTTCCAGGATGTATGCTAAGCTAAGCTAAGCAGCCGCGGGCTCCGGCTCCGTATTTACTGTACACATGTGAGAGTGATTTCAATCTTCTCGTCTAACTCTTGGCAAGAATGAGAATGCGCTTATTTCACAAATGTCTAATTATTCCTTTAAAGGATCGTTATTGTTGAGGTCTGTGGATAATAATCGTCTGTTTCTGCTGTGCGTGTCATTTTTGTTCCTGTGCACACACTGAAGTTTTTACTGTGTGTGTGTGTCTGTGTGTGTGTGCATCAACAGCAGCTCCTCTTTCATAATTGGAAGCTGATTTGATAGCACTATTGGAGGTGAGGAATGTGGAAGGACGCTGCCATATTTGTCTGCTTGGTGCACCAAGACCCTGCACGGTCCAAATGCCCCCGTTTCACCTCTACGCTACACAGCCAGAACCAGAACAAAGGCGGCAAATCTACAAGGTGTGAACAGTCTGGAATTATTATATGTTTAAATACCATTAAAATAGTCATAAAATTAGGTTTGAGTAAATTACCATTTAATACATGTGAATCACTTGTGTTGAAATAATTCTGTAATAAATACTAAGCAATAGAAATTAGAGGAAGGATTCAAGACTTTAATGGAGCCACAGTGTAATGTCAACAGTCTTCAAGCCGTGTATTTGTTTTATTTACACGACTCCTCTCAGTAAATGTATGTTTTCATTACACCATAATTGCACAGTATCATTTCTGTCTCATGAGATGTTACCGGGTGAAAGACGAGAATTTCTTCATTAACACGTTTAACATATCGTGATCCTGTGAATGAGCTGAAATGAACCCTGAATTTTAATTTGATATAAACTGAAGGTGCTTTGTCCCATCCTGTTAAAAAAAAAAAAATCCCTGCGGTTTGTGACAAATTGGTAAGTTATGCATATAAAGCAGCAAGGGGGGGGGCTAACTGCTCCCAATGTGTTGATGAATTAGATGAATTAGCTCAAAGAGACTTGAAATGATGCTCGTGATTATTGTATTTGGTTAAACTCCTTCATTGATTTTAGGGCAGTCTCTACAATAAATGATCTTAATGTTAATTCATGTAATGCATCAAAAATACTTCTTAAAGTCAGTCTGTCTAAAAGTGTCCTAAAGTAAAAGACTGCATAACAAAAGGTTCCTGTTGGAGCTAGACCTAATGCTACTGTTGCCCACACAAACTCTGACCCTCGTGCCCAGACGAATACTCAGCCCCCGCACAATCCTACAAATGCTTCAGTGTCAAAAGCCTCAGAAAGGGTTCAAGATGAGTGACTGTACACACAATTTGAAAAGGAGGTTATCATGTTGTTAGTAAAAATGAAGCCTGTCTCAAAAGCCTCAGAAGATTTGCTGCTGTGAATTACCCCGCGCCCCCGCCACGCCTTCAAGCATCAATCACACAAGCTGCAACCTCCAGATGTCAACATGGCTCTGCAGTATTTTTCGTGTATCGTGTGCGACCCAATAAAAACACAAGAAAATTTTTATATTCTGGTCATTTGTTTTATTTCTTGTGCAAGCCTAGAATAAACACAATGAACATTTTACAACATTTTTTTTTTTCAATAAACCCTGCCGTTTGGAATATATATTACCCTCAACAAACGTCGGAGCTCAGTTATAGTTTCATCTGTTTATCGGAAAAGTTATTGCAAAAGATTTAGTTGAAATTTGGTGGACGGACTTGCCTCGAGTATAATTTTGTTGGATGATTGCCATTGAACATTTCTTATTTCTTTCTAAGTAAAATAAACTACACAACATGGGGTGTTTTTCCATTTGATATTTAGACTATCCTGTGTTTGTGTAGTCTCCTTATCTATTTCAAAACATTCACTGTCACCAGGTTACTAGTGGTATCAAAACCTATAAAAACATGAATATCAGCTTCTTTGCTCCCACTTACTGGCATCAACAACTGTCATTCAGTGGAAAACCAAGAGATCCATGTTAAAAATCTGAAATATATTAGTGATATATTACGAAGTCAAAGGTCAATATATTTACCATGTAAGAAGTGCTTAAAAAAAACTGGTTTGACAGCTAAAAGATTTACAGAGACAGATGTTTCCCTTTATGGATCACTCCATAGTTGTCTTTTTTATTTGGAGTGTAAATGCAGATACATATAATACATATCGTCAAGCCTCCATGGTTAATATTGTAATTTAGCTAAACATAATTTGCTTGTTTGTGAAGCAGAATATCCACGCAGACGTCCGGTGTGTATCGTGCATTGATTGATTTTATTGACAATATGGTGATTATTATTATTATTATTATGAATTAGATGTTCCATAATATCAAATAAAGGCACATGTCACATGTTGTTTTCATGAGTATGAGGAATCGTCAAATGACTCATCACAAAATAACCTAGTTTGTTTTTTTAGTGTGACCCGTGCACGCCAGAAAAATTCCCAGTGAATCACTACTCAAAATCCACCTATCCAACCTCAGGTCAGATCACAATACATCTGACATCCCAACAAACAAAAGCCACTGGTTTACACATGTTGTTTACTAAATGCTATACGGTAAAATCACTGTTTTGTAATGTTCTAATTAATTAAATGGTGATATACTTCCCTGTATATAATAAACATATAACTGAACATGGATACATGGATGACTTTATGAGGGAATATCACCTAGTATGTTAAGTTTCTGCATGACACTGAAATGCAGATACCATATCGTAAAAAATGGTGAACATGCTTTTAATGTAATTTTGTTGTTTCTTGCATTGTTGCTGTCTTCACCCAGTCTATTATTAATGAGAAAACATATGGTCCCTGGGCTCATAATTCCCCATGAAAGCTTGCCTAGTGCTGCTGTGTCTGGTTCGGGTTAAGGGGGGTAATTATATGACAGTATAGTTCAGCCCAACTAGTTTCTAGCCTGGAGGAAGCACAATCACTGCTGACTGTAGTTTCCTGTCCAATAGTTGCAGCACATAAATCTGAAGCACGTACAGAAAGGAGTACAGAGAGTAGAGAGACCGAGTGCACAGGACGCAGGATACTTCTCATTTGAAGTTGTAACAAGTTGTGTGAACGCGGTGTAGTTTAGATTTTGTTTGCAGAAACGTGCGAGGTGAGAAACCTGCAGTCCAGACAAAGAGTATTCAGCGAGCTGCCTGCAGAGACACACAAGCTTCCCAACATCTGGTCTGCTGGAGAGGACGGGGCGAGCCGGAGAGAGAAAGTTGGGAGGCGGAGAGTAAAACTATCTCCGCTGGAAGAAAATGCATTGAATTTGGAGTTTTAGTTTCAACATACATGAATATTCGTGGTCGTGTAAAGTGACAAAAACTGGAGAGAAACAGGAGGGGAAAGGTCTCAGAGGGCGAGAAGTCCACCTGGAGCGGTCAGAGAATGAATTAGCCCAGGCTCTGCTGCACCGTGTCAGAGAGAGAGAGAGAGAGAGAGAGAGAAAGGTAAGAAGTTGTTTTCCTGTGCTGTTGTTACAGCTCAAAGTCACTTATCATGCAGTATAAATGCAGGCAGATACAGGATCCTCACACTGAGCTGAGCCCAGTCTAAAGCATGCACGGACTCGTTCTGGGAAACCACGGCGCAGACGTGCAATAAAGGTAAATACAATACATCCGTTATTAGCTACCAGTAGCAGTTCATGTGATTATACATTAAAGCCTAAACAAATATTTATTTAAAAAAGGTGTTTTTTTTTAAAGACGTGGGCGTAAGTACAAATAGAAGCTAGTTTTTGAGTGTGTAGTTGGATGTCATTTCTCTCTTTTCTGGAAACTTCTCCAAACTTTTTACTCTTTAAAAAGTATAAACTAGGCCTTTTGGAGTTATTTCAGAGTGACGTAGTTTTTATTTACCAAATACGAGCTCGGTAAACTTGGCTTCATCAAGCTTTTTCACAAAAAAGAAAAAAAAACAAAAAACGTAGGTAGTCTATCGCAACTTTTGGGGGCAGTCTATGGCAGTGATTGCGGAGCTCAATCACGGGGGCGCGCAAACAGCTGTCCAGCTGAGCTGCTCTGGCAGGGTAGGCGCGCGCCAAACACACGTTGGCACGTGACACATCAGTTTGACATCATACTCGGTTTGTCCCGTTTTAATAATTTGGACGAATGTTCCCGTGCTAATCTAAAATATCAGATAAAACACATGTATGAAGAATGAAGAATGGACTGAAACTGAAAGTCATACTTTGCATCCGTTTGGTAAGAACATAATCTGTAGCTGGAGGCCAAAAATAACAGTATTATAATGTATAACAAGTATTATAAACTCTTATACATTTTTATTCTCTAACTACTTGAGTAATATTCTGCAGCAGCCTTAAATTGGTCATGAAGTAGTTTCACAATTTGATAACAGATATATCACATGTGTGTGGACATAATTGATCTGCTTGTACAGGAGCCTTAATAGATCATTTCATTATATTTCATCATAAATTGTTTGAAATATTCATATTCAAGATTTAAGTTTTAATGCACAAATGTCTATGAGTGTCAGTGTTATATAGTCTATTTTGCCATCATGTCCAAAATCACACAGACATCAGTGCAGTGAAATATCACTGGAAATTGAATAATTATAAATAACTATAATATAAAAAAGAACTATATACATATAGGCCAATAGGTCAATATGATATATATATATATATTATTTCAGTGGGGCTCTAGTTTAATCTAGAAAAGCACTGTAGAACATAGAAATGTTATATATAAATAAAGACTACCATTACTGCTCAACATGAGTTATATTAACGATATAAAATAATAATTAGCAATGATTTGGCATTCCTGTTATGCTGCCACTGTTTTGTGAAGACAGTAAAGCAGTTCACCTCTTTCTTCACTAATTTTATATTAGCTGAAAGGAATTCATGCTGCTTCAAGTTGTACCTGACAACAGCTCTCAATATGAAGCACAGCTAAGACAATAAGAAAACGTTCATGTAGTAATTACTGTAATAATGTTTTTTGGGTTATTTCCTCTCGCAGGCTCACTCCTTGCCCCCCGCCCTCCCCCCAACTCCTCCCATAAGAGCCAGGCCTTCGCCCATGGATGAGGAGAGGAGTGCCCCTGCCATCTCCCCAGAACCACCTGATGATGGGGACTCCAGTCCACCAGCTCCACGACCCAGTTCACACACAAACTCCACAGCAGAGAGGGCAAACAGCTGCCTGGACCCAAAGCCATGTCCCAGTCCAGGTAAGAAGGAGGTTGCAGCAGAAAAAAAAGTGACAAAACACTAAAAAAAAAAACTAGCTTTCTGTCTGTTTATGTACATGTGATAGAGAAAGAACTCTCCACAGGGTTATGAGTTATGCGATGGGTTCAAACATGCCTTGAATAGGCAGATGTTTATAGCTAACACCAAGTCCTATTATAACTCCTCTGTTGTTTTGTGGTTTGTGTGTGTGTGTGTGTGTCTGTATACACACAAGTGTGGCTGGCTCAAAGAAAAAGGAGACAGGAAGAAGTTATAGAGTGATTAAGCCATTTATTATGAGAAAGAGGAGCTAGTGGATTAGTGAGAGAGAAGACGTCTCCATGCTCTCTCATGCATGTGAACCTCATTATGGTAGGAAGGTGGCCACTATGTGTGTGAAGTCTATAGCTGTATGCAACACATTTTCCTTTTATTTTTTACAAGCTATAGGAGACGCGCTCACTCTAAAACAAGAATAGACTGATGTACTCACCAGTGAAACTAGTTGAGGTGAAATAGTCTTGTGTCAGTGTTGCGTGTAAAACTTTTAAGTTATTGAGGCAATTGCGGATTGGTTTGTTGTGTGCGAGGAGTGGAGGGTGACGCCTTGGATGGTCTGAGGGGTCAGGACCAATTCAGTGCCGTGGAATGCTCAAACTCACCAATGGGACTCTTGGGAATTTGGGAATGAACTCATGACCCTTCCCCTTTTGTGTGATTGGTTATGGTAAAGGTTGACTGACAGGAGTACATGGACCAACTCAGAGCAGTAGTATGTCTGAATGACTCATCCAGGATCGACTGACAATACTTGCCTCAAGCTTCAGTGTGAAAACGACATCTTTGTCTGTAGATCGCAGCGCAGGTCCTATGGGGTAATTAGGGTAGGTGTGGTTAACAGTTAGGGAAGTGTGCAGATATTTAAATGTCTTGTTGCCATGGAAACCAGCCACAGAATCGCCGTGTTTTTTTAAAAATGTTTTAACCAGGGAATCACTGCTTTCTGCTACATTGCAGTTTACTATGATGAGTGTTAGTACACCATCAGATTTAACGATAATACCTCAGTGAAGAGTTTTAGAGTTATTCAACAGCAGGTTTGTGAACATTTTCTTGTGGCTGTGCTGAATTTACCTGCACTCGCTCCTCAGGAAACCATCACAGAGTACAACGGTGGCTTCTCCCACTAAAGTTAGACTGCTTGCCTGGCCAACTGGTCTAATGTGTGTGTGTGTGTGTGTGTGTGTGTGTAGGCTGAGGGTAGGTAGGTGAGCCGGGGTGGGGAGGAGAAGATTGGTCAGGCTACCACTGAGGGCAACAAGGCCCTGCTTTCAGTGCTCTGCTTCACCCCCTACCACCCATTTCTGACACAGCTACAGTGAGAACACACAGACACATACACAGATACATAACCGAGTCTTAAATTACACCATGAATGTGAAATCAAAAATGGATAAGATGGTACAAGATGCCAGCCATAAAGATTTTTCTCCTCCTGGTTTGCCTCTATGTTGTGCAGCTCATGACAACATGTGAATTAGTGATGCAACAAACCTTACAACAAACCAACAAACCCAAACAAATAATGGCTTTGTTCAGACCATGTTAAAGGGTTGTGATTAATTCCTGTAGCCCTGTTCTGTAGCCAATGCACATTACTTAAGATGAGTCCAGAGAAAGCTTTTAGTGCACTTGTCACCCCACAGTGTCACAGCAGTCTTTTCTGCTGCAAGTGAATAAAGCCCTGCTCTGTCATTACAAGGCCATTATATGGTGGTGTGGGTGGATGGATGTGTGCCTCTCGTTGTTGTGAGTGTTGCTCTCGCTCAGGCATGAAGATGCAGTGAGGCTGTCTGCATATATAGGGACCTCTTACCTCCACATGCTAACATCACTGGCAATTTTATAACAAAATTGGAATTTGACAGTACAGTTTTCAAATTGCAAGACCTACAATCCTAAAGTGGTCATATTATGCCCTTTTCCGAGTTTAAAATCTTCATTTCTGTGGACTGTTTACAAATATTTGTCTCACTTAGCCTAAAATGGACTGTTTTGTGTCTGCTCAATTCCCCCCTTTTTTCTGATTGGCTGACTGACTGATTGTTTTCTGAATGACGCACACCCAGGCCAACCACAGGTAGCCTACTGTAGCTAGGTAAAAGCAGGGCTCTAGCTAAATCTCACTGGTAAATTGTGAGGGCCACCGCTGAGGTTAATGTTATCCAACGTTTAAAAGGCTGCACAATGTAAAAATCTGTTCCTGACATCTAACAACTGTACAACGTTTCCTCCACGACTGTCTCTCCTCTGCTCCGCTCCGCGTGCGTGTGTGTAAGGACTGAGTCTCGCCCTTGATGAAACACAGAGAGCAGAGGAGAAGAGAGAAACTAGTGTGACCATAAATGACAGTAAAACACAATACAGAGACTCTACTGCATTTTAGATAGGTAAGGTAACTAACATAAATAAACATACTAGTGTATACTTGTGATATCACAATCTTACAGAAGTCCAAATGGCTCGTTTAAAAGGGCAGTTTCTGAATACAGGCCGTACACATTTCTCTGTAGACTGAGTGTTTGGATACTTTCACAGTATTTATATAGCACCTAGACCTGTTTTATAATTTAAAAAAAAAAGAAATGGAAATCTCATTTCCTACAATATGACCCCTTTAACAATAGTTGTGTCTCAACATGCTGTAAGAGGAACATTTTGGTTGGCAACTGTTGCCTTTGACACCTGTTGGTGGAAATTTTAGTAAGCTGTAGCTAATTAAAGTTTAATTCCACAAGTTGGCAAGTCAAAATGAAAAATCTTGGCTGGTCTCTGGTCAGCGTCTGCATGCCTGTGATTGTACTATTTTTACCTTTGCTCAAAGATCTTTTTTGGTCATTTTGAGTAGCTTGCTTAGCTCATTACTTATCAGGTTTGAATGACAAACAGCTGAGAGAAAGTGAATATTAGTTTCTACTTCCTCAAATGCTCTGAATGGGGACCTTCAGGATTCGAGGCTATGATGCAGCTCATCCTGTGTGTCTATAAAAATATACTTCAAACTGGTCGCCAGTATCATTTGTCTGATATCCAAACTTTTATTGAGCTATCGTGACATGCGTGACTAACCTGATCTTTGTCCTGATCACATTTCTTTGCTGTTATAAATAAATATAGCTAACTCTACTTTTGGATTACATAACTCCATCTAAAGTGGTTCTATCTGTGTTTACTTAGAAGAAGAAATGTCTCTGCATTGACTGTTTGAAAAGAAGGACTTCAACAACAGGCAACTAAATTTGTGATTATGCTTGTTAACTATCTTTGTAGTCCGGAAAAACAGACCAATCAAACAGCAATATTACAAATAAAACTGCAATTAGACACGGTTTTGTCCTCACAGGCTACAGGTGCAAAATATATAACGTAGGACTGAACAATTTAAGGACAAATTGTTCAGTCCTACTTTGTATATTTTGCACCTGTAGCCTGTGTAACATGTGTGTGTTTGTGCTCTTGTATATGTGATATATGTCCCACTCCAAACTACATTTATTTTATCTCTCTTGCTTCATTCCTGTGTTTAGATGCAACTATTTGCCTCCTTGCTCCTTTTTTTTTATTCCTTGAGGTTCGTTGAGGCTTGTGTCTAATTCGGTTTCTCACAGAGATTGAAATAAACTAGAAGTCGTTTGAGGCATTTTTACAGCATATTTGAACTACGAAAATGAGCATGCTTTTTTTTTCTTCTTCACCACCTCGCAAACATTTGAGAAACTGTTGCTGCTGCTGCTCTGGTGCGCTGCTCTCTCTCCCTTTTGCTAACTTTCTCTCTCTGTCCAATTCTTTACTTGAGTCAGTCTCTTAAATCCTCACAACTCCCTGTCATAAACTCTTAACAGATCCTGTCAATGCGATGTGTTAGTCAATCAGCCAACAAGCTGTCTGTCTGTCTGTCTGTCTGTCGTGTTAAGACACTTGAGCCCGAGGCCGGTTGCTGCACATTTACTGCCACAATGATAAAGATGTGATAACTCCACGTGTGCACTTGTTGTCTCCTCCAGGTTCAAAGGTAGTGGTATTATCTTACATAGACCTTGATCAATAGTTATTTTAGGTATTATTGCCTGTCAGATCACATAGCAATATACACATTTTGTGATAATATGTGTGAGAGACATTATTTTATAGTTGAACAATAAAATTGTATTATTAGAAATGGCAGTAACAATATATTTTAATGGCAAATGGTGAACAAAACACATGAACTGATGTGCCAATCAAACATTTATTACCAATATAATATTCATGACAATAATAACAGTGCTTTTAAAACAAGACTGCTTTTAAAACCGTGAAGGGATCAATAATAATAATACATCAAATAAAAATACATGAAACCTAATTAATAGCCATACTCAGCCAGGATCACTAATAATCAAAATCTCAAGGTTAATAAATTATTGACAACCCAGTATCCGGCTACCAATGTGTGCATTAGAGCAGTGTTTAAATTTTTTCATTGCTTGACATTACAGGTCAAGATGTTTATTTCTGTTTGTTAATTCTCTCTTCCTCGCTGTGATGTCCTGATGATTTCTGTTTACCGTTGATTGTTTATGACTGTGAAATTGTTTGTCATTATTTTTCATATGTTGTACAGTGCAGCGTTTGTGTGTGTTTATCTGGTGATCCATATTTAAGCAACCATAACTTCTCAGTGTCCTGTGTTATACGTAACAGTGTAACACTCAGTTAGCAAAGCGGCTGTAATTTTCCAGGAACCAGAAGAATCTCAAAGTAGGACAATTAAATTCCCCATAAGCCTGTTCAACAGCAGACAGTTTTTGTCTTTAATAAGCTTACACTGTTTCATTCTCTCAGCAGCTATAATCTCTGGTTTTGGACATATTCCAGTACCACACTCTTAGCCCCTCTGCACAGTGTGTGTGTGTGTGTATGTGTGTGTGTGTGCGCGCTTTCAAGCTTTTGGCTGAATGGCAGCAAAAACAATTGCTTCTTCTCTCCTTTTCACTGTGTGTGTGTGTGTATGCATATATTAGTATGTGTGTTTTTGTTGAGGGTGAAAAATAAATAAAAACCACACCGTTGCTGTAGTTGTGTTGCTCTTTTCTTCATCCTGGTCAGACCCCCAGCGGCGCTGCGTGGTTTCAATCAGCTCCAGTCATTACTGTTGACCAGAGAGCTACTACTGCGTCGCCTCCACTAATTGCACTCTGCTGAACATTATTCTGCTCGGTTGCTCTTCACCTCTTCTTTCAAATTCTCTCAACTGTTATCTCTGTCTTCATGTTTTTTAGAGATGAGTCAGCAGGGTGTGAATGTTGGCTGGAATGATGTTGTTAGTTTCAAGTAGGAGTGCAACAGGGGTTACTATCGATGTATCAATTCATTGTTTAGTTAAAACATCAGATAGTGGAAAATGTTCGTTGTTCGTTATTATCAGCACCACTTTTATACTCGAACACCTGACAGTATTAAAGATAGGTGCAGTTGAAAATGTTTTCTTATTAATTCATCTGGTGCATGTTGGATGCCTGTTTACACCTGTCTGTGCGTAGAGGTGAGGGCGCATGTGTATTGTACGTCTTTTCTTATATGCATTAGAAGTCTGAGCTGCTAAAGACGTGTCAGTGAAGCTGTAGGAACAAGGTGGAGGTGGTCTGAAAGGCAACATGTAAACTCAGCTCAGTACTCCAACTCCCACACACAGATCACACCCAAATGAACAGCAAGCTGCGCATTAGAGTGCTGTGTTGCGTTCATAATATCCGTTACTCTTTGTGATTTCTCCTCTAGGCCAGACACGTGTACACAGACCAAAACTACAAACACATATGAACACACACACACACACACACACACACACACACACACACACACACACATACATACATTCAAGGATGCACAAACAAATTCACATACTGATCCACGCTAGTAAACACACTGCCAGATCTCTTCAGCGGCTCGTGATTGCTCTGGTCTGATTTGAATTAGAGGCTCATCTTTCTCAGATCTCAGAAATGGCTTTGAGGTTGGAGCGGTTTGGTGGTTTGATGCCGATGCCAACACACAATTGGTTGAAGGCCTGCTTGAATGACACCAGGGGTTCGGTGGGGATGCGTTTAGCTCCAACAATCGTGGTTAAGAATGTTTACAGAAGGAAAGCTTTGAATGAGTCACACGACCTACACACTTTTAACCCATAGTGCTCCGTTAGCAGCAGGAAGCTATATGAGAATATATATAACAGGCTACTGTGTTAATGCATTGAGGGGTTCAGCTGACCGCATGACTGAACTCACTTAGTAGGCATGTGCATGTGTTACACATTTACATGTATTCAGATGCCTGGTGTATGTATTTATGGCACAACGTTGACATTTTTCCAAGAAGGGCAGAGATGCTCTTTTGACTTTTGTCACGCTTCCAAGGAATTTGCACAACTTTTAACTTCCCAGTTTAGCTAAATCTATATTTTGCCTCAATTATATTCTTCTGGATTCTTCTTGAAGTGATTGTTATGGAATCATGGTATGTTGCACTGTAGGAAACTGCCCCTTTCCCTTCCTGAAGTTTGCCTACACGAGGCTTTAGTGTGGCTTTGTTAATGACATAATCACCCCCTGAGACTGCTTCCAAAGATTGAGGACAAAACAACACGAGAAAGACGTCGGGTATAACTCATAAATGCCACCCAAAGCACTTTTTGTTGAAATTATATTTCTGATCTTAATATTCTCAAAAGTAACGGATTGATGTTGATTTAGTTCATGACTGATTAAATATTAGTAGGAACATCATAGATCAAACTTTTTTTTTTAACAAATACATGATCACATGTATGGTTGGATTTAGATATATTTTCCTGTGTGTGTGTGTGTGTGTTGCTGAAATTTGCTCTGAAACATTATGCAGAGTGTTAGGCAATATATAAGTAATATATCTCCAAAATAGACATTTGGCAGTGTTGAGGGCAACAGTTCTCACTAGTGGCTTTCATATCTGAAGCTGATTGAGACTAATGGATCCAACATGGAAGACAAGGCCTGAGAAATCACTTCCACATGCAGAAGACAAATACCTAGTGTATGGATAGCTGATGTAGGAGAGTAGCACTGGAGTATGAGTTATGTGTGTGTGTGTGTAGGTCCTCACTGTTCACTGTTCTGTTATTCAACATTACAAACATTAGCAACGTATTCACTATATCAACATTAGTACAACGTGACTGAGTGATCTTTTATCATTGTTACAATAGCTGTTGTCAGTAAATACAACACTTCTTTTCAGTATCATCGTGGTTATTTTCTGTGAGGTTATTCAGTCATTTCAAGAATGTTTTAGCAATATGGAAAAAATATTGCAATAATTCTCATAGAATTTCATCTATCAGTGTCTTATAGATAAAACCCATGCTCATCTCATTGAGTCACATGCCTATTGTGTCTAATGTTTTCTATGTTTTCTCTGCATAATATGATGAAATTTTGTCATGATTTTGACTGATGAATAACGAATAATACAGACATCAAAGTGCAGTAAATACAAATTAAATTGAACCTCTCTTGTTTCTTGTAAATTCAATTCATGCTTGTCAGCTTTATTTAAAAAGTGTAAACAGACGACACTGTCATGTTAATGGATTTGTGTTTGCATTTTTATTTGGTGCTAAATGACTTCATATTCCTGCATGGACCAACAACTAGTATACGGTGTATATAGTAACATCTGAACCAGATATTTATCATGTATTCAGCTCATTCTTAAAATCACTGTTGCATTTTTATTTTATCATTAAAAGAAAACCCGTCATTTTGCTTATCTTTCTTTTGCTTTTGCAGCTCTACTCTACAGCTGAGACGTCTTTGCATAAACTGTATATGTAAAAATGAGTACATATCTATAGAGTTATGCCAAATATGTGAAGGAATTTATTTGTAAGAGCAAAGAGGGAATGTGAATTGGAGATGAGGAGTGTGAGAGGCAGGGGACAAGAACGAGAGAACAGATAGAGAAGTGAGCTGGAGTGGAGCGAGTAAATAAACATAGCCGGGAAGTGTTGAGTCCACGCACAGGACGTGGTTTGGTTGTGTGCGTGTGTGTGTGTGTATGTGTGTGTTTATCAAACCCAGCTGGCTCCCATTTGCCCAGGAATGAGTCTGCACCTCTCAGAGGCCCAAGCCTGCCCTGCTTTGAAGGCCTCTGTGTAGTGTATGTGTTTGTGTATGTGTGCATAATAACAGCTTCATTAGAAGACTGCATGGTACCAGTGAACACATAAAACACCCAGACATATATTTACTGGACATATATGATATATATGTCCTCTTATATGTTCATTTCAAATATACACACATATATATGTCCACCCTCAAACACAAACTGACACCCACACACGCGCATACACCCACACAGATTTTAGGTTTCACAAGCGTCCACATAGACCCCTAAACAGTCCCAAAAGGGTTGGATTTAACTACTTCCAGATGCAAGTGCAGGACATAGCACACACCAACACATAGACACACACACACACACACACACACACACACACACACACACACATACACACAGACAACCTCCACTGCTTTGTTGAAGTCAGCAGAACTACTCTGTTTAAATTAATTAAGTGCTGGTGGATGGGAAATGACATGGGAGTAGGTATGTTTACTACAAGTGGGAAAACGTCTTGTTGCTGACACCTGATAATATCCACATGAAAACAGGAAACACAACTCACCTTCAGAAACACAAACATGAAAACCATGTGGTCTTACAGACAACAATTTTAATGTTTCGTTTTAAATTTGTGTTTGTATTTGTGTGTTTTTAGATGTGGTCATCACCTATACTGAGCCCCTCATATTGAGGTCAAATGTCACCGAGGAAAGGTTGCTAAGCAATGATGGAGACAACTGCAAAAGCAGCCTCCCGCACTCGGCGCTTACAACACCCAGCAAGAGTATCACATGTAAGTAAATGGCACACTTTCCCACACATATTTCACACATAGAGACACAAATTGTAAAAGACTGGTGAAAGTTTTCTTTCCATTACCGATCACTGGTCTGTTGAGTCACATTGTCCTGACCTTTAACAAATACAATTACACACCCTGAAGAAATAGGTCAGGTAATCAAACACACAGACAGAAATATCTACACTGTTAGCTAAGTAGGTTAAGCTTTGATTCCAAACACAAGTCTGCACCCACATCTCCACACTTGAAATGAATCACCTTTCCACGTCTCTTCCACTTCCTTCATTTTATTCTCCACCTGTCTGCTTTGTGGAACCTGTGTTGTTTGCTCCATATGTACGTTTTCTGTAATTATCTGGGATTTATGGGACATTATGGCAAAATAAATCCTATTCAAATCCTAAATCTGATCAAAAGGAAGCCAAAGTCGCGATGTCACATCCAGGATAGCTATACTTCCAGCAGCCTCTGAAACTCAATGCAATCTCTCATGGATGTCTGCTGAAAAAGTAAAATGTGTTTCAAGATAAAGTATGCAAGTGTCTACTACTGCACTTACACTCTGGTCACTTGTATCATATTTCCAACATGCTGCTGTTTTAAAAAAATGTCTCTGCGACCTTGTAATCACAACATTCCTGGTTCAAGTCCGACCTCGGCTGCACGTCATCATTTCTATTGTGGACTATAAATAATTATAAAGCCATTAAAAAAACATTAAATACATAAAAAAAACAAAAAAAACATTTTAAGCTTTTAATCTGAGATGGTCTTGGAGTTGTGAGAAATTAAATGTCAAAGTCATGTTAAAGAAATGTTAAAAGCTACTTATTTGTATATTTTTTGTTTATTTGAATTCTTATTAGCTCAGGACTAATCTCCCAATAGTCCAACGTAAAACAGAATTATTAAATAAACAACTACATTGCATAAAGTTTGTAGAAACTTACCACTTCTATCTAGAGTGAAAAACACAACATGCAGTATGGTTATACTCCAGGGCTGGACATTGTTTTAGTAATTTGCGTTATTATAAATGCAGATGTGATTTTGAAAGCGGTTTTCTTTCTTCTGTAACATGATCTAGAGGCTCTGGGTTCGGGTCCCTGTTTGATGTCACTGTTTATTCCATCTGTGAATCTAATTTTTTATTTTTTTGTTTTAATGCAATGTTGGTCCCGATTGCTGTAACGTATAATAGCTGGTTGGCGGTGGCACAGAAATATGAAATTGCCTAAAAGTGTCTCATATTGTGTGTGCTTTATTTGCACTCAGCTTTCCAAGTCTAAACTCCCTCCCAAAATCTCCAGCTGTCCAATTATTGCACTTTGGGTGTATCAGCACTGCTCCATCTTTATATGCAGGTGTGGAGGGCCACAACACCTGGAGGTCCTCCTTCCAGAGTTATATCACCAACCACCACTACCCATTTCCCTCCCTAATAATACAAGTCCAATGATTATGTCTCAACCAGAGAGAGACTCTCTCAAATTCTTCTTGATGTGCATGCGAGGGTTCAGTCACTCCAACCCTGTGTTTCAAAGCCAAAGGTTACGCAAGTTTGCTATGTCATTACCCCACCACATATATTTTTCTTGCTTTCACTCCAGTTTGAAATAAGTCGAATCTCAACCTAATTCTCAAACTAGTCCTACTATGTCATTTATTCACTTAGAAGACCGAGCTCGACAATAATAACACCCACAAATCTCTGGCTATGTAGCCTCGATGCCTGACCACTTACCTAAAAACACTGTAAAAATGTAAAACATTGGTCTAAATGTGTCCTTCCTGTCATTTAAAGAAAAGGACGGATGACGCAAGTGAATGAATGATGAATGATAGGAGGGGTAGAGGGGTGAGAAGCAGGTTAGTTAAGCTGACAAATGAACATGTGTTAGAAAACGACAATGTTTTTCCTGGAATCGAGGGCCATCCATGGGTGACGTGCACAGCAACACACAAACCTGCCCCGCCATAATAGCTAGTTTGTGGTAACTGAATAACCAGCCGCAGTGTGTCTGTGCCTCTACCTGTCTGTCTGTCTCCTGTGTGTCTATTTTCAGGCCCATGCTCTCTCTGCTGTGCTTTATTTTACACCCCAATAAAATCTATGAAACCCACCAACTCCATATGCTGCACAGGAGGGGTTATGCAACTACAGTAGGCTTGGACAAAATGTACCGTCATGCACACCGGTTCTCAACGCCTTCCGTTTACATTTATGTGCCTCTTTCCTTCATCTCCATATCGTGCTCCCCTCTACAACTTGCACAATCACATGTGTTTAAGGTGTTTTAACCGCAAACTAAACAGTGCTAAGATCTAAATGCTATCCTAAGAAGTCAGGTGAACGCAGACAGCTTATGCCTGCTTGTCTGTATAATTATATGTGTGTCACTTTGATTCTCCTGTCGATTCTGTCTATTCACCTAAGCCACTATCAGCACAAGCACAGTTTGTGTCATCTGCAGTTAATTAATCAATCACCATCTGTTTCTCTGGCTTTGTAATGAGTGTGAAGACATTATAAAAAAAAAAGGAGCGACCCAGGCCTGTGGTGAGGTCATGGATGTGTGACATATGTGAACAAGTGCGTGTTTGTGAGTGAGATGGTGAAGAAACAGAAGCAAAAACAGAAAAATTCCTCAGCTCATATGTTCTGTCTCGCAGTTATGACATCAGAGCAGTAGTATGTGTCTGGCCCTGGGCCTATGACAAGCTGTCTGAGAACAATGTGCAAAGAGAGCTGTTAACATGTGTGAGTGTGTGTCATGGCCAGAGTCGAACACACAGACACATGCAGAAACAAACCTTGTCAGTGATGTCATGAATACTCTGCTGTCTTTGACGTCACGATCACAGCAGGATACACATGTTCACAGATGGTAAACCGCTTGCACTCTTTTGAACTCACCAGGAAACAATGACGCATGTAATTCATCACTGGTAAGGTCACAGTAGCATTTATGTCACTTCCAGTCTATTCATCCTTCTTAACTGAATTCTCATTAAATACTAAGAAGTCTCATTAAATACTAAAAATGAAATAAATATAAAAGAGAGTCATTTTTGCAAGTATGCGCGTTTGAGTGCAGGAAAGTGCGTGTGAGGGAAATGCTGAGCGTAGCTGTTTGTTATTATGTTGTCATTAAATGGGAGGAGTATGCAATGTGAAATCTAACAGGACGGTGACATTGCCTTTAATTAGAGACCAGTCATTGTGCTGAAAACTGTTTACCATCTCTGATCCTCTGCCTTAAGGGGACAGTTTGGATTTTTAGAAGTGAGTTTGTATGAGGTAGTTATGCTTAGTCAGCTTATTACCTGCTGTGGATTGCAGTCCGCACGGTGTGGAGAAGCAGGTAAAAGTACTGGCACAGAAGCTGAGCATTATACACCCTGTATACAGAGCCAAAAAAACAAAACGTATTTTAGCCGCCTAAATAAAGACTCACATAAAAAAGGTGAATAAAAAAATGGTCTTATTATAGTGTACACTTAAACTGATATTGATTTTTTTTCTGAATTAGATTTGTTGTTTACATATAAGCACATGCACACATCCTTCATATTTACTGTCAGATAACAGTGACACAGAGTGTTGGAAAGTCCAGCTGTGTGATGTCCCGGGGTCATGTCAGAGGTCACGTCTGGTTGGTTGATGCCTCAGGTCAGGGATAATCAAGGATCTTGCATGTCCCAAATGTCTTTTCCTCTTCTCTTCAAAATACAGGTCTAGCCCTCTTCTTTCAAATAGTTGCACACTGTTTCCATTCATTTGTCAGGTGAAATTCACACAAATGAGTCAAATGCTGCCAAAAAAGAAAAGAAAAAGAAAAGTGAATTAAGTGTTTTTTTCCAACAGCTGGGTTGAAATGAATAGAGTTTTGAATGGCAAAAAAAAGTCTTTCCAGAACTTAACAGGTTTTGGGCAAGCTGTCGTTCATATTTCATGTTTTCGTGCAAACTAGAGAAACAAAGGAAAGTACCTTGTATTAGTACTAGTATTTCTAGTGTGTTTTTCCTGGTTTGGAAAAGTCTCTGCCGCAGACAATTACAGGCACAAACACATCAGTCAGCTTGCAATCAGTCAACCCTTAAAGTGCTCTGACAGTTTATCATATTTAAGCTATTGGATGTAAATACTGTGGTTGAAAATATCATGATAAATTAAAATGTATTGTCTTGGTTTGTTTTGTTGATTAAATGTACGATTATTGAACTGTAAACAGTTTATGGGACACTCTTTATTCTGAATGGGTTGTAACAGGAACTTTTTTTTTTCAGTTTTGACACTGAAGCAGAAATAAATGAAGCACAGGCTAAAACCTATTAGTTAGATAAATCCATTATATCATGATATTAAGCAGTAGACTGGAAATCTGTGGCAGGTCTATCCATCTCGAAGCACTTCATATATAATGTTGTTTAAGTTTAGGATTTCTTCAAGTACTCAACTGAGTTTTTGCCATCCACTTTGCTAGAAGTGCAGTTCTCTAGTGCACCCTTAGGGGCCAAAACAAGCTCCAACAACTGAATCTGAGCGACTGAAACATGCGCTGTCATTTATATTTGACATAAATATGATTGTGACACTGTGTGTACATCATAAGTGCTCTAAATAAATTTTATTTTCAGTTTTGTCCTGCTCACACCTACTTTTAAAGCAACAGTCTTGTGCATATGACATAACTCTTTCACATGACTTTTTCAATGTAGTGAGTGGGTGCAACTAAACAAGCCTCATTAACATTGTAGTGCTGGCTGGGGGGCTGTATAGCAGCCAAAACTGTGGGGAAATCTAATTGAAAACTGTTTTAAATAACATTTCACAGCACTAACCTATCATTTTCTCATTCACACAGTTTAAGTGGTTGACACAGTTAAAAACAATTAAAGAGAAACCCAGATGGGGGTCAGTAGGTAACATGTTTCTAGGAGATTGAGGTGAATAATGTAGATGTTTTAGAGCCAATTCAAAACAGGCAGAGATGATTTTGAAATGTTGTGCAATGAAACTGAACTGTTTCTGCCTAACCTATGTCATTATTGCTTGTTAACAAAACAAATTACAGTTATACACATCTGCATTTAGCTGTATTATTATTCTATATTCATAGTTTCCAGAATATACTTGTTTGTTTGTTTTGTTTTGTTTTCTTTTTTTTTAAATCACATGAAAAACTAAATTCCCCTGCAACCTTATACCTCTTTATTCTAGTTTTTATAGTTCAGCACTTTCAACACAATAACCTACATAGACAGACAAACTGCACCGGAGGAGACGGTAGGATAAAGCAGCTGGAACAGAGACAGACAGAGTTCAGTCATCCTGGTGACTCATTCCAGCAGAGGATAAGTAGAGAGAGATGAACAACAGCGCTCTGGTCTGGGAGGGAGGTGTGTAAGTACAGGGTAGCTGAGAGACACCAGGGGAGGAGGAAGCAGTGGAGGGTGTATGAATGGTGGGTGTGCTGTTGCATTAGTGACTCACTTATGCTTGCTCACTCTGACCAGAAACATAAGCACAGATACACAAGTACATTGTACTGGAGGTTACAGGACCCCCAGTGGCTAATATTGCCATGTTAAAAAACACACTCGCACACTCTGTGGTTTCCCAGTCACATCATGTTAATCCTACAGTCATTTGGCTCTGTATCTGCAGTTATTTTTAACTAGTTCCCACTGCTGAATCATTGTGTTTATGAGTCACACCCATAAATCCCTCTGGTCCAAATATTCAACCCATTGACTTTGTTCTTTCTCTTTCTCACTTATTTGTTTTGTCAGACAAAAGGGACTTTATGTTTTTCCTTTGTGTGTGCATGTGCAAGCAATAAATATATTGTATTTGTGTGTGTATGTGTGTATGTGTGAGGCGAGCGGGCCTAACCTCAAGCTCTGTTTAGAGACAGTCCTTACTCCTGTTCCCTTTCTGTCTGTCTGCCTGCCAGATCCGCCTATATTCATACACTCACACACACACACACACACACACAGACCGCAAACTCCCAAGAAGTATGAATGTCTCAACAACTCACAATTCCCTGGAGGACAATACAAACCTAGAGAAAGTACAGAAAAAATGTGCACAACCTCCCTCCCTTCACTCTAATACCCTTCTTCTCTTACTGAGCTACATCCTGGCCAGCTCTGGGTGTTAAAATATACTATTGTGCAAAAGGCTAAAAAGAAGCAACAAGAAAGACAGACAGAAAGGGAAGAGATGAAGTGAGGGAGAAGAAAGCGAAGAGAGAAATAACACAAGAGAGCAACAGGTATTGACTTTTGACATACTTTGGAGGAGAAAGTATGGTTCCTTCTTACTGCTTCTGCACATGCATGCACGCCTACACACTCATGCACACACGCTGGCCCCGCAGCCTGCCAAACATCTGGAGCAAAGTTAGAAAACGCTGAATGAAAGAATCTTTAATAACACTGGATTGGTTATATGACCAGGGCCACCAGCCAATCAAAACAGGCCCGGTCGGGTTATCTGTCTCTGAGTGGTTATCGAACGAACGCTTTTATTGCCAGTCGTGTTTCATAGCTGGAGCTCAGGACCACACTGTGTTTGCCTCTCAGTGCAACCGTGTGTGTGTGTACCTGAGAGTTTGTAGTTTATGCTTTGATTTTCTCTGTCGTACTCTACCTTGCCCTGTTAAGCATCACCGCATCTCTCTCGACAGCATACGCTTTCAGGTAAAAAAAAATATTATGGGCCTCAATAGGATGGTGTTAAATACTACCATAATATATAAAAACCAGGGATCCATTTTATTCTTCTTTTCAGGGTGTGTGTTTGGCTTGGCAACAAAGGTGTCCTTTTCTACCTCCTCTTTACTTAGTGCTCAGTAGGGCTCGGAGGTAAAATATGCCAAGTTGTATATTCAGCCAAGATTAACAAATGTGCGTGTGCTCAATTGTTTGTGATGGTAGATACTTTATATGGTGTATCAAAACTGGATTCTAATAAAATCTCTGAAGAGAAGAGACCAAAAGCCCTCTTTTCCTGTCTCTAAAACTCTTTTCATTTATTGTATCTTTGTTTTCCGTGCAGTTTCTTTTCTTGTTGTGTAAGAGTCTAGACAAGTAGGATCACAGGTCAGTTCAGTAAATACATAGCTTTCCCCATGAGCTCTTGCCTTTGGGGTGGGCTTTGTAATTTGACTCAGTTTCTCAGAACGATGCTGCATCAGCACAAGTCTGCACACACACACTGAGAGGGGCCTCAGCCTCTGCTTCATAGCTAACACTGAGCTGATGTAATATAAATATAAATATTTATAGTGATGCTTCATATATTCATATCTCTGTCTCAAAATGTCAATGCTTGAATGCCTGTGTGTCAGTGACTCATTATGTAAATGTGATCCCTTTACGCTAGTGCTGATACAGTTCAATTCATAAGTAAAAAAGTAAATAGACAAATAATCAACAATTAATTACGACTGCAACTAATGATTATTTTCTTCATCGTTCTATAAATTATTGTCTCAATTAATTGATTAGTCATTTGGTTTATGAAAAGGTCAAAGCCCAAGATGATGTTGTGGTTGAGAAAAACTTGCAGCCGAGCCAAAATGTCTCAAGTTTCAGTCACCGCTTTAAACTCAATAGTTGAAAAAATTAACAATAACAATCAAAAAGGTTTGAATAAAGGACACAGTCTTGGCAGAGCACGTCAGTAATGAATACATCAAAAAACCCTGAGATCAGTTCATGAAATAATGAATGAAATAAGCCTAAAG
Organism: Pampus argenteus; assembly: GCA_036937835.1. NCBI lineage: Eukaryota > Metazoa > Chordata > Actinopteri > Scombriformes > Stromateidae > Pampus > Pampus argenteus. The sequence continues at coordinate 7,457,464 of CM072863.1, read as the reverse complement.
TTACAGTCCTGCTTATATATTCTATAAACTGTGCCTTTGGTGGAGTGTAATGTTATCGTTCTGAGGTCATCATTTTCTTCTTCCAACGTTGAGGTACTTTTTCCACAATTATTTTACACTAAGTTTCCTTATCGGCTAAATTCTTTCTACCATTAGCTCACAGAAGTTTTGATGTTTTACACCTGGGTTGTGACCATTAGATTGTAGAAGTTGCCTTCTTTCCACTCCCTTTCTACTCAAATCAGTCTGTTCGCTCTAATTAAAATACCGCCTTTATTGCAGCACATGATTGTTTATTGTTACAAAACAGTAAGGAAATATTACCGCAGCATTCTCAAATCTCTTGTTTTTTGCTTACCAACAGTACTATCCATATATCTACTACCTACATACTACTATAGTAACAGCACAGTTATTATCATAGAAGACTAAAAAAACCAGAAAAATAAAAAAATAAAATTTAAAAATTTATTAATTAATTTGTTGCAATAATGAATAGATTTACTGATAATAAAAATGTTAATGCTGGAATAATGTGTCACTTCACTTCTCAGCACTAATCATGGGATCTTCATAATCAGAAACAGCTGTACAAAATAGTGCAATTCAACACAATAAACACTAACTTAATGGTGCAGATGGAGATGTTGTCTTTTTCTTGTATTTATATGATGTGAACACAATAACAGGAACATCTGACAGCAACTCTACTGATGAGAACTGGTCTAACTTCAAATCTGACTTAATTTAAATGCTCATTGTCTTTAACCTTTTGTAAATAAATGTACTTTTGTCCCCGTGCAGCTCAGCCAGCAGCCAGATCTACATCCATCCAGCATACCCAGCCATGTCGGACACAGCCCAGCAGCCAACTGCGCAATGGAGCCAAGCAGCACGCACACACGAACTTCCCTCACACGCACTGTCCACACCACACACACACGTCTCACACACATGCACTCCACTCCAACGGCGTCAAGAACAGCTGCCCTCGTGAGCATCCTAAGCTGGGCTCTCTCCCGAGAGGTGGCTCATCCACCTCCTCGTCCTCTTCAGCAGGACCCAAACACACCAAGAGGTTGCAGTCTAACCCCTCCATCACTTCCCAGAGTAGCAAGAGGAGCAAGAGCAGCTCCAAGAGCAACAGCTCCCAGATTCCAACAGAAGCACAGGATGGTGAGATACAGAAACTTATGGAGGGAAAATGAATTTAAAAAGTTATCAGAAATGAATATTAAAACACAAATTGATTATTTAAGCAAAGAATTGGGCATTGAACATGAAGGAAACCTGCTCACCTCGCTAACTCTCTTTTCTCTCTTCCTCTCCAGACTGCTGTGTTCACTGTATTCTGGCATGCCTCTTTTGTGAGTTCCTGACTCTGTGTAACATCATGCTGGACTGTGCCACCTGCGGCTCATGTGCGGGTGATGACTCATGTTTTTGCTGCTGCTGTGTGTCGGAGGAGTGTGGTGACTGTGACCTGCCGTGTGACATGGACTGTGGCATCATCGACGCCTGCTGTGAGTCTGCGGACTGTCTGGAGATCTGCATGGAGTGCTGCAGCCTTTGCTTCTCCTCCTGAGGCCCCAGCCACCACTCAGGGGGCAATGCAGATGTCCATTTCATATTCCCACAAGGCCTGCGACAACTTCGACCGGCGTCTAATCAAAGCTACAAAGTGCTTCTCCCAGGCTTTGTTGTCCTCGCTTGGTCTGGGCTCTGTGGGTCACACTATATTGGCTGGCCTAGTTGGCTCCACAATATGTCCAATATTTCTTACAGGGTTTGTCAGCATAAGATGTGACTGGATGCTGAGAGCTGTCACTGGTGAACTCTTGGTTCATTATTGATCAAACCACAGGAATGTAGCCTCTGTTGCCTTGTTTTTGCTGTTGGTCCATTGCTACACAGCTGGATGTATGGTGCAGAGTGAGTTTCAGCTGTAGTCCACAAGTGCCTGCCAGGCGGTGCAGTCCGGGCCTCTGGATTATTACAATGAAGCCCCTTGTGCCGTCTGAATGACTGGAGTTCACCAAGCGTGAAAAATGACCTCTAAAGGCAAATGAGAAAATGGCTCCATTTAACCGGATTTTAGCGTTTCTGTTGATAAGAGCAGCAGCATAATGGGAAAATGGACGCTCAGATCTCAGTAGAAATGCTTCTGTCTGTCCTCCTGTCCTTGGTAAGGTTAAAGCCTGATTGCATGCAGTGGCATTTGCAACACACACTGCCCATGCATGTGTGTGTGTGTGTGTGTGTTAAATCCACTGTTCTCTTTGTTGCAATGTACAAAATAGAAAAAAAAAACATTAATGGTGGCTTGTGGCAATATTATAGATAAATTTCCTTTGTTAATAAGCATCTCACTTAACAGACTTATTCAGAGAAGAATAATGGGAGCGTTATGCATCAGCCTGGAGATGGGTTCCATTAAATGAGCACTGTAAGTGACGGACATCACAGAGCAATGGTTTGACAGCATCTGCAATAGACACATTCTCTACTTAACGTGAAGGAGCGAGTTCATAAACGGAAAAGTCTCTCCTCGCTGTCTCACACCTTGTTTACTTTTTGTTTGAGGGGCTTTGGCTGCATTTAGTGAATTCTTCCTCATCTGGACGGTCAGACCCGATAAAGGACTGGTAGAGGATTAGAAGGCATCATCTCTTCTTTTAAATACATTTCATTTTTTCTTTGTTGTTCTTGCTATGTGAACAAATGGCCTTGGCTTAGCTTAAGGCCTGAATTTTTCCAAGTAGATTCCTTGCCTTTACCAAATCTCTATTAATCCTTGTTTTGTAGATTTTAGTTAAGATATTTGCATTTCTCCTCTAATGTGAAAATCACATTTCTGTGTTATCAGGTTTTGCCGGGCTCTCTGTAAAGCAGCCATTGCTCAACATCTAATTTAATTCCTTGAGTGAAAATCTCAATGACATTATGCTAAGTTAGATTCATATGCTTGTAGTATGAATGGTACGCTTTGATAACAGGCCCGCACTCTCATACGATCAGACGCATACCTTCTCCAACCCAATACCTCTTGAGATGTCACTTAGATCTGTTGTGCATTTTAAAATGACTTGATAGAAATCTCTCTCCTCTTTGATCAAAAACTGTTTGTGCAATCCTATTTTCTTGGAAATACCAAAGAATTTACTTGTACTGGACCTTAGTTTTTAGACCTATAGTTACTTGTACATTTTACTTGCACAGGTATTTGCTATGCTAATGTGGCTGTGGTTGATTAAACCCTATTTTAAGGGCTGAAATCTAACACTGTTGACTACGTATATATATACTAAGACTGTAATCAACCTGATAACACAATAGCAGAATATATAAGTTTTGGGAAATATGCAACTTGACAAGATATTATGACTCTATCTGTTCATTTCAGATTGAGTTTCATATTTCAAGCTCAACTGATACCAAATCCTGGAAAAGCCCTGGAAAATCAATGCAATTCTTCACAATACAGAGAGATTTATGAAGGGAAAACTGGATTATGAAATGTTATGTACAGAAGTGAGTACAATGTCTTTTGTTAGTGGGGGGTGGAGGGAGGGGGGGTTACAAGATATTTCAAGTCAAGAGTCTGTCAATGGCATCATCACATGAACACATGTTCTCTGTCACCAGAGCTACCAAGTCACAAAACGAAGTAGAAATAGTAATGAATATCTGATGTGTATGACAAATTTAATATGAGCATGAAAAAGAAAAAAAATCTCCTTCCTTATCAACACTGGTTTTAACAGAGGTCAAATATGAGAATAATAAAAAACAGCCTTGTATCACTGGAATACAGTTTTTATACCAGGAACATATAAATGTTAGCTTGCTACAGAGCTGCAAATTTGATGTAAGCATCAACTCGTCTCCACTGTTGACAATGGCAAGGCTACTATGCCTGTTAGCCAGCAGTGTTAAAACAAAGACAGTTCAAATTGTTACCATGCAAGCTACTTGGTTAAGGCAAACAATAATATTAATATGTTTTATCTGTGTGGAGAAAGCTATTCTGTGAGGTTCCTGTTTTCCACAGGTTGCTTCCCCTAGATTTTTGCACATGTGTAATGTTTAAAAGAAAAGTCCTGTTGCAGAACGTGCAGTACAGTGGCAGTGTGCTATGCAACATAAATTATGTGAAGCATTTTTAATAAGATCTGGGTGAACAGTGAACATATCATTTAAGTTTAATGCTGTTGGAATAATTTTCATTAAATTGTACTTTACGTCTATACTGAGAAGTGCTTTCACAATGCGTGGAGAACAGAGGCAGAGGGCCAATCTGGAGACAGAGAAAAGACTGATTGGTTGGTTGGAGATGGAGAACACTGTCTGGAAGTGGAGATGAATGCCAGTCTTGCATTTGGATAATTTTCTGGGTTTTAGAGATGATTTGGAGATGTGGATTTTCATGGATATTCCCCTGGTATTCAGTGACGTTATTAGAACTGGAAGAAAACACAGTATTTTCCACACTCAGTATTCTCAGCTTTTTCTTTATGCTTACCTTGACCACAGACATTTCTAACCGTTGACTTTGTTGCATTTTTAATCTTATTTTGAGATGGAATTTAGATATTGATTTATAAGGGCTGGACACCTCTGCTAGTAGTTTTAAATTTTATCCTAGCCCAGCTGAATTGTTACTTGACTGTAGTCCACTATAATGTCATTTTGTTTACACTACCCCCATTTAATGTCAATTTCAATTGCTGTCCTGGAAGTCACGTTAAATCTCTGTGTTTAATACTGAATAAACAAGGTGAACTCCAGGCTACACGTATCACTCACTTCTTTATTTCCCAAAAGGCTCCTAGCTTGACATTATGCTCACATACATACTCCGAGATACACATAAATACTTGTACCATAGTATGTGTGTGTGTATATATATATATATATATATTGTCTCTATTGTCTCTTGCTTTTTAAATTCATCTCACTTTCAGAGTTTCAGAGATCAGTTTTCATGGCTGCTCTTTATTTGTATTTTCATACATGACACCTGTTTCGTATTTGATTTAAGGTTGGATAAATTTACTTGGAAATTAACTATGGAAGCGACACACTCCTCTCCTTTACATACATTTATTTGTTCTTCAATTTATAGCAATTGAACATCAGCCAACACTGACAAACAAAGTGTCATTTTCTGTTACTGCTATTCTTATACTGTCATATATATATATATAAAACAAACAACACATGATTCAGTATAGAAGGTTATCATGTAATGTTGGATCTACATTAAATTAGGGTTATTTTCTTTTGCGTTTTTAACAGTGTTGCTCATTGTTTTCTTGCTGTGTTTTATTATTTCTCCGTTAATATGCAATCTTTTAGCATGTGGTGATTTTCCCATAACACCAGATTAGCTGTCTCTGAGCTGAGAGGGAAAAAAAACAGGGAGAAAACAGAGCAACAACTGGGCTCATGCAGAACAGAGCCCTTTAATGTGTTTTTTTAAAGGCTCGCCAAAGTCGTTCAGTAGGAATGTGTGTTCAGGCCAATACATCAATGTGTGGAGAAATGCTGGGGACTTTTACTGTTGGAGATTTTCTTCTTCTTCTGCCTTAATCTTTCCTCCCTTTTTATTCTCTCTCTGTATTGCCTTTTGAAAGTCACCAGCAGTTATGTCTCATGAAACAATTCCTGTCTTCAGTATTTGTGCACATGCATATTTGTGAGTGTGTGCGTGTGTGTCCGCTGGGTGTAAGTCTTTGGCCACCCTCTGCTTCTAATAGACTGTGTGTAGAGTTCACTGATAAGAGGCTCATAACTTGGCATTGAGGCAAGTGGCTGTAAAGGTGACGGCTACTGTATGTTTGTGTGTGTTCATGCATGCATACATCTAGATATGTGTGTGCGTGTGTGTGTGTAGAGAGAGAGAGAAAGAGAGCAGAGAAATGTGTGTGTATGCGGGAGGCAATTCAAATGTCTCAGGTCAGACAGAGAGGCAATTCAAGCTCTTCAGTGGGAGTAGAGACACAGAGGACATCGTTGGACATCTGCAACTGTTTTGCAGGAAGCCATGCGGCAGTCAACCCTCATTTCCTTTCCCATGTACACACATGCACATACACAAACCCCAGCAAATCAAAAAACTATACACATCCCCTCTAGAAATTTCACATGCACAAAGCGAGCGCAGGGGACAAGTGGCTATTGAATATTAACCATGAAATTACAAAGGCTGCATTCTAATGGAGGTGATGAGGTCAGAAGCTGGGATGGAAATCATAAATTAATACCCCTGACATGACAAGCCACTCGCCCTTGGCTTCCACCAAACACAGATCTCCCTTCCTCCACTGAAGTCAGAAAGACACATAGAGAAGGAAATATTCGATTTATTATTAATATTAGGTCAAAGGAATGCCACAACAGACACGGGACTAATACAATATGCCTGATACTTTTCTGATGTGACTATTGTATGCAACGACAACCACGTAACCTTCATCTGTGGATACATCTATTGGGGTTATTGTTGTCAGTGTTCTTATAGGACCTCTGTTGCAACCTCGGCTGTTTTGGGTTCTTCTTTGTAATCCAAATCTGCTCCTTTCTTCAGTACTTTGCCAACATGTTTTGTGATGATTCTGAATGACATTGACAGAGAAAATTGCAAACCTGAATACGATTGTATCTACATTAGAATATAATGTGTTTGGACTCGTGTATCATATCATTGCTCATGCATACTAGTTCTCACGTATTCACATCATACAAACACTCTATGCATTAATTTATTTAATGAATTACACATATGCCCATAGACATATAGTCTCATAAGACAAACACTGAAAGAACACAAAATAGTGTTCCCTTCCTAAAACACAGCTAAGTTAAATCTGAATTAACGGAGAATATCGAATGTGTACAATTAAAACCCTCATGAGAACTAATAAAGCATAAAATTGATTTTGTATTTAATCCCATGTAAATCACATAACACAATATTTCCTCTTTACTCTGTGTCTGCATACACACACTGGATTCACACCAGACACATATTGCAACACGTTCCAACTCTTCAATTCTTGAAGTCACACTTGTATTTAGGTGACACACTCGGCACCTTTATGAACACATTCACCATCAACTTTTAGGCTCACATGTTTATGTGTTGGCCTTCAACACAGTTATTTTAATAAGACTATGGTTAAAAAGGGGGCCATAACTTAATTGACCATTAAAACTTACAAAACTTATCTGAGCTGTGGTCCTGCTAGGTATCAAATATCTGGGAGCATTTTTAAATTAATGCCTGTAAAATCAACTGGACTCTTTAGGGGTAGCGCTGTACAAAGTGAACACTATCAATTGCACGCCTACGTCACATTCTGTCAATGATGTCTTTACGGTCAGAATTAAAACAGTAAAAAACCATCTCTGCACAGATTGCTGAAACACAGACAGATGGATTGTGCCAGTGCCAGTAAATAACTCTGGATAATGAGTAGAAATGTATAACAGCACTACTGGCTGTAAATCAGAGGGAGGAGAGCTCTTTTAGGGCAGCTGTGTGAGTCCCTACAAAGAAACATCTTTTCTTCCAACATAAGTCATGAGAGTGAGAGGCAGTGTGGGGGGTGGAGGGGATTATTAAGAGAAGATAAAAGTGAGGGTTTATCATTACTTTGGGATCACAATGTACTGTCTTTGGAATTGGGTTTAACTGGTGTTTGGATAAAATTTTCTGAAACACTGACAAAACACACTGTATTAAAATATAATTTAGTGCCACTGAAAGTGTTGAATTAAATACTACCCCACAGCAACAAATCAACTTTATTAAAGGGAAAACAACCATTTTTCACAACATGGCACACTGTGTTCATTAGACGCTGATTGCATTTTCTCCTCTTTATCTCCATACTGCAGTGTTTTACAACAAGTTGAACTGAACCAAAATCACGGGCAAGCAGACAAGCTTGGATAGGCAACAAAAATGTGTGTGTACTGTATCAAGTTACTGCCGCTGCAGGACTACTGAGGGAACCACAACCCAGCGGGCTCCCATGAAATACACATATATGAACAGGCGCACAAGCGCACACACACACACAGAATTGGCAGGATTGAGACATTTGTTTCTGCTTCGGTGTCACGGAAGCAGCGGCTGCAAAGCAGTAGGTCTGAGCAGAGGATAGATGGCCATTTGCATGTGTGAGCCTTAAAAAAATATCCCATACCATGTGATATGTGTTTTGACGTCAGTCTGTGTGAGAGAGAGAGTCGAGACAAGGGAAAGCTTTCTACAGCTGCTGCTCTAAAAGGAAGGTTTTGTACTTAAAATCTCAAAGGACGGAGGCACAATAGCTCCTCATATATGAGGTTCTCATTACAAATGTCTATGTCCAGCGCTCATACAAACCCACCCCCTTACTTTCACCCCTCCTCTGTTGAACAATGACTATACATCTTCCTTATAAGACAATGACAGATAGATTAATCTAGTGAGTAGATGCCTATGCTGTGAGAGCATCCGTTAGATGATGAATCACTGATGAATCGCCGGAAAGATCTTACTCTAAGACAGAGTAAAATCATTTGGTTTTAATAGCTATGCATGCCCGTGACACTCACTGCACTGCAGCAGGCATTGCCTGGACGATCTGAGATGCTGATCTGGGGTCAGTTTGATCATTTCGCTTCAGAAGTTAAGGCTATGACGGCCCAAGGTTCATTTAGTCCTGTGTCTCACATAATATGAAAAAACAATAAAGGAGAGATTATTCTGCATCTTTGACCGTAGTGGGTAACAGATATCTGCATCAGCTGGATCAAACAAAGTATTTATTACACAGTATAGGGAAACCATGCTATGGCATATTGAATGAAGAGACTTCAGAGTGAAAGGCAGGGATGATGTACATAACTGAACTGGAGGATTTTGGGGTAAAAAATCTATTCCCACTCCACTGGCCTCAACCACTCGTGCAAATTTCAACCACAACCGTAACATTACCCTTGCCTCAACTTGAAGGCAAGTTTAAAGCAAATGCAGAAATCAGTTAGGGATCATTAAAATGCTTTATTCATCCCAGCTGCTTGTGAATTCAGCATAATGGGAGAAAGAAGCGAACAATAAAAAAAGGCAGAAATTGAAAGATGAGGGAGAGATATAACTTCTAACTGAATACATAATGAATGCCATGTTAGCAAACACACACACACACACATCAGCTCCATCACAGTGTTGGCTCTTCTCTCACTCTCTCTATGAGCTCCTGTGTCAGACAGGGGAGGTGCGTACAAAGCAGACACTGCCACTTAAGAACTGGCTTTCATCTGTGTGGGTGGGAGATGCCAGATACCCAGTTCTGGCGGTAGGACAATAAAGCACTGCATAAATGTTAGCTCTCCATTAGCTAGGACTATTCCTCCTGTTTGGCTGCTGCTTAGGTCCTGTATTTTTTTGGCCGGTTGACTCACCCAAGGCCTTGTAAAACAGGAGGCAACATGACATACAACTGACATTATGATTTATTCTAATAACGGATAATTAATCAGTGCTAATTTGCAAAGAGTTGTTTTCACATTTAACGGAAGAGTTTGTTGATAGCCCACAGCCAAATGCCGGGGTGACACACTGCAGTAAGAGGACTGCAGGTTTATATCCTGGAGGGAGTAAAGCAGCGTGGTGAAAATAATGCTAGACAAACCTAAGAGGAAACTAAATAACAACTGGTTCAAAGTTCAAAAACCAGTGTGTTGTCTGTTCCCGTATACGATTTTGGACAAACATTTGTAAATTTGTTCCAACTGTTTCAGCTGGTTAGTGTCAGCTGGGTTGAGTTTATGTAGCGCAGACACAACCTCTTTTTAGTACAATGTCATCCCTGTCAGTAGGAAATTGGGTCTAATTTGTAAACCAGGTCAAGTGAAATTTGCATTACAGTAGGTTCCCAGTTCAAATAAGTTCTTCAAATACTATTTGTTTATCAATAAAAAAAATGAATTTGTGTCTCGTGGATTTTAACCGACTCAACCAACAATGTTTTAGTCCGTCTCTCAGTGTTTTCTGATTTCCCTTAACTTTAAAAAGGCAAAGTAGCAGCAGGGCATAGGTTCTAATAAATCATACTAAAAGAGGAGTAAATAGTGGTGACTATTTTTAGCTGTGGATTAATGCGTATTTGGTGAGTGAGTATTTATGGAAGAATGCGGGAAGGTTTTATTTGTAATAGTTTATAACAGTGGAAGTCCATGGCTTTGGCTAAAGATTATTTATTAGTAGGATCAATGCTTTGCCTATTAGTATTTGTTGACAATCATAAAAATAGAGAATAGCTTTATCCTTTGTACTAAAAGGTGAAATACGTGTATTTGTCTGTATATACTGCTTTTATGTAACAATTTTCCACCATGACACTGAACTCTAACCCACCTCAGATTTTTTTCTCCTGCAACTGCAGGAGTCAGTCAATACATGATAGAGGGATGAATATGATTGTGGGATATGTGTGATAAAAGATAAAAAGAAATGTGTTTTTACAAGACATTTACCAACAGGAAGAGATTAAGAGCTGAGGTGATAAAAGTAAAGAGAAGACAGAGACAGAGAGCGGAGGAGAGGCATGGCACCCTGCTGGTTTAAGGGTACGATTATGCAACTTCTGGCTTTCATCCAAACCTTCTGACTGCTCATAACTGCAGCAACGTGGCTCACAGGGGCACAGGGGAGGAGGAGACAGGGTGCCTCGCCCCCTAACCCATTTATATCCTCCCATCCCTGATCCCAGACCCCTACATCAGCCCAAACTCTCAGCTCACTCCCATCCTGCCTGAGCCACCACATGTGCCCTCAACCCGTCAGACAACCTCCACAACTGTTCCCCATGACCAACATCCAACCACCTATATTTACATCTCACACTTACAGCAGGTCTCATTCTGACCACACTCGATGCTACTTGAACATCCCAGTTACATATTAAAAATGTGACTGCAAACTGAATTTATTTACTTGTTATTAATTTTGGTAAAAACATGAGCTCAGGATATGACAAAGCTGTTGAACAGTTTGTCAACAGAGAGCCAAAGGACAGTGTGTGTGTGTGTGTGTGTGTGTGTGTGTGTGTGTGTGAATATGTGTGAGAGAAAGTTAGCTAAATGTCAGACAGGCAGTTGGCAGGCCACACAAAAACAGGCTCCTGTTTTTGAGTCAAGCTGACTCATGCCACCTTAAGCAAACAGGGAGCACAGACCAGAGCCTTGTCCTTACACACACATGCGCAAACACCTACACACACACACACAAAATGCACAGAAGTAATCCACAGAACGGCAACAAGTCAACATCTCAGAGGACTAAACAGCATCTCCGGTTTCTGCCCTGTCTCTGTTGGCTTTGATACACACACTTCTGTCTGCTTCACCGATGACCTACTGCAGAACATGAGCCCCTACGCTGCCAATTGAAAAAACCCAATGTGAACACATTTATTGGGTCATCTGGAGAAAAAAACAAATGTGAAAGTACCCATAAAGGTAAATCCACTAACAAAACTCCATTGTTTTCCACAGCCAGTAAAAGCAGAGAGAAGGAGAGGGTGTGACACACGATTAAAAAAGACAGAAAATTAGGAAAACTAAGAGTGAGAGAAGCCTGAAGAGAAAGAGGGCTTTCAGAAACAATTATATCCAGAGTTAGTGTTTTTGAGGAAAGGTGAAATCCTGAAAACACACACACAGTCTGGATTGGGGGGGCCGCTGGGAACGCACAGGAAGGGGGAGTTGTGTCCACATAAACACTTGTATCCTGTCCTGTATCAGACAAAGCACCTTGGACCATTGTGTGTGTGTTTGTGTTTTTGTGTGTGTGTGTGTGTGTGTAACAGCAACAGTCCAATTGACCTCAACGCAAGACCCACACCTTAGCGAGGGTGAAGGGAGGAGGGGTCAGGAGACGGGCAGCGACGTGGGTTGGGGTAATAGCCCAGAGACTATTTGGATCATAACGCTCTCATTACCATGACAACCTCAAAGCCCATTTCCTCTGCCTGTTGCTCTTGTGTAGCTGCCCACCTGCTTTAACATGTCCGCCTCAGAGAGAAGAGTACAGTACATCACAGCTCTCCAAAAACACCACAATCACTGTTTTCAAAGGCATATTCATTCAGATGTAAAATTCATTCACATGTGAAATCTGAAATCTAACCCTTCATGTATTTTACAGCAGCATTTTTCCTACATGCAGTTTTGATAGATACGCATCTGTCTAGAGGTGAAATACAAACACACTTCAAAGATGAATCGCTTCCATCATCCACAGACCTTACTGCCCACAGCTTTTATATGAACTACTTATTATTATTTTAAAAGAAGGACGTCCAAAGAAAACTGTGGATGTCGTGCATATTAGTCAGTCCGCCCATTTCTTTTGGTCCACATTGAAGTATCTCAACAGATATAGGCTTTATCAACAACTTTTGGATGGATTACCATTGAATTTCCACGTCTAAATTGAAATGTGATACCAGCAAACGTTTGCATGCACACACGTCAAGCTAAGATAGCAAACAAGGGAAACATTATGTCTTCTTAACATCAGCATCATACTGTTGTCATTATGAGCATGTTACTGTAGCATAGTTTTATCTCAGTTGTGTTTAAACCTACTTTTTCAATGCTGTCATCATCACAAACACAAGTCCATTGACCTCCATTGTATTGGAAAGTGAGGAGAAAACTCATATTTCAAAGCCTGAGCAAATAAAACTGACACTAATGTCTGCATAGCTAAACATTGTGAGGTGAAAGTGAAAAAGTATGTTTTTTGAAAATCTGGGTAAATGCCTTCTAAGATTTAAAGGCTTTAGTCGGGTCTGATCTGCCCCACATACACACAGGTTCTGTTATTTTTTAACACTGCTGTGATTAAATGTATCTCTGTAAGTCTTGCAACTGAGATGTGGACTTAATATCTGAACTTGTGGCTTGATGAGTCATAGGTCTTCCTCTATTATCAGCCTAACGGTGGGTCAAAAGCCAGCAGCAGGCTGCAGCTATCTCTGTGTCCTATCTGTTTCTGTGGCAGGTGGGAATGAGGCTGTTTTCAGTTGCTGGCCTTGCTGGTTCTCCTCGGACCCAGCCGTTAGATAGAATGGTGTCAGTAGAGATAGGTGCAGCAGGCAGCTCTGCAGACAGCTGGTAATGATGTCCTTTCAGACGCTGCACCCTGTGGATAATGGCTGCAGCAAGTCTGGCGCATAAGGCAAGATGAAGTAGAATAGTCGCCGTAGCTCGGTCCAGGGTGCAATCGCCGAGCGGCCTTGTCTAGTCATCTTGCTCTGATTCTAGACTAGCGCGATTAAGTCAGCGTAGTGTGTAGCTCATTTCACACTGTGATTCTCTTTCTCTTATCTTGATCTGCTAGCTGCCAGATTGAGTTAAGAAGAACACAATTAAGTGTTTTTTTTTTTTTCCAGATGTGATGAGAAGTTACAGGACTGGATAACTTTCTCTGCTGTTTTCAATGGCAAATGTTCAGCGTAACCTCAAATCCTGTTTTGAAACAATAGCGTTGACGGTGCCAGAATACTTGCATCTCCTTTATCATTCTGACAGAGCCTAAAGTTTATCTGAAAGTATTTCGACATCCCTCCATTTATAACTTTAAAACATTTTGATTTTGTGATATTCTCTTTCAGGAGCAGTCAGGTTTCTGTGCTACTAAAAAAATGAATTTAAAAAAAAAACTAGACTGTGCTATGGCTGTTAATGGCTCCATGCCTGTCAGTGATCTCCTTATGAATTTCCTGTGTGCCCTGTCTGTGTGACAGCAAGGAGCAGAGCTGCGGTGTCAGCTGCTTCATGGATGAGGACATCATGGAGGCCCGAGAGCCATATAGCTCAATTACACAGCACTGCTTCTCCTGTACTACTAACGACAGATTGACTGGCTGGATGGAGATATTTAAAGGTGAGCAGACACACACAGACCTTCCTGAATACATCAAGTCCTCAGTTCAGCCCGACTGCATCTGTATTGTCGTGTGTGCATAAATGTGTGTGTGTATGTGTGTGTGTGTGTTTTCTCTGTCAGGCCCTGCAGTGGACAGTGCTGACCTGCTAGGGAGAAGAGAGGAGGAGAAGGGGAGTGGAAAAGCCAATTAAACGAAAGATCACTTGCGTGTCTGCTGGAGTGTCTCTGAGAGCCTCTCACGGTTAACCTTTCCAGCTGGAGAGTGAGGAAACGAGAGAGGAACGAGGGAGAGGATGGAGAGGAAAACCGGCCAGGGAGATCAGGCGTTTCGACTTTAATGGTCCCTCAGTGTTAGAGTGAAGCTGGTTAATTTGCCTTCCTTCTCTGGGTGCTGCAGGGTTTAGCTTCTGTCAGGTTGGCGTTCTGCAAAGAACTTATGCAGGAATAATAGAGGCCACGTGGATGTGAGATAATATGTGCGTGTTGCTAGGAAAAGTGTGCTAGCAAGACAGATGTTTAGAGAGAGAGAGGGAGAGGGAGAGAGAGAGGGAGAGAGAGAGAGAGAGAGAGAGATGTTTTCTTTAATACTTGATTTGATTTTACACTTTAGTAGATCACACAGTGCTTACATCAAAAGTAAATGACATCAACTCTGCATGAGCTGTTGCTGCCTTTGTGTGTGTGTGTTTATGTAAGAGAGATAGAGAGAGGGGGGGGGAGAGAGAGAGAGAGAGACATAGAGAGAGAGAGAGAGAGAGAGAGACAGAGAGAGAGTAAGCGTTTAGTGTGTGAGTTGTTGCTGTATGCATTTGTGATTGCAGATCCTAGTGTTACGTGCCATGCATCACAGCAGCTGAAGACAACACAAATTGGGGCTAAATTAATGGGTATGTGTGAGTGCATTCGTGTGTGTGTGTGTGTGTGTGATTGGGGGGTAGGGTTTGCAACTGACAGTGTGTGGCAGCATAAATTGGGGTTAGATTAATACGATGCAGATCTGCCTCTGTGCTCTGACCCTCATCAGGGCAGAGATGAGCTGTGTGTCTCAATTAACCTCGGCAGCACATGGAAAGCATATATACAAACACATACGCACACAAATCAAGATGCTGCTGCCAACACAGCACAGAACTGGTACACAGAACGTAGATGCTACCAACTTTTACACCCACACAAACAGCTCATAACTATAAAAATAGTCACAAACACTGTACAGACGCACAACTTTAACTGTGTGTAAATTTAGGGTGGGTTGGTGGCATGGCATGGGTACAAGGAAAGAAAGCAGGCCCCATATCAGACTCTCTCCTCTCCTCTCCTCTCCTCTCCTCTCCTCTCCTCTCCTCTCCTCTCCTCTCCTCTCCTCTCCTCTCCTCTCCTCTCCTCTCCTCTCCTCTCCTCTCCTCTCCTCTCCTCTCCTCTCTAATTGTATGCATGGCATGTAGATCCCTGCAGTGCTGCCAGAATGATTGCAATTAAAGGGAATCCCTCCTTCTTCCCCCCCTCCATCACTATCCACTCTCTCTGTCCCTCACACACACACACACACACACCTCAAATCCAATCCTCCCTCATCCACTGAAGTCTGCTGCTGGTGTGAAGTAGCACCACCCAGACTGGAGTGGTCTTAATCAGAGTAGAGAGTCACAAGTATCTTTCTCCTCCTCCATCCCTGCTTCACTGTCTGCTGTCTTTCACTGGATCATCCCTCTGTGTCCCTCTACGCAGACACACAGGAGATTGAAAAAAGAGCTAGCGAGATAGGGACACATATGTGACCTTCAGATTTGCTTTACATGTGAATAATACAACATGAATACTTACATATTACAATAAGTGACAGAGTCAGTTGGAATTTTATCAAAATAGGCGATGAGACAGGTGTTGTGTGAAAGAACAACAATGCACATGTATCAGAAATGTTGTACAGCTCTGATTAGAAGTGAAATCGAGTGTTTGAGTGCTTTACTAGGTCAAAAGAAAAGACATTGCTCCTCCCAATGGCAAGAGGCAGCATTGCATGTGGGTGAAGCAAGTAAAGGTGAGGGGGGGAAATGGATGTAGAGACACACACACAGTGGGAGAGTAGCATGGCTTTTTGGTTGAAGGTTAACAAACAAATTTGTATGGTATTGATGCATAGTGTGTATCATAGCAAACACAATAAAATCAAAAGGGAAAAGAGCTGAGAGAAATGCATGCTCAAAATATCTCTATAATAACACTATATACCATAATACATTATAGGTCTATTCGCCCACATTTTCAATGAAGACATCACTGGCAGGAGAGTGGTGGATAAAAGACGCAGATTGTGGCACCTAAGAGAGAGACAGAGTGTGTGTTGGTATTCCTCTCTGTTTTTCTGTGTGCCTGGCCCGCTGACTGGCCCAGATGTTGGCTAATTAACGTCAGTGTTAAAGATGCTCTTCATCTGGGTGATTAAATAATCAAATAATTAATTCATTAAGCAGGGGCTTGCACTACCTCTTATGATCTCTGGCACACAGCCTGCCAGGGTGGAAAGATGAGGAAGAAGAGGTACAGGAGGGAGGGGAGCGGACCAGAACAACAAGAGGGGAACTCAGCACGTCTGCAAAAAAAAAGGTGTATTTTCCACTTAGGGTGGCGTCTGTCAGAGTTACACTCACATTTGATTAATTTAAGACCAAACAGTGTGTTTGGTGCCAGACTATTTGCTATTTCCCTATTGTGCAAGACCTGAAAGCCTTCAGAACAGGGAGTGACGGCGCTATATAGTGATCACAGCCCCAAAATCCCAAATGTTCAAGTGGACGTCTGTACTTATATGTTACATTATCTTCTAGAGCAAATGAAATTATACAAAACCTAAATGCAGTGAAGGAAAAATGTCTTCTCTCTCTCTCTCTATCTCTGTGTGTGAGTGTATTAGAGACAGAGAAAGATCATCTCTCATTACTTTGAGAACATTGCCCTGCGTTAACAGAGTCAGGCTAGACAGATAGATGGAGCAGAGATATGAGCTGATGGGGGCCAGCAGGGAGGAGAGACACAGAAAGAGACAGAGTGACAAGAGAGAGGGATGAAGAGAGTGACAAAGATGTTTCATCATGGCTATTTCCACTGGTGTAAGGTGGAAGCATCAGCTGGACAGGACAGGGTGTGGTGACAGGGTAGAGGGAGCGGCATACACCACCTTCAAACAAAGCCATGTACCTCACACACACACACACACACACGCACACACACAAGTTTAGGCTTCTGCAGCCCTCATTTTAAACACTCCTTTAGCCATAATCATTTTCATATAATTCACTTTCATACAATTCCTTCTCCTAATCATTATCAGGCCCACTAACGTCTTAATGACTTCATAAATTTAAGCTATAAAAAGTAATGGAGAAAGACAAATGAGATAATTAGGAATAAATCTTAGTGGAAAGCCATTTATCAAAACATGGAGAGGCCCTGAATATTCCCCACCATTAGGCTCTGCTGTAATTAACACAGGCTCTCAGTTATGAAGGAAACCTGGTAGCAGAGATATTAAGATCCAAAAGCCTCACTGTTATTAAATTGACCGATGAATCTGCGACGTATAATATGATGTGGATTATTAGGATCCTTTTTAATTAAAAAGAGCGTTAAGATTTTTTTTTTTTATATATTTAAATTTTTAACGCTTTAATGGTGGCTTGAACTCATCTCTCTGTGGTTATGGGGCAATGAGACGAAGAGAGCAAGAGTAAAAGAGAATGAAAGAGAAAGAAAGTGTGTGAATAAGTGTGTGTGTGTGTGTGTGCGTGCGTGCGTGTGTGTATGAAAGAGCAGCAGCAGAGAAAAGCAATCTCTCACACTCGTACTTTCATACTCTCCTTTGGTGAAGACTGTGTAAGTACATAAGAGAAAATGGTATTCTAATTTAACAAACTCCTAACTAATGCATATACGGGCTAATGCGTATACAGACAAGACACTATTAATTCTAATTATCTTTAAAAGTGTAAAATGTAATGTAATGGTTTGCTCTGATTAGTGAGAGTAAGAATCACATTCAGCGTTTTTTTTTTTTTTTTTTTTTAAATTAAAACTATATTTCTACACTTTCCTCACTCACTCACTTTCTCTCTCTATACAGACACACACACACACAGACACACACAGTCACACACACATCATACAGTATCTTCTCTTTTGTCCTCTAAGAACAGTCAGCCTCCGCATTTTCAAAAGGACATCATGAAAAAGTCGGGGGGTTTTCCATTTTATTCCTTGACCTTCAATCTGGTTCTGGTTCTTGAACAATGGCCCCCTTTAAGATTCATCAGATCTCCATTGATTTTCATTTCTGTCTATTCCAAATGCTGTTATTCTTTCTGTAGCTTATTTTATGAATGTATTGTATTTGATGGGAGAGTCATGCATATTCAAAATCATTTGTCCAAATTTAACGGAATGTAAAACCTCTTAAAATTGCATTTGGATAAAAATATTTTTGACTCGAACGTATTATATTAGATTGCTGACACGTATATATGGCTTTGAATTCTTGGAAGGAATTTATTATATTTTTTACAGTATAAATAATACACAAGGATGCCCTATCTTGCTGCACTGTAAAACGTAAAGCTGCAGCCGCTCAGAAGACAGTTTCACTGGAAGACGAAGAAGAAGGGGAAGAAGCCCTAGTTAGTGTAGGCTTCACCATATAGAATCTGTAAAATGCTTTTGAGGGGAAAGTACTCTGCTGCCTTATGCAAATTATCTTCATATAAATGACATGCCAACCTCCAATCACTGACCAATTAATGACCTTCGGGGGCATCTTGTGACACATCAACGGCACTAATTTATACTTGACAGGTCCCCTGGTGCGTGCCGGCAAAGTTCCTGTGTGTGTGTGTGTGTGTGTGTGTGTGAGGTCCCCTTCTGCACCAGTTGAGCTCATTACCATGGAAACTCAGTTTGCAGATGTGTGGGTTGGTGTCACCAAAGCAAGTATCCTCATCAAAACATACTCCATGTGTGTTTTTAATTCCAATTGTATATTTACAGCCCCTCACATCTTTGCATTAAGGTGTGTGTGTTTGTGTCCATCTTGGTCCATATTTTTAAGATGATCTTCGCTCCATCTACACTGTATCAACTAATCAGCTTCTGTTATGTCCCATCAATCATTGTAGTTAGTACATCTCTCTCCATCCTCCATCGGTCTCTGTTGTATGAGTGCGTGAGCGTGTGTGTGTGTGTGTGTGTCATTCACTCCCTAACTGCCTTATCAGACTTCTGCACCACCAGCTCTCATTAGAACATTAATTGAAAAAGTGTAATTAATCCTGAGAGGTGGGGAGACTGGACTGTGGCCAGAGAGAGAGGGAGCGAGAAGTGGACAGAGAGCTGGGTGTTTAGTGTGACCCAACACTGCCCCCTGTTGTTGCTTCGCTGTGTCTGTGCACCTCTCTGCAGGCTGGGCGATGCTGCTGATGCTGCTGCTTACCCTCCTCATTCAACCTACACCTACAGTATAATTTGTCTGAACTGACAGGCTTCAATCATTTTCCAAAAACATTTTCAGTATTTTCATGTTTAAAAATCAGTACAAAGGAACTAATTTAATGCAAAGATTTTACCTTTTTTAATTGCGATTTATTTCTTAGAAAACAAACTAAATTAAAAAAATACTTATGTATGTATTTTAGAATGACATTGTGCAACATGATAGCAATGGATAGAAAAAAGAAAATATGCAAAGCAAATTTACAAAACAAATTTATATTTATGGTAGGTTAAAATTTAAAATTTAAAAAAGAATTACAAGAAATAATAATCACATCTTAGGAATTAAAAAAATATAAATTCCATATTAATTCCATATTTATCTTAAAAAATAAATTAAAGAGAGATTTTGTCTTGTAAGAACTTGTGATTTGTGGCCACTGACAAAAATAGTCTGTCTTTTGAGTCAGTTACAAATAGACACACAGACGCTCACTAAGACTATATGGTAAAATGAAAATGAGGAAACAGAATAAAACCAGAAAGTAATGAAAAGAAGGTGTATCTTTCTGTTTTCACCGTGCCCCCTGTGGAGAGGGTGAGGAGGATGGAGAACCGAGGGAGAAGAAGAAGAAGGAGGAGCAGAAGTCCTGCTCTATTATTCTAATCCTTGGTTGTGTCTGGGTGACCTTTGGAGGGATGATTGTTTCTCATTTAGGAGTGTGAGGTGTGATCTTCCCACCCGTTTGATCCCACTCACCTGACCTTTGTAAATTGGCTGTTAAGCATATCGCGACTCGACCCTCGTGCCTCAACCATGGCCTGTTAATACACACAAGTCGAGCAAACCGCGCCCGAGTAAGTATTTAGACACTTAGACACACACATATACAGCAGATACATACACACGTGTCTTTAGATAAGTGGCTATGGATCGTATGGTGGCTATGGTTGTTCTTTAATCCATTTAATTATCATAAAAACATTGATGTGCAAATATATATATATATATATATATATATATATATATATATATATATATATATATATATATATATATATATATATATAATACATTTTATGTATATTACACACAAGAACACAAGAAAAAACATAATAAAATCGCCCATTGTGGCGATCACCTTTTCTTGGCTTGGTTAATGAGTGGCAGAGCTGAATGGCAGTGAGGTGATTTTTCCATCAAACTGATGAGAGGAGAATTAAAGCCCACAGCTTGCGGTCTGCAGCACCATTACAGAAGGAAGAAGGTCTGAATTCATTTGGCCTGGCCACGATTCTAATTAACAACTCAATCCCACACAGCCACAGAGAGAGAGAGAGAGAGAGAGAGAGAGAGAGAGCCAGACAGAAAGACGGACGAGAGAGACGGAGGAAGACATCTCTCTCTGTTGTGGAGAAATGTCAAAAAGATTGGTTCATCTTTAATCACACTGTAGCTATGATAAAATTTTGCAACTTCCACCTTTCTCTTCCTTTCAGACACTCTGTTCTTCTCCTTTATGTTTGTCTTTAAATATATCCAAACATCGTTCATATAGAGCTCTGTGTCTCTCCTTCCAATCCTCTGCCTCTGCCTGGATTTATCCTGGGCTGTGTTGTCCGCTGTGCAGAGCACCATGCGTCCTGTGGTTCTCTAAAGCTGTAGGCTTATGGGGGACATTTCCCTGGATTAAAAGGATGATTTCATTAGCCTCCACGGGTGTCAGGTTTCATTCTAGGGATTAAATCCTGCAGATTAGAGGCCAAGGCTATTCTCAAGCTTCTCATTAATATCTAATAGCACAGGAAATGTAATTTGGAAAGCCTGTCTTTGTGATTACTAAGCAAATGTATGCTTTGCTCTTTAAGACCATAAATTGGGCTTTGAACACTGTCTCTGTCCAGGGTTTAGCCCTCATCCCCAGGCAGGGTCACACAGGCAGTCTCCCTCACAGCCAGCTGCATGATGCACAACTCAGGAAGGTCAGAGTATGTGCAGCAACTTTTATCTTGCTGTAAGCAATGTTGACTATAATTTTCATTAAAATGACCACCTAAATGCTTTGAACCTCCGTAATCACAAGGTATCATTCAAACCTAAAAGCAGCCACATGAGGTCACAGTCTGTCTGAGTCTCTCCTGGTCTCAGGGGAGAGCTTGTTCTGAGATCTGACTCCAGCAACAGTAAGGGTGCCTTCTTCTTCTTCTTCTTCTTCTTCTTCTACTTCTTCTTCTTCTTCTTCTTCTTCCCCTCGCAGAACATGAGAGCACTGTCCCATCAGCCTGTGCGGGCCCAGCCTTGTCCCCACAGAGGCCTGCTCCGAGTGCTGTGTGCCTCCTGTCAGTCAGAATGCCCCTCAGCAGCCTCCCTCACTGATGAAGTATGGACAATGGAGAACAAGGTGGGCGCAAGGGGAGCCAGCAGACTTAATGAGCCAATTTCTCAGATAATAAGATTGGTGGATATGCTAATATTTCTACCTTAAGGAGATAATTATGATGTAGAAGATAGAATATTTTATCTTAAAGCGACAGTGCGCTGGTCCCAAACCTATCTGTGATTTTTTTTTCTTATGAAAGATATGGGGAGGAGAGGAGAGGAGAGGAGGGGTTGGTGGTGGTGTTGGTGATGGTGGTAGTGTGTGTGTGTTGGGGGGGGGTGGTGATGTTCAGTTTTCTGTGTTTGAGCTGTGGGACAGTGGAAAAACAATGCCAACAGAGCCTTGATGCTTTCACTGTGTCGTGTGTTTTTGGGCTGAGCCTTTGATCATGCTGAGTATTTGACACAAGGAGGAGAGGCAGGGGACTTTCAGCCTTCATAAATATTTATCTCATTACTCCGGGCTAAAAATCACAGAAGAAAGGATAAGGAGATATCAATTGATCTTTATTGTTAATTGACCCAAAAGTATACTCTTAAAAACTGAACAACAAAAACATTGTTCATCGCCTTCTCTCACTGTCCCCTTCTCCCCTCCCTCTTGTGTCTTAGTTTCTGATACAAACTTAGTCAACTTTCTTTTTTTTTTACGTCCTCAGGCTCTTGTAATAACAAGCCAGTATAATTTTGTTTTTGTGTTTAACTTTCTTATCGACACAAATTCCCCCCCCCCCCCCCCCCCCCCCCCTTAATTCCCCAAATGGAACATGCGCTGCCACCTTGATGAGTATAACTAGAGGTTAAATGATAAAATGTGTTATTGAAATGTAGGCCTGGTGATTATGGCTGCAGTTCGTGGCCCATTCCAAATAGCCGGGGGCAGACACGGGGAAAGATAGGGGCCTTCTGGGTTAACAGTTTAATAAGTGGGAGGGAGAGAGAGAGAGATTGAGTGCTGCTAGTCGAACTCTCTCTCCCTCACTTTCTTCTCTCCCTGTGCTTTCACTCATTCACTCCCTCTCTCTCTCTTTGCCCTGTGTTTTACCATTTTAATTAGGCCATAACAAGCTCAATCATGTAATTAAGAGCTCAGCTGGACCAGAAAACAAGTGAGCCATTAGCCCCGACCAGCCCAGATTACCCACAGCAGCTGCTAAAGTGAAGTAGATGTAACACACAGATGCCCACATACGCAACTGTCACAGACTGGAGAAATCATTCATGTTCTACTTCTTCTAAAAACTTTTTTTGAAAATCTTAAGACTCCACTGGTGCTGCAGCAGCCTGCACAAATATTGTGCCAAAAAAGTTTTCATATAAAACCAAGGTTTCAACCAGCCCTAGGTTAAACCTATGTACACACACTCGACACTATGCACACACACACACACACACACACACGCATATATCTGTTTTTGTACTGAGTACTGAATCTCTACAGTGACAGGTATCCCCCAGGTGTTTTGTTTCACAGAAACACTTTATTTTCTTTGTTCCCACAAAAGTGCAAAGTGAGAGTGACAGCACAGTGGCCTTTTTTTACAGAACACACACACACACACACACACACACACACACACACACACAAACTCACGCATACACATCTCTTTATCAGACTGATGGATGTGAGCAGCTCCCTCACCTCCTCTCAGTGAGCACTGTTGCCTTTTGTGCCTCCCTCTCGTGCCAATGATGCCTAATAGAATTCATGTATATGTAAAGATTATTGCATCCCACTATGTACAATAAACTGTACGCTTTATCCGTGGCAGCACCTGGTGAGTGGCACAATCTGTGCCCCTCACCCTTTCCCAAATCAAATTTATTTAGTTAGACCTCCATTCAAACTCACTCATGTAAGCTATCATGTTACACTCTGATCTGAATAACTACAGGCAGGAATCTAATTCATTTCATATTCACAGGACCGCCGCACCCAGCCCTCTTACAGGCCTGTATCAGTAAATTGTCAATTGTAGATGCTCTGCCACGCAGCATTACAATGCAAACAAGGTTAGTTTTCAAACACCTGATTTGAATAAGCTCAACAAGGAAACATATCAGGCGGTGCTGCTTCAATGGGCTTTGTATTGCTTCCAGGAGAGGTGAAGGAGGGAGTAACAGAAAGGAGCAGGCGGAGGAGGTGCAGGGACACTTTTGCAGGCAGGGTGATGCTGGGCCGATAGCACCGGAGGAATGGCAGTTAATTTGAATATGGCACCTCAAGCCACAATGATTATTATCATCACCAAATCAAGGAAATAAATGAGAAGAGGGGCTCCAAAAATAGCGTTCAGAGCCTTTTGTGCATAGCAGGTAGGCCCAGTGGGGGGGAAGGGAGAGCGTTCACTAGCTCATTATCCAGGGCTGGGCTGAGGGAACGGAGGGATCGAGAGAGAAATTGCATTAATGTGACCACGGACACTCTTTTTATAAGCATCCCCACACACGCACACACACACACTTTCTCTCTCTCTATCTCACACTCTCTCTCTCTCTTTCTGTCCATTTCTTTCTCTCTCTGTCTCTCACTCTTACTATATGCCCTGTTTAATTTGAGTGCCAGCGGGAGGTAATTTAGCCATGCTGCTGTCACCTGCAATGAGGCCAGAGATAGGGGTGGGAATGGTGAGAACAGATTGAAACTAGTGATGCTTGAGACCTTTCCTTCCACTCTCCTCATCTCCCTCCCCTCCATCCCCATCATCTTGTCACTTCTATCTCTATATTTCTTCATAAGCGCTAATAGCTCCCTTTCAATCTCCCTTTCTTCTTTTGGACAGCACATATCCTGCATCCCTCTCTCATCCGTTTCTTGTCCTGTATCCCTGCACAATCTTTTTCCGCGTCCGCATCATCTCTCGCCTTTCAACCCAAAGTCCAGTCTTTTCTCTAGGCCTCTCTCTCCGTCCATCCCTCGTCTCTTTCTGAGGCTAGAGGAGGAGATGGCGTTGGTGAGTCATCCTGGCAGTCGTTTGATTCATGCTGCTCCAGGCTCTCATCTCCCTGGAGAAATTACCAGTCATTTTAATCGGACCCACGTCTCTAATTCATTACACAACCCTATCCTGACACATGAACACGTACACACACACACACACACACACACACACATATATGCTGAAAAACCTCTCAGTCAGATAGCTACCTTCACATAGTCACCTCCGTCTTTGGTGTCAAATGGCACTTAACATCCCTGTCAGTCACACATATTCAGAGGAGAGCTGAAGGAGAGAATGAGAGAGGGAAATGGGGCAGGGGGTGGAGGTGGTGGTGGGGTATTTAGCCTGCAACTTATTCCTCATCACTTTCCTACACCATCTATTAGTTCTCCACTCAGTCCTCTCTTCTATGCCATCTGTTTTTATCTGTCTGCCTTCCTGCAGCTAATGGGTACTCCACTTCTTCCTCTCAAGCCTCTCATCATTTCCTTTTTTCTTTACTTCCAAGCGTCACTATGAACTAGATGAAGTTATGTCTGCACAGGAAAGTTGGAAAGGTGAGAGGTTTTACCTGTCTTCCACTAGCAGTTCAGGGCCTTGGTATTGTGCATGCTGGCTTATTGGCATGACTTATTTACTATCTGCAGTGAAAAAAATGCATTTTATCCTCTTTATCAATGGATATGTTATGTGACAAGTTATAGATTTTTAAAGCCTAAGAAAAAATTATCTCTGCTATATAAAAAATAAGTTGAATTTGCCCAAAGTTTATTCAGTATTTTACTGTAGCAAACTGTAAGATGATAGGGTGTGTTGCTCTCGTACTTGTAGATGTAGATGTCTCTGATATTGGGCCTTTTCTGGAAGGCAACCACTTTATTGATATATATAGTACATATTATTATTATTGGCATTTAAAGAGATTTAGTGAACATTATTTAATGCAAAGTACCCTGATGAATTAGTTCAACACATCACTTTAATACCAGATTATAGCTCCTAATTCTCATGGTAAGGCAAGGAAGCCTATACAGTACTAAGTGAGATCTACATGAAGAGGCATTGACAAGATCACGCTGTAGCTTCACTGACAGCATAAACCAATTAAAACACACACACACACACACACACACACACACACACACCACATCCTCTTGGAGCTGAACAGCAGGGTTAAATCCAGGGTGAAAATACTCAGCTTTGCGCTCAATGCTGTTTCACTAATTACATGGTCTTGGTGAATAAAAAGTAAACTTTAGTGGCCATTATTACTCCTAGACACAATCACAATCACACACAGAAGCAGTTTGTGTATGTCGTGTAATGCTTGTTTACTGGGGGCCAGAGGTAAGCGTCCGTGACATCACAAAGGGCAGACAGTCAGTTTGCTGATGGGAGGTGAGTGAAAGGGAAGGTGAAGGGAGAAGAGGCCACTGTACTGGAGCCAGTTGGGACAACAGGAGAGGCTTTTTCCCTGCTTTAATTGGCTCTTTACATGGAGGAGAGGTTCTCAATGTGTCAGCCGTCCTCTCCTCACCTCTTCTTTTTCTCTTACTCTTCCTTCTCTTTTCCCTTTCAGAGTGGGAGCTGTGATGGGTCACTGATCAGGATTAATGGCTATGTCTTTTTGATTCTTTCTCGTATCCAACCTTTATAACGTTCCCCTTTCCTTTCATTCGTATTCTAGAAGAAGATACTGCGGTGTTGATTGCAGAATTGACCTATCATTATACATTTCATTCGAACACACAGATAATCAAAACAAATGAAACAAGTTCCATGTAGGATGCAGCACCCTCCTACCCAACCCCCCCAACCCCCACACCCCCTGTTCCTCCTCCTGCACCACTAACTTCTCCACCCACCCCCTTCAACCTCCCTTTTTAAAGATTCCTGAAAGCAAGCCAAGGTGTACAGTTGACAGCAGGCTCTAGTGATTAAGTCTTTTCATTGGTTAATTAGCCCCTACAGCAGTTGCACACGGGCGAGGCAAACAAGGACCGACTCTCCAAACGATCAAAGACACAGCCTGTCAGGAGGCTCAAACACTGTCTGCACCTGTGGGACAGTCACACAGAGACGCACACACACACGGTCGTACCTGTGGGACGGTCTCACTCTCTCTGTCTCACGCACACACAAGCACACAGATTCCCATCACGTATTGTACCTGTGAGAGATTCCCCTGTGCCTCTTATTCCTGAGTTGAAGTGCTGCACATACACACATGGGGACACATTTTTAGATGAAGAAGCACTCTGAGATACTGGCTTGTACAATATGGGTGCACACACACACACACACACACACACACACATACACACCTTTGCTAAACACTTAATCAGCACTGAAAAGAGGGCAACAGAAACATAATAAGGAGGAAGAACCATTTGTAATCCTAGTGTCTCCCCAGTTTTTAAGTATGTAAAACTGCTGAGGCTACAGATGTGAGTTAAATCAGACTGGGTTCAAAAAGCAGACTTATGATTTGATTTTCATCCAAAAAAAATGACCACTCTCTTTTGTGTTTATTGTAAGGCAGATTTTGTTAAATGATATTTCCCCTCATTTCCAGTCTTTCTGCTAAGCTCAACTAAAAGGCTGCTGGCTGTATTCATACGTGGTGGTATGAATCTAGTGGTATGAATCTTCTCATTTAACTCATTTATAGTAAAAAAAAAAAAAAAAAGCAGATAATCATATTTCCTAAGATATCTCCTCAAACTATTCCTTTACATCTATACAGCAAAAAAATGACCTTTTTACATTTTTTGTTGTTATGTAAATATTCTATATGTTTTGGGGTTTTTTTTATCCTGTTTATAGTTAACAATGAAGGAAATGGTTATTAGATCACAGCCCGTTTTTTTTAAGAGGCCCTCATTATATGTGGTGGGAACAGCTGGTAAGAAGTTGACATTTCTCAGTAGGCCATCGTGGCATTAGTTCCTTAAGTGCATTCTGTTTTTTGAAATAATTTAGGGCAGTTAACCCACTTTGTATAAGTCTGCATACGATGCTGGTCAATTGCTTCAGTGTCATTTGTGACAAACTAATGGTTTAAAATTCTGATTTTGAATGCTGTTGATGGACACCACAAAGGAAGGAGCACACTAAGCATAGCAGCCTTGGTGCTAGCGGCTGGCCCACAGCACTAAAGAACAGTAATGGTTATAATTCCAATAAAGAGAAAATCCAAGGTCACACTGTGAACTTCCTCCCCATCAGAAGACCACAAAGACTGTCTGGAAGAGTGCATAATATCCTCACAGCTATTTTTACCCTCAAATTAAAATCTATGACATGTTGAAATGACTGCAGTGTGCAAGAGGGGTATTCAAAGCAGACACTAATGACGCTTATTAATGGCGTGAATGAAGTCTTGACAGGTCGTGTGTCATTCTGCAGGCAATGCTCCACTGGCATAATGGCTAATGTAAGTGGGGATAATTATATATATTATACCCTGTCTTATGGTATTTTGGCAGGAGTATGAGGAGCCAGGCAGTTAGAGAGGAGAGTGAAAGCGCTTGCTCTTTTTGAGACAGAGATGTGTGTTTTGTGTGTGTGTGTGTGTGTGTGTGTGTGTGGGTACACACCTTGTATGTGTTCACCCCAATCTTCAGCAGCAGTCCAGTAAATGAGTAATAATAAGACAACAGCACAAACAGTGGCTGAACAAGATGCCTGCATAAAGAGACAAGCAGCATTATATAAGCAACATTCACAACAGAATCAGCATTTAAATATTTTGTTCCAGAAAACAGTGATGTAATGTTTATACAGTAGTCACTGATGAACACTGTGTGTCTGAGGGTGCTGAATGAATTTTAAAAAGCACACATACAAAGAGAAATAGAGAGAGAGACATACAGAGCGAGATAGAGAGAGAGAGAGAGAGAGAGAGAAAGAGAGAGAGAGAGAGAGAGAGAGAGAGAAAGAGAGAGAGAGAGAGAGAGATAAATGGCTTCCTTTGACAGAACAAATGTAGTGCTTATTGGGAAAGTGATTAGGTATGTATGTGTGTGTATGATGTATTGTGGTTTGCTTGCTTTGACTAAGGCAGAGAGAAAAGCAATGACCATTAAATCCTGTGAGGAAAAGCTTCATATATCAGAGAAGAAATTAGGAAAGAAGAGAGAAAAAATCGAATTAGTACAAATTGGTATTTTGATGAAGATTCTGCAATATTCTTTGACTTAAGAAGAAGAGGAATAATTTTTTTTTTTTTAGACGTTTTTAAGTTGAAGATAATATGTACGGTTAAGGAGAGAGAGGATAAAATAAAAATCAGTCATTTGCATGCTGGTTTTTATTAAAATACAAATATTAAAGGGTCTTCTTTGTATTTGCTTCACTCTACGACACTTCTTGGTGTTCTTATGATGATAATGATTGTGATGATGTTGATAAGACTATATCATATTGTTCTTCTTGCTTGTCGATTCAGTTCAATTAAATATAACCTTCTTTACTCTATAAGGGCAGTTTGTATGCAGCAGGTACACACACAATTCTTAATCACGAAGCAAAAAACAAAACAATCAAAAGGCTTTATATGAAACTGGTAATGAATAGATTATTAAATGAATTGCTCAGGTGTGGCTGCTGATTCACAGTCAATATTGTTGGTGGTTGAAGGTGGATGTCTGTGGAGGCTGAGGAGAGCTGAGGACAGCTGTGAGCAGCCGGTGGGGAGGTAGTGGTGGTGGGAGGAGGGCTGGGCTGGGCTGGGCGGCGGATCTTAGTGGATCTCTTCTCTCTGTGATGTTGGCGGGAGAGAGTTGGCTAATTGGAGGCCCGGCGGTAAAAGCTGTTCATTAATGCCTCTGCCTCTTGGTCTCCCTGCTCAAACACCTTGCCTCATTTATCTCTGTATTTACCCACTACCCCCAATCCCAACACAGGACCTTGGAGCACACCAAAGGTTCAACATGGAGGGGTGGGGGGTGGGGGAGTAGTGATGTGGGTAGGGGGGGAAAGAAAGAGAGAGAGAGAGAGAGAGAAAGGGTAACTTATGCTCAGTGGGAATTAACAAAGCACTTAGTAATTAAATCTAAATTGACATTCTGGTAATTAGCCTCTTGATTAGGAGCAATAACACAATTAGCCAACCAGTCTTTGCTAATTGTTAATTAGTATAAGCAAAGTTATTGTGTGTGTGGGAGAGGGAGGCATGTAAAAGAACAAATGTTAATCTGTCTCTCTTTCAACAGCCGCGTCCCCTTTCTTTTTTCCTGCTGCCTCTCTATTGAGCTAGCAGGCAGGTTCATTGCCTTTCTCTTCACTGAAGCTGCATTCAGAGGCAGCAGTCAGTAATTAGCTAAAAGTCTTATCGAGGATATCATCAGAGAGCAGGCTGAGCCGTGCTGGCACATCTCCATGTCCCTCCACTTTCGCCGAGCATTCCTCTTCTCCCGCCTGCGCTCGGCGAGGTGTCATACGGGGGTATTTGTTCTAAATTAAGATGTGATGTGGATTAAATACAATCATAAAGGGGGGAAAAGAAGCCACAGTGCTGGAGATGAATCTTAAGGAGATGTAATTCATCTAAAAGGTTTTAGTTTATGAGGGAGAGGAACAGAGCACCTCATTAAAGCCGGGGAGAGGAGAGAGGACACAGGGAAATAGATGAACGGACAATAAAAATGTTCCAGGAAGTGGAATTTACATTGGCCACAGGTGAAACATGGGTTATTTTCAATTAAGACGGACTTAACAGAACAATAAATTTCATTTACACAGTACTCTTACACAAACCCAAAGTAAGTAAGAGCTACGTCAGCCTATTTTTGAGAGACAGACAAAGACTGGGAATCTCATCCTTTCAATCACTCATGTGCACATCTGTAAACACAGCAGTTGCACTTCAGCAGCAAACATGGCTACACTGTTAATCTTCTCTAACTTGGTCGATACACTGGTCAAGAGGGTGGAAGATACACAACCGGTATCAGCAGTTCCACATTCATTCACACACACAAATACACACATGTGCACGTTCAAACTTCCCAGCACACAAATCACAATCGCACACTGATAACCCTTGTGTGTACGTGTACACACACATTTTGGATAGGAGGATGTACCCTGCTCCAGATTAGCTCGTCTCCCAACACAAATATTTGGCAGCGGGATGAGCTGTCTCAGGACGCACCAGAACATGAAATTAAACAGGAAAGGTGGAGGTGCCAGCAGAGCTAAAACAGCCCTGCTGAGAGGCAGAGACGCACTGGTAGGAGGAGGTGGAGGGGTAGATGCTTTGTGCCACCCAAACCTCTGCTCCTGGGCCAGAGAGAAGCAGAGCAAAAAGTTAGCTCTGCTTGTAAATTTGAATATTTTTTACTCTCAATTCTTGTAATGAAATTTTGAGAGCATAAACCAAATGTCAAAAGTAAAGGGTGTTAGTGGAATTGTGTGTTTGTGTGTGTGTGTGTGTGTGTGTGTGTGTGTGTGTAGGTGTAGGTGTTACAGTGTCTGTCTTGCAGTGGCTCCTGCTGTGTCCCACCCACTGTGGCTCTAATTGGATCCTTATTACCAGGCCAGCCTCCATCCTAGAAATGATGGATTCATACCATGCAGAATTCCATTAATCATTCCTTATTCACAGTCCACTCCGAGAAAGGGGGCAAATTCATTTCTTGGCGCGCCGAGCGGCCACCATAATGAATATTCATGAAAGGAAATTTGGGGTCAGGCCTAATAAGGAAGGTAATTTGTAATTTGCGCTGTTCCCACTCGGGTCTTGTTCAGCAGGTTAACCTATAGAACAGGCAGACACATGCGAACAGGCACTGGCACAGACACACTGGAACACTTAAACATACTGTATTTTTACTCCGAACCTGCTGAGTACCAGCAGGAGTCATGTACATATTCAGTCTCAGTTTTTTGAACATTAGCCTAATATTAGCAATATAAAGAGACAGATACGTAAGCTGAAAAAGGTGACATTTTTTATTCTAAAAAATATGTAGTTTGACCCCTAAAGGATCGAGGTCACACTAACCAAATAGAAGATTTAGTGCAGACTATTACTACTACTGGAGGCCTAGAGCTGTAAAAAAACAAAGAATGAAAAATGGCCTTAATTTCTGCAAAATGGCGGATCCTTTTTGCATGACCAAATAAGCCCCATAGACTGTTGAACACTTGTGAGAAATCCCTTTTGAATAAAACAGCTGCTTTAAGAGAAAAATAACAAGCTCCTCCACTCTGCTTTCACATCACAGTACACAAACCCCAAAAGCATTTTACTATTCTTTCTAAAAAAAATTATGCCCACCTGGCATCACTTAAAGTCACTTAATTAATAATTTATCAATATATTTGAAGTGATTAAAATTCATGACCAGAAAGTGTTTTTAAAATAGTGCCCTTTATACCCTTAGGGTGTCCAATCAGTGCACTGCATTCGTTAGATCAGGAAGGAATAATTAATTGTACCTGAATGTTTAGTGGGGTCAGGCAATGGGGGCAGGACGCCTATGGTTATGTGTGTGCATGTGCGTGTGTGTGTGTGTGTGTGTGTGTGTGTGTGTGTAGAGGGGAGGGTGTTAGTCACAAGCACGTATTGGCTTTGCACCACAACACCTTTGTACGGCGGCAGATGCAGTATGTGGACAGCCAGTGTCACTTTATTCTATTCGGTCTGTTTATACTACACACACAGATACACACGCACACACACACACACACTTATATATACACACACACTATTAGCAGCATCGTATCATTTTCTCTGGCACCCTGTCATCACCTTCTTTGTCATCACTGTCCTTCCTCTTTGTCTCCATCATCAACCATTAAGTAACCATGACTTAGACATGATGTCAGAGACCTGTCACTCTCACCGCATGCTCGACATGATTGACAGCTGAGAGGCTCCTTGCTGGGTCAGCACAGGGGGTTAGCACATGTTCAGGGAGACATACCCTGTATATACACATATGTATACATACAGTAAACACGTGTACATACACAAGTGGAGAGCAAGTAAGTTAATTTACTTTTTGCGGAGTATTTACAGGCTACTTTATGTTTTTACTTCTTTTATATGAGAGGAAATTAATATTGTAATTTTCACTTCACTATTTATCTTAAGGTCAGTGTTACTTTATGATGTTATTGTTTCAACTTAATATAAGATTGATATATAAATCTTTATATATGAGTTATTTGTAGGGCTTTACAGATGACTGTCAAACTGTTAAGACAAATGAAAAACAGTAAAATAAAAATATTGATTTTTTTTTTTTAAATATACCCAGTACTATAAATTTAAGCTTAGCACCACCTGGATGAACTGCAATATTAAAATGCTGCTTACAGGTTACTCCATCAATAATGTAACACTCTAAAAAGAATAAGAATATGCATAAGAATATGATTTTTCAGATGATATTTTCATGTTTCTGAGCAATAATATTTTCCATTTTGCTGCTTCGTCTTATAGTGGATCTGAATGATTTTTCCAAAAACAAACAAACAAAATTGTGTACACACAAAATGCAAATATGCAGACAATGTACAAGGTTTAAGACTTAAACCACGCTGAAGGGACCTGAGGAGGGCAGAGAGGCGATAGAGAGAGATGCCTCTGCAAAGAAAGACAAGTGCTATTAAAGGTCTAAATAAGGAACATGGTGTGTCTTGCCATGGAGGTGAGCAGACTGGTCTATGTTTCTTCGTCCTCTCATGTATAATACATCTCTCTCTGTTTCACCCCAAGGTTCAGAAGCCCAGGGCCCCAGAGACCAACACAGTCTTTTAAAGATATGTGCTCACTTAATCACTGAAGAAAAGGGCCCCTAGAGCTAGCCTAATATTATAATTAATTAATTCAACCAAAAAGGGGTATTAAATTTCCTCCCTCTTAGGATACCAGCTGAATACATTGACCTTTGTGGAAATCGCCCTCTAATTCGAATCAGGTTTTTGAGCCGTTTACAGACTAAACTTGTTTCTTTTTCTCCTCTCGTCTTTTGGTTTGGTGTGTCCGTACGAGTTTGTGCAAAAGGAGTCGGAAAGCTGTAGCTTGTGTGTGCATTTGTGTATGTGTGAGTACAAGTTTGTCTCTGTATCATTGTATATATGGTAAAATAAAATATATATATATGTGTGTGTGTGTGTGTGTTTGTGTGTGTGTCTGTGTGTAAGTATGTGGGTGAGCACAAAAGTGCATGTGAGTGATCCCTAGTTTTATCTCCCTGCTGTAACACAGAAAAGAACAGAAACTTTTCTTATTACCGAAGAGAGTGCTGGAATAGCAGGCAGCTAAGTCTCTGTCTATCTCTGTTTCTCTCTCAGCGGTGTAGCTGACTCCCCAGTGTACTCCGGGTCTTCAGTAACTCTGACTGAAGTTCAGAGGGGTTAGGTAGTATACTCAGGAGGAAGGGGGGAGACAAGAGGAGGAGGCGGTGGGGGGGTTAAATAGGATTGGAACAGTGGCAGTTTTAAAACAGAACTTTAAATCTCCACCTACGAGAGAGAGGGAGGACAATGGCGTCATGTGGCGTGCCGTTATCTTCAGGTCTCTGTAAGGCGGTAGATGAGAGAATGAGAATAAAAAGAAGCTTGAAGAAGGGCATAAATGTGATAACAGCTGTAGGCTGTATAATCTATGCTGCTTTTCAGGGAGGTATGTAAAAAAAAAAAAAAAAAAAAAAAAAGTCAAATCTTTGCGACCTTCAGATTGTAAGTTCACTGATACACGCCTCACTCACAGTCTCACAACAACACCAACCGAACGGAAGAGGATTTGCGAGATGGATGGATGAATGGATGAATGGATGAGTGGATGGCTGGATGGATGGATGGATTGGCAGATAGAGAAACAAACACAGCAAAAGAACAAATAGATCTCAGGAGCTTAGGCTACGATGAATCCTGTGCGTCAGACCATTAGTTAGTCAGTAATCTTCATGGTTTTCTGGTCGTCAAGGACAATGACATTGGCCATCATCTGAAGTCCCACTCATTGTTCTGAAGATAAATTCCTACCTGCAATGAGGATATGATCCAGTATCCATCACATTCACAGACACTCCATCAGCTGCCGGAGAAAAGGATGGAGTGGTTAACCTTCAAAATGTGACAAATTCTGTCAGATGCATTATTTATCTTAATAATGATAAGCTTAATTTAGCAAACCGTCTAACCAACCCACAAAACTAAAAACATGTTGTAGTATTTGTGTTCCATGTTTGATTATTCAAAGAGCCGAATAACAGTTTTACTATTATGTTTCCCGAGCGGTCTGCCGGTGGAGTTTAAAGATGACACCATGTCTTCATTTTACAGAGGTTGCACCAGATGCTCTTTCTGTCAATGGATGACAGTGGATTCTATTCCAAACAACATAATTCATTTTCATTGCTGAGAAATGTCAGTCAGGCCTTGTTTGTCTTCTGCTTCAATGATGTTGGCCTATGTTGTGGACCACTAACTCCCCCTACTGGTCATAAAGAAAAGGGGGGGGGGGGTCTTTTTTTTTCTTTTTTTTATGATACATGGACTTCATTATGCTACAAAATTGAATTCCATCAATAAAGAAGCAATCGTGATCTGATTTAATTAATTTCTCATGATGTTAGTTATTCACAGCTTTCACTAAATGTACTTTTTTTTACACCTGTTTCAAAAGAACCAAAAATCAGACTTCAGACAGTAGACTGCCACTCAACAACCAAAACAAATCTATAGAACACACTTTTTCTCTTGCAACTATCTTCCCCGCTGCAGGCTTGATAAGTCTTCATACAAGTCACTCCGTCTCTCTTTTCTGCCTCTTTCTCTGTTGCAGTCTGAGCAAGAAAGAACAATAAAGACCACTGGCCCACCCCGTCCTCACCTCTCCTCAGCTCATCTCTTCACCTTCACACACATGAAAAGACTGATCCTTCCATGCCACCGTTAATGGCGGGGACATTATTCATCTCTCCAGCCAATTTGAGCTCCTTTTCTTTCAGGAATAGAGGTATGAGGGGTTGAGAGGAGTCAGTGAAGAGTATTAAATATGTAAAGGAAGATGGACAAAGGAACGGCGGAATAAAGAGGGGCAGCAGAGGTGGGAATGAAGAAGGACAGGAGGTGCTAGTTGATGGTGTCGAGACCAAGTTAGTTAGTGAAAGAATGTGAAAGAAAAAAAGAAAGAAAGGATTGTCACTTTGCCTGTGTGATGGGTGGTTGTGAGCTCTCGGTTTTAACCTTTCAGAGGAATGTCACCTTTACCATGTGTGACTGCTTTTATTCAGTCCTTTGAAACACTGAACTAAGATCTAGTATAGTTCCAATGTGAATGGGTCAAGTGTAATCACACTGCTAAAATATTGTAAAAAAATAAATAAAAAATGTAGTAACTTGGGCGAAGAAATTGCAGAATAAGTAGACATCAGTGTTTCAGAGAGGGCCCAAAAACTTTAGTCTCTCTGCTGATGAATTATGGATCTAAAATCAATGTTGTGTCATGGTGCCATCTTCATTAGATAGTTTTTGATAGTGGGCCATCAGGTTCTACAGTAGCATGCATGTCTGCAAAAGCTATAAAACGTGTCTCCAATCTTCATCCATGTGGTTAAAGGCAACCTTTTAGGGGTGAGTTCCAGTCTGCCTATCAGGAAGGGTGTACGGTGAGCCGAAGAGATCATAAAGCAGACGGTGATTGACGGCATCTTAATGGAGGAGGACAGATCAATAAGTAATATCAGCAGGTTTTAATTCAAAGCAAAATACATAAACCTTTATCAACTTCACAATGTCACTCAGTGTTCATAAAAACTTTTCCCCACATCCCCTCGGACAAAAAGAGATAAATCCATCAAAAAGTCTTCTCAGTTTTATAGCCCTCCCTCCTCTTCTCTTCTTTCCCTCCTTCCAACCCCCCCTCATCTCCATTTTGATGTCTGTCTATTAGCAGAGGGTGAGGCCTTTCCTGCTCTCACATCCAGGGGCTAAATTAGCTCAATCAGCCCCCTTTCACCTCTTCTTCCATGGGTTTCTAGCTGAGTGACACACTACTCCCCTGGGATAAAGGAGGGAGGGAAGGAGGACTCATACTTGGAGCCCAGCGGCCAGAAGAAGACTACGGAGGGGGGAGGGGGTATTCAGGTAGAGGGAGATGTTGGGGTGAGGAGAAGAAAGGATGAAAAAAAGATTGGTTGGAGCAGAGAATGAAGCTTAACTGCTCCAATATCAGCTCTGAAAGAACCTCCTTGTTCCCTGCTTGTTGAACATGAATAAGAAAACACCTCAGTGATTATTTTTCTTTACCCTCTATGTCTACATGTTCTCCATCCTCTTCCTCACCCCTTCTGTAGGGCATGGTGCTGCTCAAGGTGCCGTGCCAAACCCACTTCAAGAGGCCCAGCCATCAGAGAAAGAGGTGATGAGTGCCTCTCAGTGTGTCTCCCCTCACTCTATCCCCAGGCACACTATGCCAGGGCTGAACTCTGCGTTTGCGTGCCAACATCTCTTAAATTGCACCTTCATGTTTGATTTGTCTCAACCCTTCCCCTCTCCCCCTCTTACTAAACAGCCACCCAAGTATCTGTGGAAGTGCAAGGCAGGCACTTCTGCTGCGGTAATAGCGGTGCGTGTGTGTGTGTGCTGGGGGGGAAATGGGCGAAAAGGTGGTGATCGGAGTGAGCCATAAGATCTACTCTTTGCAGCTCTACAGGGATTTATTAGACTGGGGAGTACATTAGCATCATAAAGACCTGGGAGAATGGGCCTGTGGATGGGCTGCAGACACCACCACTACACTTTAACATGCTCTGAAGCATCAGTCAGTGTGTGTGTGTGTGAGTGTGCGGATAAGGAAAAAGATAACCCCTATTTAACTTAAGAAAGGCTGTTAAACGGTTTATGGATGATCCTGAAGCAGCCCTGGACTAATATATCAGGGGAAGCTGCAAAAGATGCCAACAAAAGAAGGAGGCAAGTGAAATATGAAGGCCACCACCTCTGAGAAAACAAGGTAATTTGATTCAATTCAAATGGGCACCAATAAATTGTATTTGTCGAAACCTTTATATTTTCCAGTTTTAAGTTTCACCTGATTTTTGCATCCAAACTGTGCATCATTCAACTTTTCCATCAATAGCAAAAAAAAAGATTCTTACAGTAAAATGGTAAAAGGTTAATTGCACTGCAGCTTGCTCCTGTCTGTGCCTGCTGTAAGGATGATATCACAATGTCAAAGAAGATACTGGATAAGTCATCAGTGTACTGAAGATCTCTGGTGCTCCCTGGTGGATGTATAATGTAACAACATTTAGTTGTTCCCACACCAGATTATATATTATTTTGGCAAGACGTTGTTGGTTTTATTATTGCTGATTTATGTAATCATTTTTGTTTATATTACCAAATTGGATTTCTCTCTCTCACACTCTCTCTCTCTCTCTCTCTCTCTCTCACACACACACACACACACACACACACTCTCTCTCTTAAGTCATACTAATAAAAAAAACACTTGAAGCCACTGAATGGATTCTGGTAAAACATTTTATATCTTCAGTAAAATCAGAACCACTTTTCCCTGTGCAGTTTGCTCTGCAGAGCGCCCTCTAGTGGAAGAGTAGAGAAGGCCTGAGCAGGTCTTTGGAGTGATGGCTGGGTCACAACAGTCAAACTGTGGTTGAAAAGGGGAAAGGCACAACTCCGGCAGACAGACAGGGACAAATGCAGAGTCAGTGATATGACACCACGGCAACCACAACTCCTTGGCTCAGAATTTATGTGAAGTCAGTCGTCTTCCAGTCTCCATGGAAACCAAAGTCAGGAAGAAAAAAAGGCATGGCGAACACCGCCGGCCTGCTTCAGTCTGACCAGAACCACTGGTAAACCTTACATTCATAAAATGAGCAATTTGAATTGAATCAAATCAGAATCATGTTTCATCTATGTATGGCTCCAAATTTCACAACAGAGAGAAAAATAAAACCCCAATCATATAAAAATGGCATAATAAATGTACATAATCTCTTCATCTCTCTAAATTCAGTTGAAATTTGGAAGTTCATAAATGACTCCCCGCTCCTTGCCCAGTAACACATAGGAGGCTAAAATGCCTTTACAGTGTATGTGCTGAAAATGGCTCTGAGAAGAAAGGGTAGTTTTGGAATAAAACTGAAATAGAACTAAAACAAATACAAATAAAATACATTTAAGTGGCTTAGTGGCATAAAACATCTAAATAAATCATATTCCATAATTCTTCCATGTACAAAGTCAAAACAATAACATAGTTTCCAGTGCTTTGGGAGTTAAAATAAACAACAAACTATAATAAAGAAAACAAACACTTCTTTTAATCAAAAAAATCACCAAAGTTTTTTTCTACCTTTATCAGTACTGATCATAAGCTATATCAAATCAAAGCCGAGCCCCAGCTCTACCGCAGCAGAGATACAACTCAGGTCCACATCAGCCTGCTCCAACCATGAGTGTGATGACAAATGGATGTCAGTTAGCCAATAGGATAACAGATTCCCTTTAGGTGGCAGTTTGAACAGCAGAACTGAGCTTCACCTGTGTAGTTTGCAGCTTCACTTGACTCAACAGGGGAGACTGAAGCACTCGATAACATGATGATTTGAAAAAGCCTCAAGGCACACTGCAATGTATGTATGTGAGAGTGTGATCATGCATACAGTATGTGAGTGAATGCGTGTTTAATGGATGCCTGTTTTTGAACCGAATGTCACCGTGAATTCATGCAAGTGTGTGCTAATGCTGTGTTTTACAGTAAAGACTACACTAATACAGCTGTCAACTGAGGCAAACTATCCTTTTCTCTTTCTGTTCGCTCTGTCTTTTCTTTACCTGGGCCTATACAAGCTGTGTTCTACAAAACCACTTAGTGAGATACAAATGAAACTCTCCTGCACTAACAAAGGTATAATTGCTAACAGAAGCATTTACAGGCATAATTGAAGTTTATATTAACTCTAAACACTGGTCATGACCTCTAACCTTTAAAAAACTTTGACAAGCAGTAGCTGCAAAAATAAAAAGGCACATTGAAAGGAGTTATGGGCCCAGGTTAACATCCGCTTCTACTTAAAATTACCTGCTTGCAATTTCTGTACCTGAGTATTGTGACACCTCACAGATTTGGATGACACAGTTTTTTGGAGACTATTCGAATGGCTTTCTCTACTCTCTCTAGAGTCAACACACTAACAATAATTGTGTCTTCTTTGGATAAAGGTCCTCAAGTGTTAAAAGGTGTAGAAAGTGGGACACACCAGTGTGAGTGAGAGGATGTACATGTTTGTGAGAACACGACAATTACAAATTCAGAAAATGAAAAAAAAGGGCTGGATTATCGGATACCTACATTGTCCACCCAGTGACTTTTTAAATGTCTCCAAAAATGTGGACACTTGAGCTTAGCAGACTAACACAGATCTTGCTTGTGCTTGAGGTGAAGCCAAACTGTGGAATAGCAGATTGAACAGAACAATGAGATTGGACTGCATGCCCTTACAATAAATTATGTATGCAGGACCATAAAGCTACTTCCATTTTATTCACTATTGTTCGTTCAATTTTTATGGTTACTAAAAGAGGTTGATGTAAGGGGAAAATAACTTGTCCTCTATCGAGTGAGACAATGCTCGCAGATGTCCTTGTATCTGATAACTTCAATCTAATTAACTGCTGGTTTTGTCCCCCTCAATTATGATTTAGAGCCACCTTTATAGAAAGGAGGCCAAGTGTGCTATATAACTCCTGATCTGGCAGTGTTGCTTCACCCCTTGTAAATGCTCAGTGCGTTGGGCAGAGTTTCAAGCTTCTCAGTTTATCTCATATCCAGTTGTGTACGTGTGTGTTTGAGTGTGTGTGTGTTCAACTGAGTGCTTGCACCTTTTTTTTGCTCTTGCTGTTAAGGAGGGGTAACTGTACAACAAATGAGTGTCATCAGTGTATGATCAAGTTGTGTGACGTATTCAGTATGTGCTGCATGTTATGGGCGTGTGTCATGTCTTAATCCTTTGTGTTGTATGTGCTGAAAATGTGCTGGAGTTTGTGTTGATGTACTGCTACGTTTTATCCTGACACTTCTCTGAAACCTCTGTGTGTGCTTGTGCTTGTGAGTGTGTGTATGCATGTGTCTAAAGTATGTCATCCTCTATGCTGAAGCTGGATCTGCGGCTAGAGTCGACGGAGGCTTCAGGGGACATTGCAGAGAGCAGTGGGTCTCCACCCATAGGGGACAAGGGCTCGTCCATCATCAGGAAACCCAGGTCACCTCTCCTCCCTTGAACATCCAGTGCGGCCAGGTCGCCCAGCCCTGACATGCCATCTGAGAACCCTGGTATCCCATCGCACAAGTCCAGCGACTGGGCAAAGTCAAAGGGCTGGGAGCTGCCTATAGCTGGGAACTGGATGGGTGCCTGGGGCTGAAGGTGCTGGGGGAGCGATGGTAGGTGCCTGGGCTGAGGCTGAACCTGGCCCTGTTGGTGGAGGTGGGTCTGTGGAAGGAAGTGGTGCTGCTGAGCCTGGTTCTGGGGTAGGTGCTGGGGTTGATGGTGGGCTTGTGCCTGGGGGTGAGAAAGATTCTCCTCTGTGCTGGTCTCTTGTTTTATATAAGCAGCCATCATGTCAGTCGGGTTCAGGCCAGAGGGAGAGGTGCTGGGTAGACCATGCATATGAGCCTGCATCTCCAACTCCTGTAAATAGATAGATAGATATACTTTATTAATCTCAAACTCATCAGTATCAATGCTGTGGTTTGTGTGTCTCTCAATGTGTGTGTTACCTGGATACGTAGCATTAATTGTTTGTTGGCCATTTCCATCCTTTTGAAGTTATTTTCCACCTCTCTGGACCTCTGTACATCCTTCTGCATGCGTTTGATGTAATCTACAGATGCTCTCAGTATAGTACCTTTGTTCCAGCGCACATCACTAAGCACACAGTAAGGACACAAAGACAAACGCATACATAAGTAACTGGCAGTAAGTGAGATTTAATGTAACAATTCTATCTACACTGAAAACACGGAGTAAACTACTCACAGGTCAATGGGTTTGGGAATCATAGTGCCCAGCTCTTTAATACGATCATTGATGTTAAATCTCCTCCTTCTTTCAACTGTTGAAGAGAAGATGAAGATAGGAGATAAATAGGAGAAGACACAATAAATACAACAATACGGAAGAATGGCATGAATAGTATGAAAAGATGTACTCAGAGGGCAGAAAGGGACAAACACACACTTACACACACGGTCACAGGCAATTACACTTAAGTGCCAGAACAGCAGAAATTCGCAGGTTAACCATCCACCCACTAGTTGCACTATGTCAGCTAAATCAGCGCAAGGCTGTATAAAGCTGTTTTTGAAAGAGAGATTATGGTGTGTGTGTGTGCACCCATGTGTGCATAGTGCATGTGTGCAGGTCCTGTGCATGTACACTATGGGAGAAAACAATTGGAGAAAGGAAAAGATAATTTAGAGAAATAGAAGGCTGAGAGAAAAACTCACTCAAGTTGTGGTTATCTTTCTTTTGTCTCTCCTTTGCCAGCGCACGGGCTTCTGTGTCTTTGCAAAAACAAAATGTGATTAGCTAATGACTGAAAAATGCACTTAAGACTTACAGACATAATAACATAATAGAGTGCAATGTTTTATAATCAATAAACTAAATGACAGGACTACAAGGACTTCAGTTTTCTATATTACCTAATAACTTCTTAAATGCTTTGAATCAATATCTTAAAGCTATATAATTTGCTGGAAATAAATATGACTACAATGTGCAAAAACCTTCACTTTCGCACCTGACAGTTCTCGTTTGATGGTCAAGTTGGCAGGACAGGAGTTACTGGTCATAGCAATGGCTGG
This sequence comes from Pampus argenteus, assembly GCA_036937835.1. Lineage (NCBI taxonomy): Eukaryota > Metazoa > Chordata > Actinopteri > Scombriformes > Stromateidae > Pampus > Pampus argenteus. The sequence goes on along the minus strand of CM072863.1, from coordinate 7,414,853 downwards.
CCCCTTCATCCCAGGACCTGTATACACATCCAGGTGACTGCTGGACAGAGGGAGCTGGGGAAGACACACACAAAAACATGTAAACAACATGTACAAAGATTTAGAAGACCAGCAATCTACATGTATTATGATCAATTCAAATAAATCAATAGTCAACTTGAGACAACTGCAGTTCATAGATGCACGCAGAGGAGCAGATTGCTTTGTCTGTTGCGTAATGAGGAAGCCATATGAATGCTTTGGGCTTCATGAACACATTGAAAGGTTTAATTGGGGATGTGAGTGAAACTCAAGTGTGATTATTTTGTACTTTTGGTACTTCTACATAACACAGTGAAAATCCTGCAAAGATGGCACCAATGCCTCCTCCAAAGTCCTAAATAAAGCATTATGTCAGATAACATAGAATACGTTATTTGTAATTTAACTGTAGTATGAGAAAGGTGTAAATCCAGATCATTTCGGTTTCCTTAACAACTCATTTACAGCTTCATACCTCTTGGTAAGTACCTTTATAAAGCTGTATATCTTTAGTGTGCTGTAAAGTGGAGATAGTGCAATAATATCACACCTGAAAACAGCCTGCCAAAAACAGTAATCATTGACTATCATCATATCTACAATATCTTATCTCTTTACAGCTTGATTCGCTCCTCTGCCTTCTCATTTGCGGAGTGGTCTCCCAACTCTTGCACTTTAGACACTGTATAATAGCTGTGATTTAGTTTTGTATGGGATCCTAAAAAAAAACAGATTTCCTTTTAATTGTATATTTTACTTAGTTCGATGGACATTTGATGCCTTGTTATCAGCTGTGTCTTACTTCTTGAAGTAAGGGCAAATGTGACGCTGCTAATGAGGCCTGAAAGATAAAGAACTCAAAAGAAAAGATACCTTATCTGCTGGCTACTGAGTGAGCTATGAGATCAAACACATTCACACACACACATACACACACACACATAGGCCTCCACAGGTTTCCTTCTGTATGTAAATTATATACTCGGTACAGCGTAAAGTATAAATCTTCACTAGAAAGTAATAATCACAAGGAGTCTATCCAACATTTATGCACTTTACTGCATATTCATGCATGTATTCATATTCAGTTGTTTAAGCAAGAAATATCTTTAATTATCTATTTGGTCGTCATCACACTGGACTTTATGATAATAGAAACTGTGATTTTCTCTATTATATCTAAAGAAATTTGACTTATTAAATGTTCTCCAAAGATAATTTTGAAAACAAAACTACATCAATATAAATGACAGAATCCCATGGTATAACGTTACACCCCATTACGGTTGTTTCAGGATCCCCCCTTATTATAAAGCACTCAAAAACACAAACTTCCATATAAACTCTAATTCCCAGCCTCCTCTCTGCTTCTGCTATAACTACCCATGTCCTGGCTGGATATCCCACCTCCCTGCCCCATTCAAACTAACCTAAATAAATGAGTTCACGTGACTGGTACTCAATATGGCTCAGTGTAACCATCCATACACACTCACACTCACACTCGTGAGTCAATCTGTTCTTTTGTGCTTGGTATTCAGTGGTGTTCCTGGCTCGAACTAAACTTTGAGATTCCAAGAATTCCATGGAGTTTGCCACTTTAATCCCCATCAGGATTAGCAGGTGAGCTTTACTCACTGGTCTGTCTGTTGGGAATAAGGCTAAGATTTCTGATTCCAGTATATTTTAATACAAAACAGTTTTCAGTTTTGTATTCAGTTTCCTCCATAACAAACTTTACACAGCATCAGCAATGTTCTGAAAAAAGCGTCTCTAATGTCATATTGAGCCGTGCTGAGAGTTTCACTTGCAGTTCATTTCTTGTACTATCTTCACACTCACTGATCATCCACAGGGTTGATCGATCACATAATCTAACCAATCAGTGCGATGCTGAATTATATGTACACACAGATATATGCAGATGAACTCATTCTGATTAAACCAATCAACCAGATGACATGCTATCAGATGAAGCTACAAGAGGCTTCTTAGGTCTTTCTCTCTCTATTTCTCTCTCTCTCACACACACACACACACACACACACTCAGTGTGTCTGAGTGTGCAGATGTCAAGACTCATACTGTAATAATAATAATAACAATTATTCTCTAATTGCATGGTGAATATGAAAATATGATGCACAATACCAACTCAAATGTGCAACAATCCTGACTCCTACATTCAACCCATCCACACACTCAAAAAAAGACACAACATTTAAAAACCTCCCCCACCCACCATCCTGTGGCTCATCGCATAATGAGAGACCCGAGGCTGAGAGTTAGAGATGCTGCTGCATCGGTCCAAGAGAACTGAAAGCTCCAACCAACTCCTATAACACCAACCAAAGCTTACATTAAACACACTCTTTAAAACAGCATTTTATCATTATCTTACCAGCTGAATCTGTTCTCCTTCAATTACTTCCACAATGGCATAAGTCTTATTCATCTCCTTCATCCTCTACTCCTTTCCTAACAAGGCTGGGGCTCTTTCTTTCTCGCTCTCAGGCACAAGCAGCACACGCAGCTCTCTCTGGCAATGCCGCCCCGTCCTGGTAGACTGACCTCAGTAGCACCGATCCCGTCTTTCTTCTACCTTCGCTCCTCACCAAACAAGAGTGAACTTTCCCCTAACTGGACTTTCAGCCTGTTTTCCCCTTGCACAAATTGCCCTCATCTCCCTTCCCTCCTCCCATCTTTTACTCTCCCCCCTCTTTCTCCACCCCCTCCCTCTGAATGTCTTGTAAACAAGTTGAACTCTAACTGCTGGCAGTTTAATTGTTAATTTCTGAGTTTGTTCCCTGAAACACAAAGCACTGTACAGTCCTCATCTGACATGTCTTCCCTACAGTTCCTAACTATGTCCAACATGGTTTGGTTATGGAATGTTTAGTGTTTAAGCCAATTATACACTTTTACATGAGTGAATGTGAGTTTGTGTATCTGTGTCTGTGTGCAAAAAGACATAACAGAGCACTTCATAATTTGTCAATGCAAAGTACAGACAGAAAACTGAGAAAGCAGGTTAAGTGCAGAAGAAAGTATGTCATCCTCTAACACTAACCATTCAATAAACTTATTGTTAGCAAGACTAACAACTGCCTGAATACCATCACCATCCTTAACCTCTTAGGACCTGGCGTACACTTGTGTGGACATCACATTTTGTGTTAAAGTACCTCAGTAGTTAATTCTGCTTAACTGGGGACCTCATGGCCATGTGTGTGGATACGTACACTACCATCTGCAACTGTTTGCAGCATTTCAAATGAGCCATATTGTAACTGTCTGTCCAAAAGGGGCAAAAATGTTATTTAATTTTGTTTTTTTGGGCTGTGATGTTCAAAACATGTTCAAATATATGTTTGCAAAGAGGAATAAAAAAAAATGCATATCAAACAAGGAATAGGGAAATTAAATGAGGGGAGTGACACAGAGTAAATACAGATGCATGAACAATGCTTACAGGAACTTCTGAAAAGCCACAGATAACTAAAAATACAGTGAATGCAACATTAGGAAATCTAGTGTGGTAATTTAAAGGTGATACATTATAAGGTGTGTAACCCATGTGTACCTATACAAAGGCTGTATACAGTATACTGCATATAGTAGACATATTTCTAAATCAATTCAATTCTATCACAGTGTGATATTATCATTGAGTGATTTTGTCTATTGCTGAGTCTTCTTTAAAACAAGTAAGTAAGTAAGCTGAGTCAGGTTTACCAATCTGAAGACTTTCCTTTAAAAGATTTTAACATATCTACCATAACCTGACCAATATCAACATATATACCATTCATATAATTGAACTGCACTGAACACTAAAATCCTCTCATGAAAGACTGTACGTATGTGTGTGTCTGTTTAGTAGAACACTTTATGTTGCTTTTGCTCTAAGGAAAAAATAAAGTACATTAGTCATATAAAAAACCAATTACAAATGAAGGTTTCCTGAAATCCCACCTTGGTGGGCTCTACTTGGCTCTACTTACTGTGTTTGGCATCTGGATAGGGTCTATGTATGCTCGAATATCATCATAATTGGACTGCATGCTGATGATGTCATCAATGACCTCATCCATCTGAAAAATGCAGGGAAAGACTGTTAATTATGTGATCATATTACATGATAATGACCTATAATATCTAATTCTTAAGACGAAGACTGCAACCAAGCTACATATGAATACACTACACTGAAAACACTCACTATTCATACATTTATCAAGACACCTGAATACTGATGACATGCAGGCCTCCAGGTGAACTCGCCTGCAGGTGCATGTCTCACTCAAGAGAAGACTCAAAAGATGACTTCTCTGTCATGAAGGCTAACTGGTAAGACCATTTTCTCTCAGTGAGACTGAAAGAGGAGGAGGAGGAGGAGGAGGAGGAGGAGGAGAGTTGGTCAAAGTCTTTCAGGTTCAAAGGGCATTGCTTTCTGCTGTTTTCATGTCACTTGTTAAGCTGTAATTACAGTTGCAAGGCCATAATGGAGTACTTAAACTCCGATTATAGCCAGTCTGAATTATTCCCAGTCAACATTTTCCATGTACCTACTGTACGTACAACCCATTGACACAAATGCACTCACAAATGCTGCCCCTGCCTACCATAGACCAATTAAATCATTATAATGCGGATAAAATGTGGAGAGAATTTCACTTTGGGGTTAATATTCAATCCCCATAATTTTATACAGGTGTGTAATTAAGTCATATTTTAGGATTATTTGTTCAATCTGGTTCTTGTAAAAATGTACTCTATAACATGACCAGAAATTAATGTTTGTGGGTTTATGTTAATGCTATTGCTTGCACACACTTTCAGATGTTTACCTCGTTCTCGTGGCTGGAGCCAATCTTGAGCATGGCCATGGGGCTGTTGGGGGCGCTGTTGCCAGACATGAGCTGCTCGGTACGCATGTGTGGAGAGTGGAGGGGAGGGGGTGCAGATGCTGAGCCTCCTGTGGGTCCTATGGTTGTGGGCGGAGAGGGTGGCATCGGTCCTGCTACGGCGTGGACTGTCTGGGGTCAGAGAGAGGGAGAGAGGATGATCACTATCTAAAGGACATCAATGACTGATAAGAGTTATGACATAACATTAATTTAATTTCCCAGTTTTTGGGATTAATAAAGTATATCTATCTATCTATCTATCTATCTAAATAGGTATACTGCAATAGTACTGTATGTGGATGGGTGGAGACATAAACAGATATCCAGCATTATTAAAGCAGACAGAAATATACCTGTTTGGTGGCACAGGTGGTGGACAGGTATTCTTTCACCTGTTGCCTTTGAGACTGACGGATGTGGTAGTCTGTAGGATTCTCAAGGTGGGTCTGTACCTGTATTAGAGGTGGATATTGAAAAAGCATTGTCAGTACTTGTTCTATTATTGATTGTGCTAATTCTAAAAATGTTTTGTTGCTCCTGTTAATGATTCTTTTTTGATCCTTTGCTTGGTGGAGACATTGTACATATAGGTTTTTTTTAGTGGTTACTGGGGTTATCTGTGATCTAAATGTAAACAAAAACATAACATCACCACCAAGAGGACTTTAAGCAGCTGTGAAACCACAGATTGAAAACTCTTTTCACAAAGATATATACTAGACAACATCGAAAGTTACTGATGTTTTCTGGAGCTGAAAAGAGTTTATTTATTTTTCCTTACAACAGCAAACAGGCCATAGTATTTAATGTATGCTCAGTTGACAAAATCAAAACTAACACTTGACAATAAATGACTTAAAGGTAGGTTTGGTTTACAGTTTTTCAGGTATGTCTTAAAACAACAGTTTGTATGTCTGTAATCTATGTAAAGCTATATATTGGTATTGCCATTGCTTGAAAAATGTTCTGCATTATCAACATCAGCATCCCATCCCTAAACACAGAAGGTTATCATTAGAATTACACTTAAAATAATACATACATGTTTAGTGTGTTGTATAAGCACGTTTTAACACTGACATTTAAACACATGACCAACAACACATGGAGTATGAACTTTAAATGTATAATGCATTATATTCTCCCATAATAGACCACTAGACTCCCACTAGGACATATTAATATTAAGTCTCAGTAGTAATGTCTACAGGAGTAAATCCACACTAAATCCTCTGGTGTGGCTGCAAAAAGCAATGAGCTTGTCTCATTCCTTCAAAGACTAAAGCTCAGTGCAGAGCAACGCTGCTCTGTTACTACAGAGAAAGATTTAACTCCTCAGTCCTCAATCCTCCGTTTTATAAACAGCAGTAGGATTACATCAAATGAACCAAAAACTTTTCAGTAAATAGATGTTTCTACTTCCTCATGTTCTTTGTACAAACATATGTTTTTTGCAGCAGGTTTTGACAGTTGAAATAAATACATGTCTGGGTGTCACAAGCCACAGCCACTATTCAATCCAGATAAAAACGGTGCAGGAGATATGACTATGGCTAGCTGAGCATGATGGGTAGACAGCTCACCTTATCTCCAACATGAAAGCAAAAAGCAAAAAAACACTGACAACTCTGACAAACTCTTAAAATTTCATAAACATCCATTCCACATAAACATTCACTCACTGTCAATAAACTGTTAATGCATCAAATTGCTCCATACGCTTACCAGTGTATACACACTACACAGATTTACAGTTCAAAATGCCATAAAGTACAAGAACGCGCACACACATACACACACAAGTGCAGAATGGAGTATTGCACAAACCCATATACACACAAACACACACCATCAAAGATAAGGACACACACAGGCATCTGTGGAATCGGGCAAAATGTCACTTCAGCTTTTTCTGTCTCTGTCTGACTCAGATTATCTACATCGCTCCTGTCTGCCCTATCACCAAACATGTCAAACCTCTCTTGTCTGCACGACATACTCCCCTTTCCATCCCTTACCTTCTTGCTGCTCCACCGCATTTCTCTCTCTGCCTTTTTAAAATCTGTCCCTGATTTTTTCCTTAAGGAACAGCACTGTGAGAGAGGCCACAATGCTAACTGAAGTCCTCACCACCTCCACTGCTCCCTTTTGTCCTGTCTCTTTCCCAGCAACATGTGAGTGGATTAACAGAAGTGCCACAACCCCATTTCCTTTTAAACCTCCACAACAATTTTGTTCTCTTCCCCAAGTCCACACAATGAGATCAGTTTAGTGCATGTGTGTAATGCTTTTGAATTTTGACTAGGAAGTGAGTCTTTGAGAATTTACTTCAGACACAATTTTGGTTTGGTAGAAAAATGAGAGTGTGTGGAGATAACAAGGTGAATCTGTGGTCAGTACAAATCCCTGTTTAGGCTTATTCCTGCCCAAATATTTTCAATGAATGACTGCAGTATCAATCATTGATCATAATTACAGAACACGTTCACACACTTTACACTTTACTTTACTTTACTCAAGTTCTGTTTTGAATATTGAATATTTAGGGGCTTGGAGCTGTAGTTTGGACAAGATATTATGATTAGCATTTTGCTTATGCTTAAGATTATGCTCTTATGCTTAAGAGTTAAGATAGAGTTATGCTTATGCTGAGTTTCCATTATCCAGTAATTACCGTTTCTTTAATGGGAAAATCAAAAACATATAAAAATCTTTCTTGTCACAATATGATGCGCAGATCGACTCACTACCGATGTAATCCTTCCTCTGACCACAATGTGGGTTGTAATTGCAGAGTAGTGCTGTCCATACTTCCGCTGGTTAACATCACAGGGAAGCGAAGACAGCAGAAGGCAATGATTCAAAGTTTATCACTAAATTTCACTCAAAACCAAAATATGAGATATTCATATATTTTTATGTTTGTGGCAAATGAAATGTGCAAGATTTTCTTTGTTTGAGCTGACATTCAGCTGCTAACCTTCAGTAAGTTTGAATGTGACATTTAATTGACCATTTCTCCACTGTGGTTCTGGTTGAACGATAAAAGACTGAGATAAAGACTGTAGTTTTATGTGTTTATTTTTCCGAGGAGGACATGCATTTACCAAATATCATAGCAATCTATCCAACAGAGGAAAAAATAGGCTTTAACCAAAGTCAGGATACATCCTCTGGGATCCATGAATGTCTGAATAAAATTGTATGCAAATCCATCAAATGTTGAGATATATCACAGACAACTAAATGACAACTTTGTTGATGGCAACTGAATGAAAACTCAATCAATGAAAATTATAGGTTGCTGCAGTGCTACTGACCTTAAGAACCTCCACGGGGACCTGCATGCTTTGGTAATGCTGCGGGGTGCTAATGGCTGGGGTGGGTGCAGGAGCCCCCGCCATGCGATGTTGCATATATTGCAGGGCTGCATTCTGCTGCTGCTGCCGCTCACGCTGCTCCTCCTGCTGCAGCTGGTCTCGCATCAGCTGGGTAGACAAACACACAATCACACAATTTTTATTAAAACATTTAGACCTATAAAGTGACTTCTCTTTGTGCCTGTGCTCTTTGTTTGTAGAGCACAACTGGTGACTCACACATCTCTTAAATCACCCTGTAAGAAAAGTATGTGAAGTATATACATCAAAATACCAAAGGTCCAAAAAGCATATTCAAATCTATCAGGAATTTCAGGAAAAACTGGTTGCTGGAAGTAAATATGGTCAAATAAATGACACTGACCAGAATACCTCCATCTCTAGTACCCACCAATACAAACAGACTGGACCAATGATTGCATGCACTGTATATATTGGCCTGTGGAAATTATTTGTGTTACCTGCATTCGCAAGCCGATGCGTGAGGCCATTGCTGGGGGGCGAGGGGGCAGGGGAGGGCGAGCCGATGTCAATCCACCGCAGTCCAGCCCGAGAGGTAGCAGAAGCTGTGGAGAAGAAATGCAGGGAGACATAAGTTAGAGGAAGTAAGTGGGCATAAGAGAAAGAGACAATGCAACACACAGAAAGACTTGAGTTGAGGTGATTCCTAAACAAGAAGAGTAGCTATCAAAATGGATGCAGTGAAAACTGCACTTCTATCTCAACTGATATACTGTCTTTGTATAGAAGCCTCATTCAATTTGCAATTGTTAATATGTGAGTAGTGAGAGGGGAAGGGGAAGTGTGCAATGCTGTGATTCATTTTCTTTTTATATTGTGACTGAGCTCTGTTTTCATGGTGAAGTGCTCTTCACATTATACTTGTCTAATGTGTCATCTTTGTCTGTGTTTGTTTATTAGTAAAATAGAATCTCAACTGATGTCCACTGCAATTAAAAAATACAAGTACCGGTACTACTTCAAATTTTGACCTGATGGTGGCACAAGATGGCAATTCAAAGGATCAACAAAGTCAATGCAACTCATCCTGAGGAGGACATGAGTGTTTGTACCATCTATTATGACTACTATTAAGGCCCAATACTTGTGAGATGTTGTGCTGATGAAATACTACTGTTGGTCAAGAGGCAACTGCCAATGTTGAGCAACTATAACTGCTTCTACAACTATAAAGTCTAATGTTCTATTTATATGTGGGTGAATACACAAGACACTGTGCAACATATAAATAAGAAAAGAGCAGTGAAGTTGTTGAACCTTTGCTGGATCTAGTTTTCCCCTTCAACTGGTCTTTGAGCTAAGTTAATTAACCCTAGGGCTCCTGTCTTGCACTCGGCATCCAGTGCACTTTTGACAAGTTGTTCAATGACAGGTTGTCAGACTCTATTTCTATTTATCAAGTGTATATGCCTTAGAGCCTTCACGGCGACAGAGTCTCTCTTTCTTTGCATGAGGCCTCAAATAACTGCCTCTTGAATAAATCAGGCCGTTTAAAAGATGTACATTGTGCTCACTGCACATGTGTGTCCTTCTTGTACATCAACAGATCATGAGGCTAGTGTCTTAACCTCTGTATAGATTCAATCAACATGTTTTTTTGTTTGTTTTTAAATCAGCAAAATAAGTCAAACTTCTCAAATGTATCAACACACACATTTAAGAAGATATCGGGTAATATCTAATGAAAGAAAAAATGAAACAAAGATTTTGTCCAATCATTCTGTCCGACCTTTTTGAATAAAAATAAATAAATAAATTGTTTTTTGGTCGTGAATAAGTTAAAATGAGATAACACAGACAACAGGATCCTGGGCCCTGTTGTACAGACAAATACTGCAACCAAAGCAAAATAAACACCATCAACAAACAACAACATTTGCACACTGTTGTCAGTCAGATTACAACCATTAAGTTGTTGTCAAATTTGGAGGTACTTCCTCAGCAATGATGGAAGTGTCATGAGGTCTTGTTATTTTTGAGTGATCATGTGAGCAGAAGGATGATGGGGAACACCCTTTTACAATAACGCCTGTTTTTTCTCACGCATACACACTCACAAATATGCATACATACACACACTTTGGGAGTCCCAGGACTGATAGTTCCCCTTTTGCAATGACCTGCATTCATCTCCTGAATGACTACACTTGTCTGGACCTATAAAAAGGTGTGATGGGATCCTATTGAGGGCTAGGTTTCTATTTTATTTGACTGCATGTGCTGATTGTGATGTGTACATGTGAGGGACACAGAAAAGCAGCAACACCAGGGTCTAAACAAACAACCAGAATCAGATTCTTCCAAACTCTCATCAGAAACACTGTCTGTATATGGTCATAAAGAGAGAAAGACAGAGAAAAAAGACAGAGAGACAGAGAGAGAGAGAAAAGCTCATTGTGCGTGAGGTACAATAAGAAGGGCTGCTCCTATTGAGAAGGACTGAAGCCTCCTGTTGTCCAAAGTGTACATTTCAGCACCCGAGGGGGCACACACTGCCCGCTTTGTGCCCATTGGATGGCCCACATGAAAAACACACACCCATGCAGAAATACACATTGAACACGCACACACACATTCCAACACAAACATGTGCCAGAGCTTGGTCTATAGGAAAGACTCCACACAAGCAGCTCCAGAGAAGCAAAATCGCTCAGACCTTCTCAGAACACAAACACTCAGATTTATTTTATTGATGGAGCAACTTACGTACCAGCTGCTAACATCTGGAGCTTTAGAGGCAGATTCTCCGAAAGTAGTGTAGTACTTGTTGTCTCTTTCAAGATGTTAACTTGCACAGCTTATTTACGTACACATACACACAGTGGTGGAATGCCGCACCGTATATTTATAGTCTGACAAATGGGGTGATTACATCTCCAAACGCAATCGGCAAGGTAGGAATGCCAGCAAGAGAAGGACATGTGCTCTATGCTTCCACCAAATAGAGCACTTACCATGCTGTACTGTACAGGTCAGCACATTCAGTTCCTGTACCTTTACATGCTAAATTGCTAAAGACTTATCAAACTTCCATCCATGACTTCCATCCAAAACACAGGACTGATTTAAATCAAGTCTAAGACAGGACCACTGTGCAAATAACACATACATACAATGCTATAGTGTTATTTCTGTAGTGGAACAAGCATATGTGGCACCGACACACACATTTATCATTTTGGGTTAAGAATTCATGCAAATAAACATTACTGGCAATTTATGGTTAAATTTACCCATTTACATATCTCCAATGCTGCAAAATGAAACTGCTTATGACAGTGTAGTGGTGATGATTACATAACACCGTATCTATAAGCGTCCAACTATGACTGAGTCATGATACACAATACATACAGTACGGTTCAAAGGTTTTCAGCTCTAAAAGTAAAGTCAGGTTGCTTTCAAAAGTAACGCCATGAATATTTTTTTTTAAATTTATCAGTTAACTTCATACTAGCTTCAGTAAACAGTGGAGATCTAAATAAAATAATGTGAGCATGCTGTGCCTTAAAAACAGCATCAGTACACCTCTACAGTTTTTCATGGTACTTGCCAGGTTGGTTGTTCCAAGTATCTTGGATAACTTGCCACAGTTCTTCAGTGGATACAGACTGTCTCAACTAGACTGACTCTATAATGTTGAGATAGTTCTGTATGACTCTGGCTGTATGTTTGAAGTCATTGCTGCATGCTGCAGAATAAATTTGGGACTGATCACATGCCTTTCTGGTGATATTGCATTATTGATAATCATTTAAAGTGCCTAAAACCTTAGCTGAGTACTGTACATACTACACACTCACTGACAGGATATCACTTCCTGATCTCTTATGGTGACACACTGCTACCAGGCAGCATGATCTCCTACATGGGCCTTCCCATTGCCTGGCATCCACTGGGGTAAGCAGGCATCTGTGACGCAGTGCGAGCACAGCGTGGCCATTGTGTGTCCAACGCTGTGATGTCACAGGCCCTTCACTTCAAACACTGACAGCCAGTGGGAGGATACAGAGTGGAGGAAGCCCAGGTCAGAGGTCAACTCTGGACTGTGCCACAGATTAGTCACAATCATACATGTCGACAATAAGCACATCAAGGTGTGCAAAACATGGAATACATTAAACAACTGTGAATTGTGATGATATATATATATATATATATATATATATATATACATATATACATATACATACATATACATACACTTACACATTTGAAGTGCATGGCCAAATACACATTAATAGCCACATACACACAAGTACACTTGGGGTAGTGTAGGGCACCTGTGCACAGAGACATGGTGTTAATTTGTGCGGTGTGTATTTTTAGAAGTTTCTGTGCAATGCCAAGGAAGGCCTTTTTAACAGCCAACACTGGCCGGTTAAATGTGGGATGAGTGCATACACACATACACAGAGATGCCCTCTCTGTACAGTATGTGAGCATCATACAAATGTGGCCACAGCATAATAACATTCAAAGACAATTTACAACCATTTTAAAACAAGGCTGTGGGGCAAGTGTAAAGTCTAAAATTAAAGTGTATTTCTGTATTAGGAACAAGCATTTTGGGAGTGAGAGCAGAGAGAAATCCTCTCAACATCTTTCATGTCTGACAAAACAGCACAAACACCAAAGTGTCACTGTTCTGACACTCTGAAAAGCTTGGTCGAACTTTCTGTTAATAACACAAAGGTTGCAAATGTGACACTATACACTGCCCTTGACCAACACATGCGCAAACACACACATATACACACAAGGTATCCGTCTGCCTGCTCTAATGACTAAAATAACCTCCTCTACTCTCTGTTCTCCTTTTCAGGAACACCCTGTTCCCCTGAGCCACGGTGTTTTTTTTGTTTTGTTTATGTGTGTTTGTAGGTAGGTGGGGGTTAGGACACGGGCGTGCACATAAACGCTCTGCAGCGCCTGTCAGCTTTTGAGTAGACTCTTTCAGAACATGTAAACAGACCTCCAGTATCAATAAACCACCACACACACACACTCAATGAGGAAAGTTGGTAGGATTATGTGACAAGGCTGGCATGGCAAGTATGCGCTCCTTACCCCTTCCTCTCTAGTCTCTCTCTCTCTCACACACACACACACAAACACAAACAGCTGTATCCCCTAGAGACAAGAACACACCGAACCATTCGGCATGGACGTGCAGACAGATGGATTGGCAGACCAATGGACAGTCTGATCATTTTCAAACACTCAGGTCTGGTATTCTGTTAGCTCAACTAATACTGCTTAAGCTATAAAAACCTTCCTGTTACCACCTCACATCTGGACTATTCACAATTGATACTGGGGATTTAGTTAGAGCATTACATGCGTTATGTAGGATGTACACCAGAGTGGATGAGGTCACCTCAGGATCCTAGAAATAATGATTCTCTCTCAGTTTAAGTAATTTAAGTCAGAGTAGACACACTCATCATCGAAAGGGTGAGACAAAAAAAAACAAAAAACAAAAAACAAAAAACAAAAGCAGATAAGTGCACAGAGACAGACACATATAGATGTATGTATAATTACCTGTTTGAAAGGAAAAAGAGTTCACAAAAAGGAATACGCTCTGCTTATGCTGCTGACTACATGTCTGGTTGCTGAAGAGTGTGGATGGCAATCTGCAGGGAGGAGATCATGGCGCAGAGAGGGGATGGTGATGAAGGGGTGGAACAGGGAGAAACAGGGTACAAAGAAATATAGAAAGACAGACAAAAACAGAAAGACACAAAGAAAAGAAAAGATGCTTGGTTATAAATTGTAATATGTATGAATAATGGACAGATGGAGTGAATAGCTGTAACACACAATATGTGACTGTGATAGCAACAGAGGAGGCAGTGGAGTGTTCAGTAGGGGAAAGCAGCAGGTGTGCAACACATACTGAGGAACTTTAAAAAAAGACTTTCCACAGCGGAAGCAGGGAAAGCAACAGACCATGATCAGATCAGAGTATCTGCACACACCGCGAGATGTGAAGAGAGGATATTCTCAACTAAAATTCTGTTGCAAGCAAAACATTCAATTCAATTCATTTCTGGTGTTTCCTCATAAACCATTGCAGCTGATTGGCAGCTGGTTCTTTACATGAGAACTTTTGCTTTCATACGTGGCTTCTAGCTCTATTTATCAAATGAATGAAAGCATGTCTGTGGAGAGGGTTTTTACAATAACAAGGACAAGGATTGAACATAAAAGTAACATATTCTAAACACTGCCCACTTTCTGTTATTATACATTTTTGCATGGCTGTAGAGTTGGATGTATGACAACTGCTGCAGCAAACTTGAGGTGAATAGAAACGTCAGCATAATGTATGGGCAACAAGTGCCCACTTTGTCTATAAAAAGCTTATGACTTCATTTACCATCAGCAATTTTAGCATTTCTGCTCAGTAACCAACTTCCTGAAGGTCATCTAAATGAATCACCACAACTCATCAACATTGTGTGTGAATCACAATGTCCGTCACCTTCCAAACACAGTCTATATATAGTCGACCAAGAGAGACCCTTGCCCAGAGTGAATCTCAGTCCTGCTTTCCTCAGTTCACTCTGCTTTGCTTCCACAGACCACAGATAAGAGGACAACACATTTTCAACCTCAAAAACACAAGAAAGACAACAGGCCGACATCATCAATAATAACCACAAATGCATCACTTCCCCCTTTCTTCCATCAGTTTTCACAACTTGTAGTTTTGCCAGTGATGAAGCAACTTCCTCTGCAGGCAGTCCAGGGAAAGAACAAGAGCTGTTTCATACCACATTTCTTAAGATTGAGGAGTGCATGAAATTCTAGGAAATTTAATATAAGAAGTAAAGTAAATGCTGTCTATAGAATATATAGTAAGACAAATACATGCACATACAGGTATTCAGATCATAAGATATATATTTAGTCAACCTGTTGTAGCGCAGGTATAATGCTACTAACTTATCAACTAGTATTGTGCCACTCCAGACACAAAAGATGTCTAAACATTTCACGTAGTAACCTTTATTGTCTCCTCACCAGACTGCCACACATTAGTGCCACTTCTCTGACATTTTAGCTTAACTGCACATAATCAGTCATTGTACATTGTTAAATTATGTAGTGATGACTCTAGATCCCATTTTTTGTTTTTGAAAGGTCAAACTGTAATATGTAACAAGTATCTGTTTACTGCCAATAGCAATTAAACCAACACTGCTGCTGTTAGTGCATCTGTTGAATTTAAAAGGAACTGCATATCACTAAAAACACTTCAGCATGACCTCAAACTGACAGCATTACATCCATCTGCCAGACATTGAAAAACACTGACATACAGAATGATTAGAATGGTTGAACCTTGATTCTTACCAACAACTCTCCAGCTATCCCGAAGACAACATGGTGTATCCAAGTGAAATCTGCTCCACGTGTTGACACACACACTCACTGGCAGAGACAGACAGTTTGCTGGCTGAGCCTGCAGAACTAGAGCATACATATACCGGTTCACTGGTTGTGATGCCACTCCTCCCTCCGCTGGCCGTTACAGTACGCTGACTGACAGTCACTATTAGTCATCTTCCTCCCGCTGTCTAACCACCAGCTAAACTTCCTATTCCTCCTCCTCCCAGATCCCTCCGCTTCCCCTAAATTACCCTGTAGGCTATAGTCTGAGGCAACAACAAGGAGGGCCCTGTGTCCAGTAAACTCATCTCCATCTTTTTCTCTAATAAGAAGGAACTCCTTCCTTTAGTCCAGCCTCCGTCTTAGGGCAGTGTAGCATGTGTAGGTGTTATAAAACATAGCATGCACCATGGATGCAATTCCTTATTTTGTCTGCCAGGTCATGCGTTTTTCTGAAATATTAGGCAGTGAATCATCATATTTACTTCTTTAATTACAGTGCATATGGGAAGTATTCCCAGCGCTTTACTTTTTTCACATTTCATTTCATTTCATTTCACATTCTATTATTATTCAATTATTAAATAAAAAAATATTAAATTATTAAATAAAAAATTAAAATATAATATGTACACAATTATTCACAGCCTTTGCTCAATACTTTGTTGTGGCATCTTTGGCAGCAATTACATTGCATTTTCCTTCTCATGGTCTGAGAGTCTTTCAGGTGCCTTTTACTAAGATCTAAGATACTAAGATGTACCTGAGCTCAATTTTGCACTTAATTACAAAGGCTGTGAAGTGACTTCTTTGCATTATTTCTTAGTATATTTGTGCTGCTTTATCTTAATAAAATGGTACATCCCATTGCAATAAAGTGTGTTGTCATTTACCGAAAGTCCTGTTTACTTTATTTTTGAAAGATGAAATAATGGGCGAAACCCAAATGAGATTTTAAAGTGTGTGAACAGCTGTAACTACCACAGATCACTGACTCACAGCAGATACTGATTCATCATCACTGATTAGTTGTATCTCACACAAATGTACAGTGTGTTTACTTCACAACCAGCCCTGTGATAGGCTAGTGAGTTCCAGTCCAAATAAAAATTGCTCTCAAGAAGTGCACTGCAAGATTTGTTAACAGTAGCAGTCATAACATGAATCATTCCTCCATGACAGACACAATCAGACATACACTATACACTATATTGCTCCTACAACAGTGCACCAGAGACAAGACAAAGATGACAACTACTTGTTGATGGGGCCATTAAAATGAGCCTCCTAGTGGTGGGGTGTAGTTCATGCACAATAGCAAAATATATAGGTCAGTAATACAGAAGATGATTGTTTTCAAGTTTCAGTGAACAAAACTTCAGTCAGTTAGTGAGAGTGATGAACTTTAAAATCAATCAGCATCTGCCTCAGAGTATCCACATATAAACATATGTATACTATAAATAGGTAATGCCATATGCCATACGTCCATTATATGCAACACAGATAGCCAAAGTGAACAAGCTACTCAGACAGCCTGCATGGCGTGCTTTGGCAAGAGGTGTACTACCATAAAACTTCACAGGCCATCTTTCTTTCATCCCTGTACAGTGTATAACTCAACTATTTGTATCCCTCCATCAACACTCCCCCCATCCTGTATCCCTGAATGCAGAAACACAAACACTGGTATCAAAGTGCCACTCGGCTAGTTGTGCATATCACAACAGAGGAGAACACTGGCCAGCATGGTTCAGCAGTACCCGACTGACAAGCATCCCTTGTTTGTACACAAAGTATTCAACAGTGGGCCAGCTCCAGTTCTCATAGTGCCCGCAGTGTATTTACAGGGTTATTTTGGTCCGGGGGCAGGACCCCTCCAGGTCCTCAGCTTATTGGTTGGGAAAGCTCTGTTCCTGTCAAGTCTGGCCAATCATAAGGCCTACGTGTAGGCGGAGAAATCATTGACCAAGACAGCCTTGTATTCTTTTGACAATGGCCTATGGAGGAGGTAGAACCCGGACACGCACATGTACACACACACACACACACACACACACACACACATACATCCATATATATACACACACACACCCAAGCCCCTCTTTACTTGCACGATGGGCATGCTTCCAGGCATTTACTCTCTCGGTCACCATGGTTGCAAAGAGGCTGCAAACAAATACTACATATATAGACCATCATTGTAACTATTAAAAGTGTTTAAATGATTGTGTTTATCTATCTTGGTTAAGTCTTACCAAGCTATGCTAACCTAGGGCTATCTTTCTATTAAATAGGACACTATTTAATAGAAAGATAGTGTTATTTATAACACTGCTGTCAATACCGAGTTACAGTGAATACCTAGGGCCATTAGCAATTATAGCAAGTCTGCAATTTTACTCTTCAAACTTGTAGTTTGCATATGACATTGTATCTACATCACACATTTTGTCTGTGTGAGATGGAACATATTCTAGACATCCATCAGGTTATCTTCAATCTATCTTCAACAATAATTCACAACACAAACGATTGAAAAGTTCTGAGAATTCAAACAAATATGGATCCACCAGTGTGTCGGGCATAGGTTAGAATATACTAACATTTTCAATTTCCACTTGTCTGGGACTTGTTTTGCTGCATCCACTCAGCTGAGAGAGTGATTGGGTGCAACGTGCCATCCCTGCATCTCCTGTACACCTCCAGAACGGAGAGACAGGCAAGGAGAATCACAGTTGACCCCTCCCATTTCAGTCATGGACTGTTCCTTTTTTCTTTTGTGTTGTGTTTTTTGTTGAGTGTCAACAACACCAAAATAAATTCCTTGTAAGTTTTTAAAAAACTAACTTGGCAATAAAAAAAAAAACCCCTTCTGATTTTGATTATTTCCTCATATAAGTGTTACAAACATAAGAGTTACATCATATGACCTGAGGTGATTTTGAGGTGTGAGCATGACGATTACCAAATCTGGAAGACTGCTTTTGTGGTTTAATGTTACATTAATATAATCTACTATCTCTGATGACATTACTCAAAAATCAAGATAAATATTTTAATTCCATGGATCTTTGTATTATACCTCCATGGTTTAGCCAACTTTGCATGCATGTTCAAATCACAATGTACTAGATTTTTGGTGCAGCCCTATTTAATTTAGAGCACATAAATTATCTTTTATTAACACTGAGTAAATAAAAGTGATCTATGAGTATGTTTGTGTGAGACAGAGAGTACAAGCTGCCAACCAGCTACACAGCATTTCTTTTTGCATGAGTGAGAGTCACCATGTACAGTGAAATGGTATGGAAAGAATTTGGGAGATGAGATGGTAGATAAGGCACACACACACACACACACACGCGCACACGCACACGCGCGCACACACACACACACAGACAATAATTTTACTACTCCTGTCACACACCAAAACCTGATTCTTTTCTAAACTGTCCCTTCCACCTCAATCTCATAGTTTCACTTTATCTAACCATTTCTACTGCTTTCAATGTGTGGACAAGTTGAAAATTAAGTCATTACATCTGATGACTTAGACTTTAAAGAGGGAGTAGGCTAAGAAGAGGGAGTACAGAAACAATTGGAAACACAGGAAGAGGTCACGGAGAGGTCAAGAGAGTGATAATCAGTATAAATAAGATTACAAGTGGTTGTGCATGAGGGAATTGTTGGGTCTCTGTATATTAAATACAGTCTCGACCTGCTCATGTCATGAAACAACTTTTGTTGGGATTTGGTGCTATATAAATACAATTGTGTGTGTGTGTGTGACCAGTATCCTTTTCATGTCCTCTGATCAAATATGGAGACAGGTTTTGATTAAACAGTGCAGACAAAGGAATCCTATGTCTTCATAAACACACACACACACACTCACACACACACACACACACCTGAGTTTTCATTACAGTTGTTTCTGTCACAGACTATGACTGACACTAACGAAGTGGAGGAAAAGATTAAGATTTTAGATTAAGATTTTAATTATAAGTTCAAGTAACCATTTATCTCTAAAAGCAAGTTTTCTTCTTCCTTATCTTCTTTTATTTAATGAAATGGCAAATGCCACATGGTTAAGTACAAACAAACAAAAAATCCCTGAAACAAAATAATAGTTTTAGTTTGGATGAAAAATTAAAACACTAACAAAATATAGTATTTTCAGTGAAGACAGTTTAAAATATAATAATGATGAGTGTCAATGACAAAGGAAGACCATGGCAGTCTTTAAATCACAGCAAGATTATGATCCTCATGACCCTTCACCAAAGGAACAGCATGCAGCCTTAGGTCAAATTACCTGTAGTGATCTAAGAACACATTGGGGGTATAAGACATCAGAGATATATGAAGAGGCAAAGCATTTCAGGAACAAACATTACGCAATGAGGACCTAAAGTAGAGCATTGCTAGCTGCTCTGTGAGGCTATACTTAGATGCAGCAGTAGTGCTTTGAGCTAAATGCTAATGCATCTTGATTGAGCATGTTAGCAAAGACAGACTGCAAATGAGGCCAGTGGGAATATCATTCATTTTTTTTATTATTAATTATTTGACACATTAAAAATTTGACCCGATGATGACACAAAATCAAAAGTCGAGGTTCACCAAAGTGATTTTAAATTACCCTGAGGGGAGCGTGAATGTCTGTACATAATCCCTTGGAAAGCCATCCAGTAGCCGTCATGACGCTTTACTCAAAACTAAAAACCTCATGGTGATGCTGGATTAAAAAGCATGTACACAATGCCTCCTCAATCAGTCCTGTTGATGATGAGATATTTAAGTCTGGACCAAAGTGGTGGACAAAAAAAAAATCCATTGCAATCTCTAACTAAAGGTTAAATGGCAGTTTAAGTGATAGAAGGTAAAAGACAGTAAACTGGTTGTGGAATTGATGGCAGCTATATGCTGTAGTCATGATATAAATCATAG
Source organism: Pampus argenteus (assembly GCA_036937835.1). Lineage (NCBI taxonomy): Eukaryota > Metazoa > Chordata > Actinopteri > Scombriformes > Stromateidae > Pampus > Pampus argenteus. Next base: position 7,394,164 of record CM072863.1, on the reverse strand, counting down.
TCTACCTAAACAAAAGCAGACATGATATTCAAGAGAAGTATAATGACACAGTCATGTAATGAGTCATCAGGAAATTTAACTTCCCCATACGATCTGATTCTGTTGCATGCAAAGCCCTACCAGACTAGAAATGATAAACATGATGTTGGTAGAAACTGGGAGAGAAAAGTCTATCTGTTTCAGTTTCTACTGCAATTAGTCTAAAAATATTAGCAATAGAAAGAATACTAGAAATGACAGTGTTCAAAATCTGTTTAAGAAGCCTATAGAGCATATTGTTAAGGGTGCAGGCTGCAGAGTTCATGAGAAACAGTTTCTAGTAAATAAGTGAATTAAAAGTAAGTTGAATTTGGCTTTCAATAACAGTGCTGACCAGTTCAACATAAAAGGGGGTTAAATTTGTTACAGTAAACATTTGTTTTACAATACAGTCATGACCTCAACATTTGAGGTAGAGTTTATAGGTGGTGCTAAACATCTTTGTAAGAAAATAGAAAATAACAAAGCTGAAGTTGAAGAAAGCTGAAGTTGCAGAGAGCTACAACCGCAAACTAAATCCGGCTCCTGCAGTTTATACTAACAATCAAACTGTCCAAACATACACAACAGAGTAGTATGTGCTTCACATTCTTACAGAAAACAAAGACGGTTTAAGACTGTCACTATTGTTTGTCAGTCAAAAGAGGATATGAGACAGTGGAATGAAGCTAAGATGAGGAAGTGGAGTCACACACTCAGCACATGCCCTAAAACATCCCACCCACACTCACCTCTGCAAGATCATGGGTCATGTTGTCATATATCACATGCCAGGCTGTCATTACAGTGGTTTTTGAGAAAAAGTCCAACATATACCGCAGTTTGTTTGATCTTTCTGTCTTGTTTTGTTTTGATGGGAAATCCAGTCAATGAGACAGTTTCTCATGCAACACCTTTTCCTTGTCTGGTCACAAAGCTGTTCAGGTCAGGGGAGATCTGTCCATATGGCAAACGGATAAAGCTGTGTTTACACACACCTGGTGCTCTTTTACACTAGAGTACATCCATTCAACCTGGCTGGTGTGCATTGTGTGTGTGTGTGCGGGTGCTTCTGTTTACCTGAAGAAAATTAACACCATCACCAACACTTACAAGCGGACATGAGTCCAATGAGCCAGAAAATATGATCACACACGCATTCTTCCATAAACATAGTACACATGCTTGCAGTAATTTGTGCACTGAGGTGATTGGTTCGTTCGCTTTGTGTCACACTTTCATACACATACATATACCCACAATACAAGCCAAGCTACAGGAATGCTCCAGTATGATTAAAACAGTTAGTCAAAATGGCCACTCCTCCTGAGACGTTTTAGCGCTTGAAACTCAACTCTGTGTTCCTTCGCTGGCCATCTGAGCAGGTTGCAGCTGTGCTATTGCAGAGAGTGCGATCAGTCTGTCAGGCAGCACCGCTGCTCCACATACTGGCCGGTGACCTGTCACCTTGCTGACAGTGACCTAACAGCTCAGTGTGTTTACTGACCTCTGACCCTTCATACTGCGTGCACTTCATAACCCCACTGACTCCTCTATGTGTCTCTGTCCCATTTTACATAGCACTTTTGCACTGTACACACACACACACTTGTTTTAGAAATTAAGAGTTGGAGTGAGTAAAGTGCAGTTGAAAGGTCTAAAGCAGCTACACAGGCAGCCTGCATATATTTTCCTCTTATACAACTGGTTATCATGTGGTATGCAGCTGGCGGCAAATATATCTACGGAAATCTTCTATGATCTTTTTAACAAGATTTTTAGTTTAGAGGCATTCTTAGTAAAATTATATGAAACACAACAAGCCCCACAACACATGATAAAATTACAAAGAAATAATTCAATTGAAGTGATTTATTGACATGTGGCAGTACTGCATTAGTGTTAGAGTTAGACTAACAAAGTCTAACAGACCCATATGTCAGCTGATATTGGCTTATTGTGTATATAATGTCATGAAAGTGTGTGTTGGCTAATAAGTGCCAAGAAATTGTAGTACAGAACTACAACTGAAGTAATTTAGAAACAGTGTCACCTTTAATTTGTTTGTCTACCAGTGATATGTTTATTGTTCAACTGGAAAATGTTCAGCTCAGTATGCATCTTTATCACAGTTCTTTAGAAAAAAAAAATACTATAAAGGGATCCGTATCAAGATCGTTGAGTTAATCTATCAGAAGTTTAAAACTCCCAAATATAATCCAGTTACACAACGGAAATGTTTTCATGAATGGCTTCACAGAAAACGAGAGAGAAGCAGATAAAGACAATGAAAAAGAGAGACAGATAGTGGGAGAGAGTGCTATGCTATGACTCTGTATCAATGTAACGTGAAAAACACTCACAGTATGACCCAAGTGCACATCCACAACAACAACAACAACACATCCACTGAGTGTGTTACATAAAATGTGTGAATACACTGCATCTGTGTTTGCCCTCACGTATCTGATGCATTAAAACACAGCTTTCCTCAGACTGGCAGCTGAGCCGTCTATCCATGCATGTGCAAGCCCATCTGTGTCTGTGCTGCTGTGAGTCTCCATAACAGTGAATAACAGTGGCGCTACAAAGAGATGGTAGTTCTCATGTCCTTTAGTATCACATGTCTGTCTGTATTACTTATCAAACCGATATAGAAAAATACCAGTGTTACTAAAAATACAAAAAAAAAAAAAGTCCATGTGGTCAATTGACCTCAGTGGTCATGCACAACTTCTTCCTTGCAAAGTTCATTTTACTGGAAGTGACTTTAAGTTATTCTTTCCACAGGCTGTTTCAATATATCTGTAAATATGCTTTTACTATAGTTTCCCATGGCATAATAATATGCCTAGTTTAGTAGGACACTTGAATTCTTGATGTTCTATTAGCGTTACTGTAGTGTTTCAACACACAACATAGTCACCACTAGACAATGATGTCTGGAGGACATTTCTTAGAAACGCACTAAGAATGAAAGTAGGCGAGTGATGCAAGCACAAGCTGACAGGCATGAAGAACATGAGGAAAAACAAGTGCACTCATCAGTTGGAGAGCTTCATTCACTCTCATATAAGTGTAAATCTTCAAATATATACTGACCATAATAGGTACAGTGAAAAAAACGATCATGACCATGCTTTAATATAATTATATGTAGATGGATTACTGGACAAATACCGCAAATATCTTTTAGTCAGATAGTTCAACCATATTCTACAATAAAATTACAATTATGACTCTAAAAATCACAGCTAGATGCAACAGATAACTGTACGTCTTGTGTCTTTATTGGAATAAAACTGTATGATGACATTTGCATCACTGTGATAGCAACAGGCATAACAATAATTACACCCTCCACTTTGCACGCATTCACACTAATAATAAACATATGGTATGTAAATGAATCCGTCTCCACAGAGAGGGGACAAAGGGGACATAAATGGTTGAATGGTGCCTTCATTATTTTAGTGTTGGCACCACGCAGGACTTATAAGCCAACAACTTTCAGCAGCGGAGTATTACAGGCAGTACAGTTTAGAAAGTCACAGCTTATACATAGCAGCATACCCCGAGGCTGAGGTGTTGTTACTGATACTGGCCTGGCTACTGTTTATAAATGGCTCTCAGCAGAGGCTCACTGATGACAGTAAAAGGGGAAAGAATTGTGTAGGGAAAGTTTAACCCATGGGTTAACTTCATTTAAACTCAACTATGTTTATTTTTTTATTTTTTATTTTTGTGAAACTCAGTATACTATTAGGCTAAACGATATATAAAAGTTGAAATTGAAATACATCTTATGGCATATGGAGTCAGTGTTTTCACTATGTTGTTCCTCAGATATAATCTACTCAGATTCATAATATTCACATAGGTTGGAAACAAAATCTTTATAATATGAGCTCTGTGGTTTGTTGTGTGTAAAGTATAAGGATAATGACAATAAACATGCATAGATAGCCTCGTCTACATAAATATGCATTTAGTGTTTTTTATTTTTTATTTTTGTTTTTGTTTTTTTGCAATGATTTTAGCAACATTTAATTGAAAAACCACAAGACTTATGCGTTTTAACTACGTGGACAAATCGGCTACTTTTACATTATTCACTTAGCTCAGAACAACGCAAATAAATAAATAACAAAACTTTGTATGTAAAAGCAAGAAATATGCATGTAAATTGTGAGCTGAATTCTCCAGGCTAGTGTAACAAGAAGCAACATTAATCAGTGGCGGTGCTGAAATATCGCTTACCCGCTCTGAAGGTCAGACAGTACGAAGTAAGGAGTCGGGCTCAGGAAAAGTGTGTCCACTTCTCTCAATACCAAACCTGTCCGGTACTGTCAGAGGAGAGAGAGAGAAAAAAAACGAGGTCGTGTTAAAGACGAAAGAACCTCGAAGAGTTTTAAGTTCCTCTGTATTTCCGCAGACTGCTTCGCTACGCACAACTGCTGGGACTTTTTCTTTCTCGAGGCTAATTTGTTTATGTTAAGACCGTCGAGATGTTGTCACAACTCGGAGCGTCCGCAGTCACCTGTGCCACCGCCAATGGCAACGCGTCTACGGGGGATTGTGGGAAATGGAGTGTTCTCATGTCCTCGACAGACTCAGATACAGCCGGCTGTGTGTTTGTATGTGTGTGTGTGTATACACCGCTCAGCGGTCTTTTGAGGCAATGACGTGACGCCTGTTGACTGCAGAGCGACTCCTCTAAAACCAAGACTAACTCATTTAAAGGTCAGAGCTGAACCTTTTTAGTCCCAGCTATTGAAACGATTATTTTCTCACCCATTGTTTGTTTGTTTTTATCAATGACACTGTATCAGGGGCTATACTATTAATATACAAACCAATAATATCCTTGAACCCAAAATACCGTTTACATCTAAACTTTTAATTCACTTAAAAGGTTAAAATCCTGGTGTTTTTGAGGTCATAGTTTGTGGTTTTCTATATTAGTTTGCACAGAGATCTCACATATTGTGTGCACCTCCTTTAATCAGACTCCACACATTATTGGCCCATTTTGTTGACAAATAAACACTTCTATTGTATAATGTACTGACATTGCAGGATATCTTTTGTGTTTTTTTTATGACCATCTAGTCATGGCAGGTGTATTTCAGGTTGTTAATAGTCCAGGTGTTCACTGGTATAAATACCATAACACGATGAACAAGATAAGCATGTATGTTCTTGAATCCAAGACAGCTTGAAAACTAACTTCAGTGGGTTTAACACACAGCACCAAGTGATGCCACAAGAGGGAAGCAAAATGTAAGTAATGTTCATAGACAGATGGCTGGAGGCTTTTAGATGGGCAGATTTCTATTTTTTTTATTTCAGTGCAATTATTTCATTTATCAATTAAACTTTTATCTGACAAAAATGACCACCTACTTAAAAAAAAAAAAACACACAATCAACTGCCACTTAACCAGAACATCAGTCTTCTGCTATGAGGTACTGCCATCAAGTAGTTTTTTTTTGTTTCTACATTGTGTGTGATTAAACAAATGAACAGAAATGTCACATTATATCCATTTCCAAGCAAACCCAGGTTAAATGACTCTATGTCTAATAGAAAGAATTGATTTCAATGGTGGTTGTCTCCCTCCATAACATGATAAAGCATGATATTGGTGTGATTCTACTTAAAATTCAAGACAGGCCACTTTAAATATTGAGCAGTAGGGGGCATGGCTAACATAATCAGCAAGGAGACAATCAAGAAGTTTTTAGCCACTTGAAACAAAAGAAACTTCCCAAATCAGCAGATTAACGGATGACGTCTGAGGTAAATCGTCTCTTTGGCCCCATCAAAGCAGAGCAGTGTCATTAATATTCATATAATACTAATAAGTGAGGTTGCCTCAAATTAAATACATTGAAGAAAAAACAAAACAGTTTAAAAAGATAATACAACTATGTTGATGCAACATTGTCAAAATTCAAACCAACGCAAATTAAAAATATTTTGTAATGTTTCAAGTGAGCATAAAACAGCCAGGGGGTGACAGTACAAATGTTCGACCCTGTTGATCCACAAGTTTCAAGTTTCTCTTCTAGAAAATGTGTCGCACATGTAGCATTTTAATGCTCAGTATTTTACATGTTGTGAAAACAAATTACTAAATCATTGTGAGGGAAATCTGGCTTTGAATTTCCAAAATGCTTGAGACCTGAAACTGACTTTCCACTATTACACAGCCCAGAACATTTACTGCACAATTTGACGTGGTTTTCCACAGAGTTATAGATCATACATTTTAGATTATGACTTTCTTGTTATCGTGCCTTTTTTGTTTGTTTTCTATGTTACCCAGCCCTCTGCATGTTTTCAGTAAAGAATTGCTAAAACTAAAGAGTGCTGATAGAGCAGAGACTCCGGGGGCCATATGTATAATCAGTGTGAACAAAAGCCATGCATATACTATTTTCCACATATATATTAAATTATGGAAAATGTGCGTTGTAAATGTGTGTACCTTAGAAATACTACAAACCAGGCCTATGCAGTTATAAAATAAAATATATAAGGCCAAATTCAAAGTCTTTTTGCAATATAAAATGTAAATTAAAGGCTTAATTTTAATTTAACTTAATTTAAAAGAATTTATGAGTCATGAATTTTATCACTTTATATTCACATTGAAGCCATAACTCATCTGTGTTGATCTTTTCATTCTATACTCAATTTCTCTTTGTAAAGTCTGATAGCTACGGCTCAATAATTGATCATCTCTGTGACTTCTAACTATGATTCTGCGTTATCACAGCGCATGCCTTAAATTAAAGGTACAGGCAATATAAACAGCCACAGCCTTGCAAAACAGTCTTTCCTAATGAGAACTGTTCTGACATTGTTGCAACATAATTGAAATTGCACTTCCTTCTTTGCCCAGCCTTTTTTCCTTGACAGGTCTAACAAGTGGTAGAGCAGAACAAATTTACAAATTACTGATACACGAAACAGCTAAGGGTTTGTCAACATCGGCTAACTGTCTGGGTGGAACTAAGGCTTGAAACAATGTGTATCCATGTTGCTGTCTTACACAGAGTTTGAGTTTTATGCATCTGGCCCCCCAAGTCTCTCTGAAGACTGGGTGGTACTATGTGGACACTGGCAGATTTGTATGAATGACCAGCATTGGAATAATGTTCATATTGTTCATATTTTGAAGCTGAAAGGTGGGGTTTGTGTCCCATCTTAGAGCAATAGTCAACATTGGTTTTCTGCATTATCAAACAATGAATCCCAATCCAATTTCAAGTGTTTTAGTTTCCCAACTGTACCTGCTTTAACTATGACAGATGAATGTTGAAAAATGTGAATGTTGCAGAAACACTGTCAGTGAGAGTAATCAATGGTATTGCAGAATCATCCAATATCATATATCAGCAGGGTTCTTGGTGTGACTTTATGCTGTAGTAAGATCCAAGGGGGCGAGATTCTTATGTGCAAGGTGAGAGAGGGTACTGTGGATGCCACCAGTCCATGAGCTTCACACTGTGTACAGGATCCAACACCACCTGAATCCCACCCTGATCTCCTCTCTTCTTCCCTCGCTGGATCGGTGAGTCCTGGAACACCAGACGAACGCGGTGGTGGCGCATGTCTGTGCTGACGTTGATTGTGAACTATGACAACGATAGAGAACAGCCGATTAAAAGAGGTGATAAGTAGCGATTATCGTTTATTTTTTCATCAGTTCATGGTCAGATTAAAACATTATTATTTCAGAAGTCAAGCTAACTATTGGCAAAAAATAATCAAAATACAGTATGTCTAGCACACTTCTTAAAGAGTTTATTGTTAAGATTTGCTCTTGCTATTGAACAATTTCTAGCCTTATTCCATCACATTTAAAGACCACCTCTAAAAACCTGGACTACCAGTCCTGACAACTTTTAGAAATAAAAAAAAATCCTAAAAAAGGAGGCATTTTTTTTTAACAACAAAGAGACGAAAATAATACATAACCTCCACCAATAATGCTGTGCCAATCAAAAAAAAATCCAGAATTATTGTACTAACCAGAGTGAGAGTCATACCCATAACCACAGGGATGAAGATGAAGTTGAGTGTGGTGACTTGAAGCACATAGCAGCCAGAGTCTGGGTTTTTGTGGACATCTTTGTATTGAGTGGGCATGTGCAAGGTCTTGGCACTACCATTCTTACTTTGTCCCTGCTGGTATGAAGATGACCAGAGAAATATTAAAAAACATTTAAATGACAGTAGCAGCCATAATAAAGCCATTACAAATGTTGGTTAATGTATTGGGATGTGGGTGGTTTTGAAGAAAGCTGTTACCTGCTGTATAAACTTGAAGCCGAACTCCCACAATGGCTCTGGCCGTGTCCCTGACACCTTCTTAACCCAGGACAATAAACACTGAAAAAGGAAGAATTAAGCATTATGTCCACTTCTACACAAAAAATATAAAATACATGTCTTCTATTTTAATCTGGAGGGATTAAACAAAGTGCCATGAAAGGTTAAATTTTCAACCAAACTCTACAGTATGTCAATCATATCAACAGGCCTGATTAATCCTGAGTTTTTCTATGCAACTATGAGTCGGTTCATATAGAAGAAAAAGATAAATATGATCCAATTATATACCACTCAGATATCAGATTAGTAGCAGAAATTAAAAAAAAAATAATAATAAAAATAGCTGTAATAGCTCTAACATTACAGGTGACTGACTGCACGTGTTCATTTACCTTAGAGTTTAGCAGGGTTGTGGGTGTGGATTCTGGGAGAACAGGAATTTTGGAGGCACGCAAGCTGAATGGCTCATACAAATGGAAAAGGGCACGGACCACACGGGCCTTTAGACAACACATCCTGTCAATAGAGTCTGGCAGGAGACGAAACGGCAGATCAACATCGATCTTGTAGTGTCTGAAAGGGAGAGACAGAAAACATAAACAATATGTCAGTTTACTCTTGGACTATATACAAAACATTTTCTCCAAACAAACATTAATCATTCTCATTCTAAAAGACATTATTAACTTTGCATATTGTGTATTTTACATTAAAACTTAAAATGTCTTGCTTTGTAAGATACTCAGTTTACAATCATATATATAAAACCATCTCACCTTCTGTAGAGCCTGGTCCAAAAAACTGCAGTGCAGGTGACCGTCCAGGCACTCCTACAGATCAAAGCAAACCTGCACACATCCTCAGGCCGAATATAAGAGGAGAGCACTAACCAAATGTCCACCGGATACTCGTCCCCATCACTGCTCTCACTGCTGGCTGCAAAAATAACATGCAAGCATCACGGTAAATGTGGCTGCAGGTAAGTGCTCAGGGTTCAACTCAACTTTTCCCATGCTCTAAATTAATAGGTTACAAGTAGTAAATACCCTTTCGCCTCTTGTTTTTCTTCTTGTGGGCCATTTTGGCTTCATTTTCTTCGTCTTCTTCGGGGTCTATGTCATCACTGCTGTCCACAGCGTCTGCTCTGACACTCACTGCAGACGAGAGGACCTCTTCTACAGCACCATGAGATGCTTCCAGGCCGCAGAGTAATTTTGCTGAAACACACAGTGGTATGAGGTTTGTTTTGTTTTTTCAGATCAAGCCTAATGGCAGCATTATATACATAGATATTATATAACTGTATTTCAACGCTTACCTTCTTTTTCAACTGCATTTGCAACAGCTTTTTTCACCCTCCCCGACTTCACAACGGCTGGATCGGCATCAGCATAATCAGCAACGGTCACTGGGAAATTAAAAAGTAAAAACCTGCTATAACCTGCCGTCACATACATTATTATTTCCTCACATGACTTAGCGACTTGGCTCTCGATAACATCAGAAAACAAACACTTAAAGTTAAACCAGTAGCAATGGGTCCTCACTATATCACAATCACAGTCAAATAATTTGTTCAAATCACCCTACTGTTTGTTGGCTGATGTAACCAACCTGATTCCGAACAAACGTCGCCGGCCTTAAATTTCAGCCGTTTTCGGTTCCCTTTCTTGGGCATGTCGACACTAGTGATTTGTGGACGTTTAACGGGGCTGTGAGTCCTGCCATGTCTCTATGGCAAGCTGAGGTAGAGAGAAAGAAAGAAAAATGATAGAGAAATTGAAAATTGTTCCGCCAGGATCTTCAGCCATCATGGAATGACGTATTATTGCAAGTAACGCGAGAGTATCGTTCTCCGTTTTTTTTTTTCGTCAGCTGCTGCATTGCTGCCATCTGCTGGTTCAATTCATGAAGGACCCGGGCTACTTTACAGAATGCCTTATAAGTGAATCAGTGCTTTATTTATATTGTTGTTTATGCCAAAAAATAAAATAAAAATAAAATAAAAATAAAAATAAAAAAAAAAATAAAAATAAAAAAAAAAAAAAAAAAAATAAAAAATAAAAATAAAAATAAAAATAAAAATAAAAATAAAAATAAAAATAAAAATAAAAATAAAAATAAAAATAATAAAAAAAATAAAAATAAAAATAAAAAAAATAAAAATAAAAATAAAAATAAAAAATAAAAATAAATAAAAATAAAAAAAAATAAAAATAAAAATAAAAATAAAAATAAAAATAAAAATAAAAATAAAAATAAAAATAAAAATTAAAATTAAAATTAAAATTAAAAAAATTAAAATAAAAATAAAATAAAAAAATCTCTTGGAATTTAATCTTTCTCTCAAATCTGTTTGGGGAAAATGGGACTTTTTGCCTGTTAGACTTGATTGCACATCAACTTGTTTTTTTTTGAGTAAAGTGATGATGATTATGAATTGTTTAGTACTGCTCATTGTTTTGACCTTGAATTGAGTAATTCATTTTCAAAGCTTCACTGATTTTGCATAACAGTCCAGTTGGAAACATGTAAAAGCTCAGATAAACAGTTTGGAGAGATGGGGAATATGGTCAACTTTGTCTTTACCTATACTATGACATCAGTTTCTTTTTTTAATTTAAAAATGTATTTAATGTAGATTTATTTTTTTTCCCCCTCAGTCTGAGAGGAGTCATTTGACAAAACTAATCACAGTGACTGGCTGAGATCCTGCCTCAGTTGTCCTGTCTGTTGAGGTGCCAGTTTGAGTTTAAAGTTGGCCTTCATTCAATAAAGAATTTAGTTACTTATCGGTGAACACAGATTTTTCAGGCATCCACTAAAACTGAAAGCTTTTGATCTTAAGGAAGAGCACAGTAGCTTTTCTGTGTATTCCTGTAGAGTCTGCTGCCTGTCCAACTTCACTGTCTACAGGAGCCATGAGATGGTTCCTCAGCTGTGTCAGTTTGTCCATTTGCATTTACTTCTGACTCAATAGCAATGTCAGACAGTACAGATACTACTCTGATGCTCATACGTTTGTTAATGACACTAAAACTGCCCAGACACTACTGAGCCCACTGTAACGACCACCAGATCAACAATGTGACAATGTTATTAGTCATAATATGAAAAGGGTCCAAACTGCTGCGTTCATTGAACTATATAAGTATTACAGCACATGTATTGTAACAATGCTGCAGGCCAACACAAACATCCCAGAGTTACTGTTGTCAAGACATTGAAAACTCAACTGCACAGAGACACATCTCCAAGGGCTAATTCCTATAAAATTAAAGCAAAATTAGTTTTCAGAGAAATCTCTGTTGCAGTTAAAAGAAGATTAAAAAAAAAAAAAAGCAGAACTTCTGGTCATGAGAAATTGCTCTCTTACAATTAAGCAATCAGCATTGGGACTGTCTCATCTCCAACTTCAAAGATGGGTCAGGAGAGATGTCAAGAGAAATTTGTGCTCATTCGTGGCTTCCATTAAGCCCTTTACTGTCTGCGTGGCTCCAGTGCTGTCTAATATCACAGGAGCACTATTCGTTTTCACAGCCCTCCCTTCTTGTAATACAAATACATAAACATAATGCATATTGATTTCACTTTAAAGGAAACAATTCAGCAGGTTTTCACTTAATAACATCAATAACTTAATAATAATAACTATTCCTCTACATAGCGATATATCTTGTATCATTAACAACTTTCATTTTTACTCATCCATCATACAAATCTCAGTTGTTAACAGATCTTCAGTGATTTGGCCCAAAACTGTTTCAATCCTCCCCTTCAGGATCATTTCTAATTATTGTTCAAAAACTGAGAGCAATTTTTTACAATAACTACTCATTCGCAACATCAAACAACTCCAGTTGTCTTGAAATGCACTAAAACACAACAATTACAGCTGAATAAAGTAATCAAATATCAGATCACAATTTTGCAATTATAAAAACTAGAAAGCTTTTTTCTTACGATTCTTGGTTTTATTCTTTCTTTTGAAATTGCTGTCAGAGATAGCGTTGTGAATACTGAATTCAGATTGAAGCTTTTTTTTAGTTTAAATTGATTTATATCATGGCATTTTATGTATTTAAAACACCAAGTGAAGGTCAGGAGTAGTTGAAAATATCAAAGTTTGAAGCATAGCTTATAGTGTCACTGATACATTTGGATAGTCTGATCATATCATGGTCAGTCATAAGACTTTCAAAACATACCATAAATGGTGAGCTAAGGCATATATATAAAAATAAATAAGGCATATTGTATTTTGAATGCACAGTGGTTGAGTATTTTTGACATGAATGACTTAACTTTACTGCACAGAATGATTTAAAATAATCATCAAACTTATACTTTAGATAATAGGATTCTTGGACTTTATTTATTACCAATATATCAGTGTAAGCAATGCAAGCATCTGGTTTTCATTGCAGATCCTGCAGGGTGCGCTGCACATCTACGCGTCACCTACAATGCGCTCCTTGCCACCGGCTTGGATAAACTCGCCACCTCTGGAGCGCGCATCGCGTCTCAGGAGCCGTCAGGTCAACAACATGCTCAGTGGTGCTGATTTGAAAAGTTAATTGCGTGTCACCGATTAAGGGTCAAGTCTGTGCTAGCTGTTGTAAAATGATATAAAGTGTAGAATTTTGCATTACGCGAGATGACATGAATGACTGTCCGGCTAATTTCAGTCCTCTGTTTGCATGCGAATATGGTGCAAAACGCGTATAGGCTGAACGCTGGGAGTTGCTCCTTATTTCCAGAGCTGTAGCCTGGTAGCGACAACTGCAGATTCCCCAGTGTGTGCGTGTGTGTGTGTGTGTGTGTGTGTGGGAGGAGGAGTGAGCGTCGGTTCGGTGGCGGTGTGCTGAGATGGAACCGGAGAAGGCGGATGCAGATAAAACTCGCTCTCGCTGTCCCTGAATACAGGACGTAGATTAAACGTCTCCTCTCGGATATTTTTCGTGTTGTTGTTGTTTTTTTTGGGTTTTTTTTTTTAAATTCTCCTGCCAATATGCTATGATCACAGACGTGCTTGCGGGCACCACCCCTCCAAACGTCCCCGTCTATATCTCTGAGCTGTCAATCATATCACGCCGGGATTTCTACATGTGAGTGCATGGCGCGCCGGGCAGGGCGGATCTGCTCACGGGCTGAAAAAACGCCGGTTAATAAGGATGAAAGGTCAACCATCATCTCATTTCAATCACTCTGATTAGGTAAGGCGATATGAATTAAGATTTGATGCACGAGGGATTAAATGCAATGGGAATATGAGGCTACGATTGTATTAGGCTTTCCGTTGCTATGGGGCGTTAATAGGCCCTCTTATCAGTTATTGTAAGTCTGTTTATCAGGCTTGTAAACCCACACATTTCCCTTCTGCATCCCGACAGCGACACTCTCCTATAGCGTTGCCCAGACCACAGAGCAGGGAAGATGATGTGCGAGGTGATGCCGACCATCAACGAGGGAGACGCGGCTGGTCCTCCGAGAGGCACCGGGAGCGTCCCGAACGGTTCGGACCAGGAGGCCAACTTCGAGCAGCTGATGGTCAACATGTTGGACGAGAGGGACAAGCTGCTGGAGTCCCTCCGGGAGACTCAGGAGACCCTCATCCATTCTCAGACCAAGCTACAGGGGGCGCTGCATGAGAGAGACGTGCTCCAGCGGCAGATCAACGCTGCGCTGCCTCAGGTGAGGAGCAGCCGGCCTGTGGAGGGAGGGTTGGATGGATGAAAAAAAATGTTGTAGGGAACAGCATCGTTTGGTACAAAGTGGTAGCCTATTACATTGGACAACTGTATAACTGTAAGTCTGTGTGAGGCTTCAAGGTTGGATTACATGCAGAGCCCAGAACTCCATGGGCCCTGAAATCTCCAGGCTCACTTAGTATCAATGGGTTTTACTGATTGGATTGGGATTAAAGCACAATACATGAGATGATAAGGGTATTAAGGTGGGTCCTTATTACCTAATCTTGAGGCGCTGTCACGAAGAGGACCTTGGGTCAACATATAATTTAAGACCTTTGTTGTTTCAGATTTGTAAACAGTTTTCCTTCCAAATCTGCTAAATGTTATAGAGGTAATGTTCTATCATACAAAACTTCAGATTGCATGAAGAATAGGAGGGTGGTAATTGGTGGCCAGGTGTAGGGTGAAAGATGGAAATTTCAAGAGCTAGTCCTGAAAAAGTTGAATAGGTTGTTTCATTTACAAAGAAAGGATCAGTGCATGTTTTCTTTAGGTTCAGATCGCCCAGGTATACTTCTCTGATTGGGTACCCCTCTAACACATGTCCCAGGATAACACTATGAGAAGAAACTGTAAAGATGATGGGGATTTACATACTTCAAAAGCCTATAAGTGGCAGCATGCCAGAAAGGAGGATCTAAATGTCTAGTAGGTAGAAAAGTAACGTAGCAGGTTGAACGGAGGATTGAGGGTTTTTACTCACTTTACACCAGATGTTAAGACCTCTGCTGACCAGAGAAGAGGATTGAAATGGCCTCACCTCTGTTACCAAATAATAGCACAGACAGGATATCTTTGACGACAGCTTGTGAGTGTGTAAGTGTATGCGTTTGAGAGAAAGGGAGCTGAATAAGGGCTGTTGCAGTCACCGAGTATGACGACACTGAAGCCTTAGCACATAAAGCTGTGTTACTCTCTGACCCTCCGGTTCTAAATGCGTGGCATGATGTCACTGTAGTGTACAGTGTGTGTGAGAGAGAAAGTGTGCGAGAGAGAACCACACTGATGATGACAGCGTCACTGCAGCCTGTTGTGAAAGAAACATGGCTGCTTGCTAGTGTACATGGCCCTGGGCTGCTTGTTTCCACACATGCATACATGTCATGTCTGTGTGTGTGTGTGTGTGTGTGTGTGTGTGTGTGTGTGTGTGTGTCAGGGAACGAGCGGAGGGAGTAGGAAGAGGCTGTCATGCTTGTTTTCTAATCTTGCTTGGTTCAGTGTAATGTTTTATTCTAGCAATAATATGAGTATTAGTTATACAGTCATAGACCTCAGGGACATTATGCAGCCATTAAGACTGGCGCGCACATACATAAGCTGCCTCTCGCACTCCCTCTCTCTCATATCACCACACACACACACTCGTGCACGTACACAGGGCAAACGCAGCAGTGGTCATTTTTCACACCAGCCACAAAGTAGAGAGATGATGCAATGTGCAGTGGTTGAAGTAATACTGAGAAATGAGGAAATCTCAGTTGGAATTGATTTCTACTCAGTTTTGCTCTGCTCAACTGAAGAATAAGGGCAGTCTGGCCTTTATGCATAGAAAGGTGTGAAGTGCATCCTATAATGATCAGGAGGAAGTGTGGAAAATGAACACATTGTATCTGATGTCTCAACTTTGGGTGTGATGAATATATTAAAGCCGTGTGGTGGTAGGCAACGCTGCTGACCCCACTGTCTTATATGTGTAGCCCTCCAGTCAGCAGTGTCTACATTTGTGTTATAGTTTTTTTTGCTGCGCTCCTTTTAAAGGTGTATCCGATGTATGAGCATTGGCACATCTTTTCCCTCATATCCAGGCACACTTACCTCTACACAAACATTTGTCATCTTTACCTACTAGGTGGGTGCATGTGTGTGTCTTCCATAAGTTTGCTGTTCTGACCCAGAACTGTCAGGTCTTTCCTCCATACACATGCGCACACACACACACACATATGCATGCACGTACATGTACAAACAGATTGTGAGAGCGATTCAAAATTCAGCGTGCTCTTCAATGTCGTCACTGTTTAAAATACATAAACTGCATCAGCCTGGCATCAGTGTTCAAATTTATGTTTGCCTCAGCAGCGTCGTGAAAATGGGATGACGTTGCCATTTTGCCATACATACAAACACACACACACACACACACACACATTCACATACACGCATACTGTACACAGACTAGGATGGATATATTCATTAGCTACAGAAAATAGAGTTTCAGATTAACATGTCAGCCCATTACAGAGCATAATGCTTCTAATACAGCCCTCAGAGATGAGTGTGCCCATAGGCAAATTAGGTTTTAAACACACACAGAGACACGCGCACACATGTGCATTCACAGCGCCTCCTCCATCTCTGTGTGAAGAAAACTGTTCTGACACTGTCAAATACAATGTGTTGTAAGGCAAGTGGATGTGCATATGTGTATGTAACACAGAGAGAAAGAGAAAAACCACATTTCTTTTTTACTAAGTGCTGCCAAATGACTTGGAAAGAGCTACTATTGTTAAATGACTTAAAGGGATAGTTCAGATTTTTTGAAGTGGGGTTGTATGAGTACTTATACACAGTCAGTTTATAATTTGCGGTAGATTATGGTCCGCATGTCCCCAGTGTGGACAAGCAGACAGGAGTACTGGCACAGAAGCAGCCGCCTAAATAAAGTCCCACCTAAAAAATCAATATCAGTTTAAGTGTACAATATATAAAGAAAAATGTCACTGTTTTACCTTCCCATCAGACGGCCCTTTCCTTTGGCTCTATATTCTCTACTGTAGAACGAAGCTAGGCTAACCGACTCCCAGGTGCATCATCTAAACTGCAGAGAAGTTCATCAACAGTCCCCATTGCTCCAGTCAGAGACCTTCACTTAAATAAACTAATATCCTCTGTGAGATTACACTTTATCAGCAGCTTTCATTTCTCCATTTTTCAAAGAGGTGGGATATGACTTTGATTGTGTATGTGAGTGTGAGTGTGTGTGTGTGTGTGTGTGTTCTGATGTTTGGACACCTGTTCCAGTCAGACGCAGCACTGGCTATTTTTGCCAGCATACAAATACACACTGAGGCACTGAGGGAAAGACACACACACACACAAACACACACACACACACACACACACACACACGTCACTGCCTTTCCAAAATAACATCTACCCCTTGTTCTGAATTCTATCCCTACACACACACAACACTTTGTATGTTGTTTACTGTCGATCTCACACATACCACTGACCTGTCCTTTGACCCTTCATAGCAGTGATCACTGTTTACCCTTGTACAGGCACATAAACATAGGAGGATGTGCCTCTGCGTTTATGTGTATGAGCTCCATCCTTCTTCCTGTCTCAGGTATCAGTGTTTCCAGTTCACTGTCCTCTCCAAAAACCTAATGTGAAACTTGTTTGTTTGCCTGCTTTAATAGTTGCTTCATCCCTATCTAAGTTTGTCTTTCTTTTCTTATCTGTAAACTCTATTTTTCTCTCCATTTCTATCTTTCTTTCACATTCTCTCTGTTTATCTACCCTATCAATAACTTAGCAGTCCATTAACTGGTGCTTCAGACAGTTCTCGTTCCCTCCTACTCCTTCAGCTGACCTCAGCCCACAGCACAACACAGTCTAATATCAGAGGGAAGGTGACACATTGCTCACTCTTCGAAGCACCCTGTGTATGTATGATAGTACAAGGGCTTGGCATAACCCAGTAGTCATTGCATTGTAGTTTAGCTAATCTGAGCAAACCATAATCTAAAGATTGTTGTTATTCACAATCGTGAACTGATTGTGAAGTCTTGAAGTCTGAAGATCAGTCTTGATTGAAGCCTACTCCAAAGCTCTGAACAGTAATTACAAAATTACTGGGAATTTAGTTGCATATCGTTGGACTACAATTAGAAATTCAAGACTGGATGTTTGTAGTTCTGGAAAATACAGGCAGAAGCTGAAGACTGTTGTGAATGCCAGAAGAATTTGATGTATCAATGTAGACCTACTGGTCATAAATCTTAATTAACCCCAGTACTGCAACAAATAAATATATGAACTTAATATCCCCATTCTTATTATATGGTAAATATTGTGTTGCCTCATAGCCAGCAGGGTATCTCACACTACTTGAACCAAAGCCAACAGAAGTGAGCCTTGCAGGCTTGGTACCCAGCCACCATGGTTACTGTACTAGAGGTGTGTTTTGCTTACAGGTACAGTGTGAGAGGGAACGAATGTCAAAGCTAATAAAGCTTGGAGAGAACGGAAGAAGAGCTCCAACATCCTATTGTACTGTAATTGAGGGTGGCCCAAGCTTATCATGACACACACATTCAACAAGGCACAAACACTCTTACTCACATCTGTATCCATCCACAAACAAATAATAACAAAGAGGCGTGCTCGCTGCCTGTGTTTTGTTAAATGTCAGCATGGGCTGCCTACATGCCGTCCTGTGTCTGTATATTTGTGTGTGTGTGTGTGTGTGTGTGTTTGAGGGAGAAAGCCCACGGCTAGTGTTGTTTATGCATGGATGACTGAGGCAGCTTTGTGCACCATGATAGGAGAATATCGAGGAGGGTGGGCGAAGTCAGTTAAAAAATAACCACATCTCATTGGCCTGCGACTGGAGCCCAAATCTTGTGCTACATGTTATGTAAGCACCAAATACTGGAATTTGGGTTGATGTGGAGGAAAGTGGAGCATGAAGTGAGCAGCTGAATGTCACCAAGAAATCCCGTATGAGAGAGTAAGAGAGGGAGACAGTGAGAGAGAGACATGAGACATAAAGAGAGAGAGAGAGAGAGAGAGGTGGAGGTGCTGTTTACATTTTCAATCTTAAACCTTCATGTAACTCTAAACATCTACAACAATTTTCAACTTAAACTTAACCATCTCAAGTTTTAAGCCTACATGTAGCAGTAAAAAAAAAACTAAAATACTAATTAATAATAATTAAGTTATGTTTCTATCTAACATCTATCATCAATTTCTGAGATTTTAGAATACAGTGACACAAGCAACTTGAATATTGGTAATAATCTGTCACTGCACAGGGAAATTATGAGTGCAAACACAAACTATGGCAGCATAATAGTATAAAAGGCCAAATTTAAACCAGGAAGTCGGCTTGTGAATTGTGATACAATATTTGTTAACAATGGACCATTTACTTGGTGAGTGCAATGTTATTATTACTGTTAGAAATAATGGCTGAAACTACAAAAAATGAGATCCAGTGAGTTTTTTCATTGACCCCAGAAGAAGTGAGTCTAATTAACAACATATCTACCTCCCAGCAGCTGACTGACATCACACCTCTCTCTGTCTGACTTTTCCTTTTTCTCTCTTCACTCTCCTGCTGCATCTTGACAGCTTTACATAATGTGTCTTATACTCCACTCCTTAACAGTTCACAGTCCAGTCTTGATTGAAGCCCGCCCCGAAGTTCTGAACCGGGTCAGACATGCCCCTGTCAAGGACTTGTGCACAGCTTTCGGGCCCCTGAGCACTAATAGATTATTAGTGTGCAGAGCTTACACCCCCACGCTGCCCTGCCACACCACGGCTTCAGCATTCCATCTCTCAGTAGCATCCATCCTTCGCTCCCTCCATCCCTCTGCCAGTACCATCTGGCTCTCAGCACCAGGCACATTTAGCTCAGTCAGGCGCCAATTTGTCCCCCTGGCTGCCTGGGAGAGAGAAGCAGAGTGAGGGAAGGAAGAGGAAGAGTGGGAAAGAGAGATGGATATATAGACAGAATAAGTTTTTGAAAAAGAGACAGAATGTAATGTAGAGAGTATGTCAAGAAAAAAAAAAGCAGAGTCAAACGTACTTGACGGGCCCCAGCAGTGAGGGACATGCTCTGGTAATAGGGAGAATGAACAGTCACTGTGAGTGTATGTGTGTGTATGTGTGTGTTCCCTCTCTCTGGTAATAAGAGCAGAGTGATTGGAGTTGCAGGACCACCAGAGGGGAAGGCGCAAGTAATGAAGGAGGGAGGCAGGAAAGGACAGAATGAGAAAGAGGAGGAGGAGGAGCAGGGGGATGTGAGACGAAGTTTTCCAGCCAGCAGTTAAGCCCACAGCAGTACTGCAATGTCTAACAACTACACTATTGGAACTCTGTCAGTTCACTTTCCCTCATACGACTCCCCTAGAATAGAAGATAAGGCATCGGTAGGCAGGAGAGGGCCGTGAATGTTGGACCGTTGGGATGTTAAGGTGGGGGAGGCAGAGTGTGTGTGCGTGTGTGTGTGTGTGTGGGCCTCAAAGCCCAAGGTTATGAACTTCAAGGATATACATTACAATTTGTAAGCACTCACATGTGCAAAGACAGAAAAAAAAACAAGACAACATATACGTACAGGTCCTCTCTCAGAAAATATATTTACACACACACACACACATATAACGGAGGGTGGGACATCTTCTAGACCCCTGTTTTCCCAGCAAAAGACTTAAGCAGCAGCGGCATCAGAAGCTAAGTCCCCGAGTGGACCCTTAAAGGGATTTAAAGAACTTCAAAATGCTTCATCTGCTCCATGAAATACAGCTTGTCAGTGTCTCACAACACACCACACAACCCCTGCTGCTAACTGTCAATAACACTGCATGTGCACGTACACACACACACACACACACACTCAGATCTGAGAGAGTGTGGTAGTGCAAGTGAAAGAAATGTAGGATATAGGAGAAGGACACAGTGGTAGTAGGACAAATATTGCTATTTAGTTAATAGCTTGCGTGAATGCAGGGCTGTTTGCAGTTTTAATGCCAGATAACTTTGTCTTGCTGCCTATTGGTTATGGCCAGTGGGAGTTCAGTTGGAAACAAGGTTGATGAGACTCAACTAAAACTAAAACAATCTACTAAAAGATGTTAAAACACTCCCTAGAGCTGATGGAAACTGCAGAGTCGGATGATATTTATTTGTGGGTTTATCACCACGAACAACACCTTTTACATTACACATAGTCATTTGATCCATTATTGATGCAAAAATATTGATTAGTGCTGTTTCAACCTGATTATCTGAACCAAGGGTCAATATACTATCCTTCCAGGAAGTAGACCTGCATTGCAATGGAGTTTGACTAATACTTTCTATGTTCACATATATTTTCAATTCTAAATAAGTGGTTTAAATGAGTTGATTGTCTTTGTTGTCTTTATCACCTTCTGTTCTGTTAAATGTCCTGAAAGCAGATGCACGTGTTATTGTTATATATGAAAAGGATAGTAAACTTTGAAACAGACTGTAAAACATAGAGCCATAGGTGTTATCCTACGTAAGAAAATGGTCACAGTGATGAATAGCCCACATCGAGTCAGCATTTCCTAGTATTGTAAGTGTCCAACCTGGCTGAAACATCACACATACACACACACACGCACACACACACACACACACACACATATACAGTACATTTATACTTGGATGTGTCTCTGAGAAAGATGTATGTTCTGATGTAAATGAGATGTTAGCCCACTCAGCGCGCTATCATGGCTGGCCAGACACCACAAAACACCGTGTTCTGAGGATAGTATGATAAATACATGATGATGTCATCATGTATTTATCATCATGCTGATTTAGACAGCGCAAATTCACTGAGTAAATACTGGAGAAATGAACAAAATGTTTTGTTGTTGTTGTACGATCCACGGAAAGCTCTTATATCTTCTTGTCACAGTATTAAATCAAGACTGGTTTATTCAGCAACACCTACAACATGCCTCAGTTCTCAGCTGCAGTCTGTTATTCATTTACTTCCAGCTCCATTCACAGACACGTGGGATGGTTCAGACACTCAAATGTGTGTGCACAGTTTGATACACACCCATTTACAAACTCTTGTTTCTTTCGGTTTGCACTTGTTCTGCTGCTGCTTCTTTTTACCATCTTTGTTTTAATTACTTTTTGTGTTTCCCTGTTTGTCATAATAAAGCACAGGAACTGTTTAAAATTGCTCTTTGAATGTCCAATATCCATATTAACATTACTAACATGCCAATCTCTCATCATCTTCATCGTCTTGCTCTCTTCCCTCTCCCCTTTTCTCTTTTTCTGTCTGAGTGTCACTTCCGCTCTCTCTCTCGCCCTCGCTCTGTCTTATCAGCGGTGATGGCTTTAAGCGTGTATGCTGAGAGGTCTATTTGTTAGCTATCAGTCTGTCAGATAATGCTTCATATCTCTCAGTTAGCTCACTGTACTTACAGTACAGCTTTGCTCTGACAGCATGAGGTAAGAGCACAGCTGCTGTTATGATAAATTTGGACATAAAACTCCACTTTCTTTTAGACAAAATGTTATTTTTGGATGCAGTCTGTGATGGATTTTAGTTCCTTGTTTTTTGCTTGATGGTGCAAAGCTGGATGAATCTCTAAATGTTGTTTCATTAACAGGCTTTATTAACATATACCATATCACGCCTTAGTACCAAGAAAACATTTGTTTTGTGATTGCATAGCATAGTCCATGTAGTACATTACGACACCAATTAATTGACTGGTGCACAACATATTGTTATTGTATGAACACACCATCATCAAAATGACTAGCTCTGTATGTCGATGATGAAGGTCAGTAAGCATTGTGGTGCCTCATTAGAATAATGGCGGCTGTGACTTGGCCTGCCCCAGCGCAAGAAAAACATCATTCACACTTAGATGCCTTCCTCTCTCTCTGTCACCATATGCCCACACTGTCTCTTCTCGCCCTCAATTCCACTTGCCCTTTCATTTGCTCATGCTAACTCTGTTTCTCTCTCCCTTACTCTTTCTCACATACACACACACACACATAATTAGACTTAAAATATACACAAACATAGGCTCAGCACCAGTGACATCAGACAGATGCCTTTCAGATGTTTCAAACACCGTGAACTGTTTCAAGCAATGTGCTCATTAAATATCCTAAAAGTAGTGAAACAAATAGAATGTAAAACCGTAGAAAAGTAATTGTGTGCTGTTCATTCAATTTGCGACGGCCTGTGGTATAAGCAGCTGGAAATGGCCTCGACATTCTGATGATATCTCTGTTTTTAACAGGGAGCATCAAGCAATGTAGGATCCTTTGAACTTAAATTGCAATTATATCATTTGTGATACACTATATATTTTTTATATAACACCCGATGGTGCGGTGGATTTTCTTCATCATCAGTTTTGGCCAGCAAGGTAAAAAAAAAAGAAAAATCAGCTATCAGCATTAGAGGTCATGCTGTTTTCTATCAGTTTGATGTAGTGAGATGGCTTTAAATACATACTATGATAGCCATAAGTCTTAACCACTGTTTATTTAGAGAAGAAGCCACAGATGTAGTAATTTCAAAATGCTCACAAAAAACATAGTTCATGCAACATATTCTAAAGCCCAAACCCAAAATGGTACTTTTATTAATTTGGGGATCGCCATCATACTGGGAGTTTGATGAAGGTTTGATAACAGTTTGTTCTTCAGTTGACAGGTTGGTCCAGTATAAGTTAGCTTGATGCTTTAGCAAAAAGTCCTGTCAACTCCAATGTGGGATTTATATGTTGTGTCTTCTTAGCTGGCTTGCTAGTGTCAGCCACTGTGTAAGCTTACATTCAGTTTCAGAGTTTGGGGGTGTGTGATCCTGCAGCTTGACTGTGAGGACGGGATTCCTGGAGAGCTGAATGCAGTTCTACTTGATTGCAGATTCCCTCCAAAGATTTTTCTGTGGCACCAAAGACAGAGCTGAACTGTCTAATGACTAGTGTAACTAATTACTTTTGCTGTTTGAAAATTAGTAATGTAATAATTTTTCAACTGTTTTTACCCAAAACTAATTGCCAGTTAAAAATGAATGAATTTCTTATACTGTGCATCCAAAATAAATGTTCTCACTGAGTAACTCAGGTCATTTTATAAACATCCCACAAACATTTCTTCCAGTTCTGCAATAAGCTATCCATTGCTCTGTTAATGTTTTTGAATTTGTGACGCATTAAAGCAAAAATCAGTGGATCTCAGTTTGATCTTTGATATTCTGTGTAGTCATCAGGCCACTGAGCTGTGTTGCAGAGATGAATATTGCATCATAATTTAATTCTAATATAGAAAGTCTCACAAGGCCAAATCGCACTGAATAACCTTAGCAAAATAATCAGTTTATGGTCCTGCTATAAACTCCTGCTTTCTCGATGTGACAGACAGTGAGTTAACATATTTTGATATTTCACGGGGGCAACAAAATAATGTAATTAAAATTTCTAATTGCAACCATCGTGTACAGTGGTGTGGTAGCAAGTCAAGGGAGCGGGTGTGCACTCAACTCCTCTGTTCAAGTTTAGCGAAGGCATCTAAAAGCTCCCTCAGCAAGATGTTTTAATTTTGACGCCATTAAGCATGGTCCTCTTGCAGATGAGAGACTGAGGGAAGACAACTGTAAGAGGTGGAGAAATACATAGACAGGGAGGAAGTGCCTGTAGATGAGTTACATAAAGGTCATATGAAGCTCTGCAGCTTGCATCAGACAGTGCCATCTCTCCTCCCATCCCCCTCTACACTTCCGCTGCCATCCTCCGATATTTCTCTCCATCCTCTCCCTCTCTCGAGTTTCAGTCACATCCTTTTGTCATTGTGATCTGTTTTTTTTTTTTTTTGCCTTCTCCTATCTGATGCCCTGTTTCCTCTCGCCTTGTTCTCTCAGTCCTTTCTCAGCTCTCTCTCTGTCTCTCTTTCTGCCACTGCTGGCATGTCAGCATCTTGTGTCTCCTCTCCTCTCCTCTCCTCTCCTCTCCTCTCCTCTCCTCTCCTCTCCTCTCCTCTCCTCTCCTCTCCTCTCCTCTCCTCTCCTCTCCTCTCCTCTCCTCTCCTCTCCTCTCCTCTCCTCTCCTCTCCTCTCCTCTCCTCTCCTCTCCTCTCCTCTCCTCTCCTCTCCTCACACATACACACAGAAAACTCTTGTGCTTTACAGTAATAGGTCCAGATTGGTTGTAGACTTTTGCTACGGCAGTGGGTGCATTATAGCATGTGCCACATACACACAAAAAAAATATTGTCATCTGTCGTCTGTTTTTCTGTAATATACTGTTTCCATGGTTGCCAAGAAGACCTGCCTGCACACGAACGACTCAACATATCGAGGAGTGTGGGGAAGTGTAAATAACAGAATACAGAGAGCTGCATATAACAGTGATACCTTTAATGGACTCCTTTCATATTACATTTAAGATTTTTAAAATATTGATATCATGATTTCATTAAACATATTTAACAGTGGCACTGCCAAATTCTGATACGTTAGTTAGGTTTAATATTCCTGCTGTTTCAACAAGCTATCTTTACAGCAATTACAGATTAACAGTTAATGCAGCACAACTGTACTTGCTCTTGATTGGAAAACATCCATAAACAGCTGTTTAAATCCTTCCAGTCTGGCTGATTTAGAGCATTTAAACTGACACGCCCTGGGGAATGACTCCACAGCTCTGCAAGCAAGAGTTTATTCATTTTAATTCATGAAACTGAATTATATACATAAAAAAACTTGCTTTTTTTCCCTTCTCAGGCATGATATATTTACAAATACTAAAGATAATAATCATTGATTATATAAATGCGTGAAAATGTGTGTGTCAGGCTATTTTCATCCCTGTCATTCAGCAAAATCACTTCTCCTTTCCTTCCCCACTACAAATGACATTTCATCCCTGCGGTACATCCCTATTATCACACATACACACACTTACACACACACAAACATGAAGGCTACACACTACAACACCCCGGTGGGAATACACCACAGATCCAGTTGGAGCTTGTTTAATGCTGACCCAACGGAATATATGTCTGTCCCTACAGTGTTCCCCTTCACCCTGAGGGCACAGCGCCAACAAGTCACCCTCAGACATCCTCACGTACGATATATTGTAACCTCATCAATATCCTGCAGACCTGCTGTCAGTCCTCTCACTTACTCAACATCTCTGCTTGTCGGTCAGACTCCATAAATGCTTTGTGAGTGTGTGTGTTCACGTGCAGACTCAGGGTTTTCTCTTTCCTTCTCACCTCTCAAAGCACTGCAAATTTAGTCTCCATGGAAACGGGGGAGGCGGGGGGGTGATGTTGACTTCCTGACACCTTCTGTCCCGTGGGACTCCAACTGTCAGCAATTGTCAGTCTCCATATGCATGTGTGTGTGTGTGTATGCATATTTTCTCACATGTGATTAGTGTGATTTATATTACTATATAAAGGCAACCTTCCCTACATACTGTAATACTAGGTGTAAGTAGCTACATAGGAAAGCTTGACTGTTTGTGTGTGCGTGCGTGCGTGTGTGCGTGTGTGTGTGTGTGTGTGTGTGTGTGTGTGTGTGTGTGTGTGTGTGTGTTCTTTGGCATGTGAAGCTTCAACCTCAATGGCTGCTTCTGATCGGCTGCCAAAGCTGAGCAGCTCAGTGTGTTACTGGGTCTGGCTGAAGGACTGAAGTGTGAAGGGATCCCCTGTTCATTGGGGTAGTAGGAAGGTGAAAGCAGTGATTGACCAGGTGACCAGGAGACGCAACAAACAGGAAGAAGAGAGTGTACGCTGCATGTGTGTGTGCTGCACGTTCCATCTTCTGTCTACTTTGTCCCATCAGGTTATAATGGACAAGAAACTGAAAAATGTGTCAAAACTGACATTATATCACCAAGCCATAAAATCATCTTTCTGTTGTCCAAATACACGTGAGGGAAAAGAAGACTGGGTTTCAGTTCATAAAGCATATAGAAATCAACACAGGAAGTGAAGATGGTTAACAAGAGATGAAGGAAATACAGAAGTTTAAAGATGTTAGTATTTGAGCGGCTGGATTTATTAAACAGATGTGGGTGCTGCATCTCTAACTACCACACCCCAGTGTTGCCATGGATATTGGGCCTTGACAGTACAGCTGTGTGTGTGTGTGTGTGTGTGTGTGTGACAGTTAGAGGTGTGCCGTGCCAGAATGACATCATACAGTAGCTTGCTGAGAAGGTCTACTGCAGGCACATGGCATCTACAATATTTATAGACCCCAAGAACAGATGAGCTCACTCAGTCACTCAGTGTGACTGGCTTCACTTTGCACATACACACACACACACACACACCCACACACACACAAAGAGTAAAGAAGTGCCAGAGAAGTTACTCACGCAATGTCTGCCACACAAACACACATAAATATTTCCTTTCCTTGCTGCTCCATTTTTTCACCCACTGGCCTTGACGAGTGTATTGCATACAACTTGACCATACAGACACCATCACACAAAATGCAGCAATTATTAAACTACAGTTAGAAGGAAGGTCTCTGATGCAGTTTAGGATTATTGTTTGAAAACATTACACAGTACACACACACACACACACAGTGACATTAAAAACGCCTATATTGTTAGTGAAAATGAGCTGCCACTGTATGAGTCATAAGGAGCGCGAATGGTGAGGGATTAAACCAGTGGGAGAATAAGGGACTGCTACAGTAACCACACACACACATGCACACACAATATGCAAACACACACACACACACACACACACACACTAAATGACCTTGTTCCCACCAAACACGCAAACATAGTACATACACAGGATTTAAATTCTCATATCCTAAAATAAACAAAATCATTTCTTTGTAGAGCAAATACTGTACATCAGTGTAACAGCAAAGTATGATTGACAGTGACCACTGTGTGTGTGTGTGTGTGTGTGTGTGTGTGTGTGTGTGTGTGTGTGTGTGCGTGTGTGTGTGTGCAAGTAACTGAGTGAATGAGCGTGTGAGCTTGAGTTACAAGGTTGGAGAGCACCAGAAAGAAAAATCACATTTCATAAATAAATCATCCAGGGCCTTGTGATCTTGTGATGGATGTGCGCGCGCACACACACACAAACACACATGTGCACACACACACACAAGGCTGCAATGCTTCATACCATGGCCATCCTAGTACGGACCAGATTAGAGGCGAATCATTTTTAGAGAGCTGCTGCTGCTGCTGCTGCTGCTGCTCTGTGTGTGTGTGTGTAGACGTGTGTGTGTGTCCGTGCTCCTAAGCCGGTGGCAGAGCCTTACTTACATGTCCTCCAGTTGTCCAGAGGTCTATAGAACCAGGACAAATAGCCACCAAGCATTTTGGCCAATAACACATAGTATAATTTTAGCACAAGATTTTCATTATATTATATCCCAAATCAAACCACATGCTAATTGGTGAAACGTGTGTGTATGTGTGTGTGTCTGTGTACAAGGCGAGGGAGAGATTTGTATGGTTTCAGTTTTGTACACCTCTTACGAAAAAGAAATTGAGCTTTTTGAATCATTGTCTTTCCAGCTCAAGTCCCAGTTGGTTTTAATATGTGTATCTGAATGCACTTCACACTCTGCTGTAGGCTACATGGGGCCAATGTATGTGTATGTGTGTGTGTGTGTGTGTTTTCTGAGCTATGAAAAGAAAAGAAAAGTATTTTAGGAACCTGCGTGAGAGAAAGTCATTTGTGTATTTCTCTCTTTCTCCTCATCTCTTTTTTTTACTCCTACTCCCTTTTCTATTCCTGCCACCATCACACACTGACACTCCCGAAGGCTATGACGTTGAATGAGCAGTTTTACTGGCAGGACAATTATTTTTTTTAGACAAGGAGGGAACCCACAGCAGAATCAATGACTGATAAAATGCACTGTAGCAAGTGGGATAGAAGAGCAATTGACAGATGGGAGAACTTAACACCCAAATCAATTGTAACTGACTAGCCAATGCTCACACGACCACCCATCACACCCGGACGAGAAGGTGTGCAGTGCGTAAACACCGAAGCCCATGTTTGCATCCATGTTTAAGAAGGACAGAGGTTGCAGTAGAAGGGACAGGACAGCAGTGTGACGCCTCACTTCCCGGCACCACAAGAGGTGCTTGTCGTGCTTCTGTCATTACAGTTACAGTTATTGTAGACCTACTGTAGACACACACACACACTCAGTGGTGTAGAGTTACATCCTGCCACTGCAGTTTGTGAAGGGCAAAAGCAGCGTTCCTGACCTCCACAAACATGCACAAACACACAACATGAAGTATCGAAGAAAGAGAGAGAGAGAAAGAGAGGAGATTATTGGAAATTATGCCGGTCGTACCCTCGGAGCAGTGAAGTTTATTTACACTTTGACTGAATAGGAACATTAATATTAATACAGCAGTGTTTAATGCAGCTCCTGCTTTCCTCTACAACCATGATACACTTTCATCTGCAAAACAGAGCAGCTGGGACGGACCAAGTGTGTGTGTGTCTGTGTGATCTCAGGAGCATACGTACGTGTGTGGTTGTTTTTCTCAGTGAATGAACCTTTGTGTTTGTGTATATTTGAGGTGTATGCATATATTGAAACAATGAGCCAGACCAAACTGAAACTGTGTGTCATTAATTGGTTAAGTATTGTTTTTAAGTGGTAGTAAATATGATTCAGGTATTTTATATGAAATGTGAGAATAAAATATAGGAGGAGAGAAAATTTCCCCCATTTCTTGTGTTGCATGTAGACCTGAATGTTTACACACTCAGTGCCTGTAAGTGCATCTGTTGTTTACGATGAATGTGTTCAGTGTGCTAGTAATAGGCTTCCCTCTGGGCTGACCAGGAGCTTGAAGAGGACACAGTGAAGGAGAGAGCTAAGTCGGGCACTCCCACTGAGTGATGAGGACAGCGGGAGAGAGAGACAGAGCTGACAAAGGTGCTTTAGACAGGGAGGAGGTGACAGAGGAGGATGAAAAAATAACAAACGAGGAGGGCAGGAGGAGCAAGAAAATGAGGCGATGAGCAAGGTGGCAATCAAGAAGGAGGGATAAAGCTTCACAGGGCAATGAATGTGTCTGACACATGGGTGTAATTTCCACATTTACAGTTGTAGTTTCAGGGACTTGCTAAAATCTTGCTAATAAGTCTTTTTCTGGGTTTTGTTTCTCAAGCTACAGTTCTCTATCAGTGATACTAAACATGATTATACAGTATATGTATGTATTTAAGTGTGGTTGGTGGGATAGGGGGGTTGGGGTTTACCCTCTGCTCCATGTTCTGATGTAAAATGTCTGCTTTCCATCAAGGGAAGGTTCAGATTCAAATTAGCAATGCTCGAGAAGAATAGAATAGAGAGGAAGCGCAAAAAGAAGACGAAATAAAGGGTGGGAGAGCAAGCAATGGAGGAGCTGAAGTAGATACAGTGAAAAAAGTAATGAAGTATAGTTAGACAGCTGCAAGAGGAGAAGGATCCAGGTAGCAAGAAGGAGAGAAGTAGAGAGAACAGTGAGAGAAAAGACAGATTTTTAAAGAGTCACAGCGAGAGAGAAAATTCTCACTTCTGTGAATCCTGCAGCATGAAACAACTTCTTAAATGTGTCAGGATTCGTGTGTTGCTGTCAGTGCTGCTGGTGTGCATGTGAGCCTTGTGCTGTATGTTTGCGTTTGGAGCGCTTGTTTGAATGTTTCTGTCTGTGCTATAAATCTCAGATGCCAAATTTGGCTCCCGCTGATGTCAAAGATGAGAAGCAATCGGAATGCATGAATTACTACGAGTTACAGTCGTCACCCTTATTTTCCTGCCTCATTCCTCTTAATCATAGCCCCTAAACAAATGTACTGTATGTCCAGTAATTCAAACACAACTTAAGGCATTTTTCTTTTGAAAATCCTCTGAAATCAAACTGATTTTAAACTCCTCACATGCATTTGTTGCCTGTATCTGTGTGAAAATGTATAACTTGGTTTGCTACTATTTTGTGTGAGTACCTCGTGCTGCCAGTAGGGGTCTCTGTCTCACCACTAAACTACACATAAGCAGTGGTACTTTTGGCTACTCAGTGGATTTACGTACCGCTGAGGCTCAAGCCTGCAGTTGATGGTGGAAGTCACCACAATCACCAAAGGATGTTTTGAAGTGTGGAGACTTGTCTGTCTCACTGATTCATCTTCTGCTCTCTCTCTCTCTCTCTCTCTGTCTCTCTCTGTCTCTCTCTCTCCATGTCTCTCTGATGAAGCCTTGTTTCCTTGACAACCAGATGCAAGCAAGTAGACCTATAGACAGGAACCATTTTTGTCTTTTTCTACGTCTTCGCACTGCCACTCCCGACGGTTTAATGGGCATTTTAATATGTTTTTTAATGACTGAAGATAGATCATTTAAATAGTGTGTGGGTGAGCGCAGTGACTGATGAAGCACAGTTGAATAGAGGGATAAGAATTAATGACAGAACAGAAGAGGAATGCAGAAAGAAATTAATGAACAGTCAAATCAGCTGTAACTAATTAGCCACTGCTCATATCTTAATCATAGATTCACTCTACTATAATACATCTGCATGCATCTCACACTCCAGTTTTCAGAAGCATCTCTACACTACAAAATTAAGGCTCCAGCTTTTTGCTTAAAATCTAAAAAAACATTATCAAGTTTTCATATCATATCATGTAGTTGTTGCACTAAAAAACATTTGCACGGATTGAAATATTTATTTCAATGAATTAATTATCAAGGGGAAACTATTGCACTTCCATAAAGTTGGGGGACT